>JAFIRS010001211.1:0-411629 GCA_018342105.1 Gonioctena quinquepunctata
TATATGTATATATCTATATGTCTGTATATGTGCTCAAAAGACCCAGCAAAATTCTTAGGAAAATGGTTTTTTAAATTTGCTGAAACTCTGCAAAAGATGGTATTCGGTATTTGATCAAAAGTCTTAATGGGCACAACCTCCTTTCTCAACCCCAACCCCTACACCCCCAAAGTAATATATGTTAATTAAAACAATAAACCCTTGATAACGTATTAACAGATATATTGAACTATTTGTCAATTGTGATAGATATCATATTTTATATATGTACGAGGTTACGGAAATGTGAGGTCACGACACTCAAAAAATTTCCCGACAAACGAAAACACAGAAAGAGAATATTCGGAACTACCCCTCAATAGGACTGTTGGGGCGCCCAAAGGAAAAGTTGTAAAAGAGCGCCGATAACCTGATCGACAACCCGAAAAAATATATATATATATATATATATATATATATATATATATATATATATATATATATATATATATATATATATATACATATATATATATATATTTATCCCGCATTACAAAAACGTCCGTACGGGGGTTTTCCCGACCATACACTACCGTCCTGTGATACAACGTCCGTAAAAGGGACGCAGTATTTTTTCCAACAATAATTCCAATTATTTTGAACGAACCATGAATTATATATTCGCAAATTGTACCCCCCTTTTCCAGGGTCCATGGATATGAGAACAGAAAACATTCTTTATAAAAATGTGGGAGTTATGTACACCAAAGAAAAACATAATGAAGGACTTACTATTATACGGTCTTTGAAAGTTCCAGTATACATTTAGTTCAGACAATTTCTGTTTGGGGGGCGCTTTAAATCGTGAATGCTAATATACATTGAATATACTCCTTTCACCTGTAATGATGATGTGCCCCTCAGCCCGGCAACCATGTACAAAAAATATATTTTGGTCAGTGTCTTCATGTGCAAACACCAGAAGTTCTGGTGCACTTTTTTTTTTGTGAGAAGTAAACTTCTTTGATTTTTTTTTACCGGATTTTTCATATGTTTTACAGAAATTCAAGATTTATGAGGGGGAAAAAAACATATCATATATGGATGCAAGGGGGTAAATTACATCAATTTTCCCCATTTGTTCGCCAAAATAACTTTCATGAGTTTTTTGAAATTCCAAGTTTTTTTATTAATTTTAAAAGAAATTGGGGTTATTCAGAACCTTAAATATTTGAAAATTCACAAATTGCTTTTCTATAGTTTGGGGTTGACTGATTTCAGCATTAGGGTGGTGGTAACTCTAACTTTTATGTTAGACTGCAGGCCTTTTTCAAAGTGTTTTATTAAAAGGCCGGGCATCTCTAAAAAATTGGAACTGGACAGACGCTCTTTTTTTTCACGCCACAAACGGTTGTTTTGGGGGATAGCATTATTCCCCCTCTGGGCGACTTCGGCAAAATCCAACATTTAGCCCAATACGATACCCAAAATTTATATAGTTCATATTTTAATTTATCCCATCATTCGCATTCATTTGGATCCTACTCATCTCAGAAAAAAAAACACATTTTCCTTCTATTATTTCGTCATCATTTATTTTCAGGAAAAAAAAACAATCATTTTCGATTTTTTGCTTCAAATTCTTCCAAATCACGACCAATGAGTTCCTGAATATTTCGCCAGCCTAGAAACCCAATGGCTACCTTCTACCCAGAGAATTCAATATCAAAGGCTCAAAACGAAACCCCCCTTTACACCCAGAAGCACTGGAAGACTGAATGACGGAAATTGACAGTCGTCCTTTCCACCCCAAAGAGATAACAATCGAATGAGGAATATCTACATCGGGAATATGACTGAATATTGAAGAATATGAAAGTGGAAAATTTGTCCGAAATATATAATGGGGGGGGGTATTTTGTGCATAGAGGGGCAAATTTAAGAAAAAAAAAGGGTCCTCAAGGGGAGTCAATATGATTTCTAGCCATACGCTCCCACCTTCTGAGCTATTCGAGGACATAGGTTGTTTTTTCTTTAATTTAATAATTTTCCCACCAAAAATTCCCCCCTTTTATATATTTGGGCACAATTTTCACTTCCACCTTGTAAAGTCAAATCTTAGATCAGCTACTGAAATTTTCAATGACAATGATTTTCGATTCATTTCTCACATGAATATTAAATTATGGAAAAAAAGGTTCACAAGTGTTTGTCGATTCCTATCTCCTCGAATAGCTCAGATGGTCGTGAGTTCGACTCCACTTGAGGATGTTTTTTTTTTCTTTAATTTAATAATTTTCCCTATTAAAAAAATGCCCGCTTTTCATTTTTATATTTCGGACACAATATTTCCACTTTTTACTTAATATATTTGGCTTGATCTTATCAGTGGTTAGAGATCATCTGCTCAGATCTGCTACTGGAATTTTCAATGACGATGGTTAGGACAGGTTGTGGATCTGGCGGCTAAATTTAAATACGTTTGCATTTTGATTCATTTCTCATATTTAAAATTGAATAATGGAAAAAAAAGGTTCACGAGTGTGTTTCAAATTTCCCATGTCATCGAATAAACTCAGATGGTAGAGCGTATGGCTAGAAAATGGGGCGTGGGTTCGACTCCACTCGAGGATCTTTTTTCTTTATTGGAATAATTTGTCCTCTATGCCACAAAAATTCCCTTTTTTCATTGTAGAAATTTTTTTTTTTGATTACCCCAAGGTTCCATCAAGAAAAAGAGAATATTACTCACTGTTAGTTTTTTTGAGGGGAATGAGAGAATCCCCAGAAGATAATAAAGATCAATAAATGTGACTGAGGTTGGAAAAAAAAAAATGAAAAAAAAACATTAAGAGGAATGAAAAGGACATTGGTGGAATGGACTGCAGATCAGAAAAATTGTAACAGAATTTATTTTCGAAAATATATAGAAATGAAATAACCCTCGAAGAGATATGAATGTAAGAATAGAAGGTGGAATACTCACAATTATTAGAAAACAAAAAACTGAGCGAAGATATAGGTATTTGTAAAAAAATTCATATTCTGCAAAATGTAAATATATTTTCAAATTTACTAATATGGAATTTTATTTCTTTTTTTTCCAGATGACTATCTGAAACAAGTCATTCATTCAGGAATCGTGACATTTTGTTGTATTTTGAAGATTCCAGAGAATTCATTTCTGTTTACTTCTTTGAAAAAGCAGCACTAAAAGCTATAAAGTCACACACTTGTGAGTCTAGACTGACTAAGGACAACAAACTCTTCCTAAAAACTGGCTACGAATAATCAGGTTACCCCCTGATGTGGGGCAAAGAAATCAAGGAAATGCGGAAGGAAAGCCTTGGAAGGGGGAAAACCCCCCCCATTTCTAATTTTCCCCCAAGAAGGTTTGGCGCTGGGAAGCTGAAAAAATTGAAACCACTGGAATAAGGTTCCAGGGCAAAAAAGCGAAAAAACTTTTGAGCTCATCCCAAAAATAACAGCTTCCGATTGACAACAAGACTTGAAACTGGTACTGCTCACCGGACATTGTCCTCAGGTTATCACCTCAAAAACTGGAAAGATCAGACTGTGAACTGTGCCGTTACTGCGAGAATTTCGCTGAAACTGCAGAACACCTGCAGGTGCTGTTTTGCAAAAGGCTTGACTTCCTCGAAGGTTTCACTAACGCCCTTACCCACCAGGAACTTGGCTCCCAGGAAACTGATACGCTTCGCAGGGAGTCTCGGAATCCCGGGTCCTGAATAGGTGGAGGGTAATGTACAAAAGTCCTCACGGGTCGAGGTACGGATGGGTTGAAGAGCCATATCAACCCCCCTATGATCTACTCTTTTAAAATGTATTCACTTAGGAATCTTTCGGAAATTATTAATTTATTTATATATATAGCGCACTATTTCTGTGAGCTCAATCAGTTTTTTCTCCCAAATCTTGTATGTATTCATTGTCACGAATACACTACTTCCACAGCAACATTATGTACAGTGGAAACAACAGCAAGCTGGTGAGTACCATACCCTACCCCACACTATGGGAATCCAGATACGCTGGATCAACGCGCTAGGTTATACTGCTACCAAATCATTTCAGCCACGGTGGGTCCGCCTGATGAGGCTACTGGCTCTGGGATGTCAGTACCCGAGCGAGTAAATGCGCCGCTCCCCGCCAAGTCAGCAAGGAATACAATCATCGGTGCTCATAGATAAAGGACTTCCCTGTCTCTACCGAATATGGTATGTTTTCATTGGTCAACTATCTATCACCCTACCCCCCAGAGTCCAACACCATGTGGCGAGGGCAGAAGCCTATGGGGAGGTCCTTATCCCTGGAAATACCCATGTCAACAGGAGAATTCCAATATCAGCAAGATTTCTCTCGCATCAACCATATCCGCCGTTTACTTTCTTTCAAAAGCTACTGGGTATGCTACCATGTTAACTGAGAGGGGACATGGACTTCACCCAACTATGTCTGGGATCGTCAAAAAGTATTACCCCTGTCGGCCCTAGACACATGGGCCTAAGCCCCACACTTCTTCCTCAGTTGATTTCATGGAAAATCGAATAGATACATTTTTATTAGCAAGGGATTAATTTTTCGAAGAGAAGGACGTCATATTGACTATAGTTTGATTATCTCAATTAGAATTACCATAACAGGTAGGTGATGAGATAAGAAAAATTTGTGTTGTGAAAGAGCACGAAAAAACAAATATATAATGACAACATAAACGATTCCAAAACCCAGTTCTCTGTGAATTTTATGAAACGTGTGATAATTATATCATTTTTTACATTTTTCTAATATTCAATAGTTTTCGAGTAGTAAATTTCAAATAATTCAAAAAACTCTGGAAATTTGATAGTCTGTTGGGATCGGGGATGTGTATTCGTGTTGTACCTGTCATATTTTTGTTGCTGTAATGGGACACCATCTTTTATTATCATATCATCCATGACTGGTCCCCAGCACTTATGATATTTTTTTATGTGCAATTATACATATAATGAAAGTGAAGGAAGACATCACCTAATGGGCTTGTCATTTGGAGACATCAGAAAATACTTAATTTAGGGAACAAAACTGATTAATTACAATAATAGAATGATTTCATTTATCTAACCATAATTAATTATTATTAGGATTATTTACTATTATACCAATTATATATCAATGACGACGAGATATTGTTCGAGAAAGAACATATCAGGGTTTAATACTATAAAAGTAACTTTAGGATTACGATGAGGAATAATTTTAGTATTTTTTTTTCAATTCCTTTTTTTGAGGATTTTTCCATAATTCATTACAGAAATAAAATAATCAATAAAAAACCTTTTCGACGACAAGCTTTCATTCAAATGCACTAAAAAGTAAAAAATAATTTCGTTGGATGTGTGACGTAGGTTATTCCGTGACTTATAGATTCAATTCAATACGTACGCCCTAACCTATGCATTTTTGTTAAAGCATCGTTATTATGAGGCCTTTTTTCCTGTAAGTTCTGAGCTATCTGGTCCTTCAATGAGGAGACTATCTAGTGATTAACTCATTTGCCATCTTGGAGTTGCCATCTTCAATTTATGAATTTCAACTGAAAATCAATAATCACAAAACTCGACCGCCATCTTTGGGTCAAAAATCCTTCATCTCTAACCACGAAAACCCCCACATACCAATTTTGAATAGAATCGGACCATAAACACAGAGATTATCGGCCATCTTGGAGCCGCCATTTTGATTTTATGAATTTTGAAGAAATATTCCTAATTTTTGGACCATGAAAACTCCCACATACCAATTTGAATCGAATTGGACCATAAACCTGAATATCGTCCGCCATTTCGAAGCGCCATTTTATTTTTTCTAACAGTAATTCCATGAGCTGCCATTTCAATTTCATAAATTTTGACAAAAAATGCATGATCTTCTACTCCGAAAATCCCCACACACAAATATTGAATGAATCGGACCATAATCACAAAACTCTTTCACCAATTTGGAGCCGCCATCTTGAATTCATAAATTTCGACAATAAATTCATAATCTCCGACCCCGGAAACCCTCACATATCAATTTTTGAATCGAATCGGACCATAATCACAAAACTTGTCCGCCATCTTGATTTTTTTTATTTTGACATAAATTTCACATTATCCGTCCCTGAAAACCCCCACATACCAATTCTGAATCGAATCGTACCATAATCACAAAACTTGTCCGTCATCTTGGAGTCGTTATTTTTTTTTTTTTCCAACGAAAATTTCATAATGCACTGTCACCGGAATTATGATCACCCGCCAAATTTCAGCTCAATCGGATGTCGGCAAGTGTTCCAAAAATGGATTACAAATTTTGAACCGGAAAGAATGACAGCATATGAACGAAGCGAGTTAAATAATATGAAAACTATCGTGCTGGGATGAAAGATATAATGCAAATTGGACGCAATATCATACTAAATATGAAAACAAATTATTCACCGGACGTGATAATGATATGATGGTGAAAGGACGCAATATTATATAAGAATACTTTTTTTTATTTTTGAAGTTTTTGATAATCTGAAACCAGCTTTGAGTAGGATTTTTTGTGTAGAACCAGTATACTCTATCAGAATTGACCTAGATAGCGTATTTCTGGTGGACGCAGTAACGTATGCTTCCTGAAAGGACGCAGTATTGTAGGCAAGATGTATATATATATATATATATATATATATATATATATATATATATATATATATATATATATATATATACATATATATATATAATTATATATATATATTTATATATATATATATATATTATTATACAAACATAGTATACACTGAAGATTTTAATAAAACCAATTGAAAATCTTCAACCTTGCAATTTGTAATGGGGATTCATAAAGGGGGGTGTAATAATTATACATATATACCATATATATATATATATATATATATATATATATATAAAGCTTCCAAAGATTGAAATGAAACAATTCAAGAATCTTTAACCTTGAAAGTGGGTAATGGGGCGTTAATGAAGGGTTGGGTGGGGGTGTGGAGGTGAGGGCGAGGTGTGGTGAGAGGAGAATGTAGAATTCGGTTGAAGAAAGGGGTGGGCAGCGAAAGGAAACGCTTTAAGGATGAATTGAAATTGTTATGCATTAACACACCGGAAAGTGTACTTTGGGGGCTTTGGGGGGCTGTAGGGTGTCTGGGGTTGAAAATGGAGGATTGTGCCCATTGAGACTTTTGTTCAGCATACCGAATACTATCTTTCTGCAGAGTTTCAGGGAATTTAGCCGAGAGCCATTTTCCATAAGGATTTTGCGGGGTCCCTTGCTTATATATTTTTATGTTTATAGGAGGTCATTTATATGCTATAATCATTATTTATCGCTTTGTCTATGAGATTTTTGTATCTTCTGACAATGAAGCATGATTGATTGATATATATATATATATATATATTTTTTTTTTTTTTTTTTTTTTGGCTTGGACATTTCGTCATTCGGCCAGACACAAGTGGAATATTATTATTAAAACACGTCGAGGACCATCCTCGGCCCGGCTACGAAATTTAACATTTAATTCTCTCTAATTAAATAGAAAAAATTTCTGCCCTGGCCGAGAATCGAACTCACGACCTTTCGATCATGAGTCGGACGCTAACCCACCGCGCCAATCCCCCCATATATATATATATATATATATATATATATATACTCCAAGGAGCGAACTATTTTTAGAGCTATTATTTAAATAATAAGGCCGGTTTTTATGAAAACCGAAATCCAAAAAATAAGGACTAATTAACAAATGCCTAGCTTGTTGAAAAATAAATTGGTTTTTTTTCTAACAGGACTTTGTTCTTCCAAGTGTTAAAAACACACCTATATTTATTGAAATTTCTGAATTAATATTTAATACTATGAAAGAAATATTTAAAGTGGTATACTCTCTCTAGAGCATACCATAGCGGTGGCGCGGATCCCTATTTTCAGCGTCACATTGAACTTATAAATAATGGAGATGGAGTTCAAGTGTTCGGTTCTTCATTGGAAATTTTGTTCTCTTCAAGAATCTGTTTTCCTATTTTTGCTATCTCTAAGAGTTTCTGAGTTATTCTCAAAAAACTGAATTTTCGTCAGCAGAAAAAAATTGAAAAAAATATTTCTCTGAATTGCATCCCCAATCGAATGAGCTATTATTCATATTTTTTGGGGACTTGGAACTATTTTTCGCAGGAAACTCACTTCTCGATTAGACTTTATTATGGTCGGACAAAACGTTCAATTTCCAAAAGGTCCCACGAACATTTGGCCCATGCTACTTAGCGAAGGAAGATAGAATCTTGTCACAAAATTAACATTCATAATTTGAAAATGATCAAATCGGTCAAAGTCACTAGAAAATTTGACTGCCTGGAGGGTATAGTTATCCACAAAAACCATAATGAAAATGTACTTAATGAGGATAATGGGTCTAGGTATTCAACTCTGTTTTGTTTGATCCCCATAAAACCATCAATATCCCATTAGCGACTTGACGAACAGCAGTAATTAGGTTGAGGTAACGCAATTAGAAACAGCAGGTATCAATTGTGAGATAATGTTACAATTTATTTAGTGTAGTTAACCTACTGATGATGATAACTTAGTTATCGAAATGCGCATATACTAACATGAATATACATGCATATACTAACTACGACCTTGAAAAAGTTTCATGTTCAGTTATTTCCTCTGGACTATCTGATCATGAAGCTATAGAATGTTTCATTCTTCTAGATGTAAATGAAAATAATAGATATAAATATGGAAGACTTTATAGCAGTGCAAACCATAATGGGTTCTATGAGAACTGTCTTGAATTTGACTGGGAAAGGGTCTTACTTCTAAACGAACCTTTCGTTGCTATCTATAGCAAACTTTCAGAATTTTTCAGTGTTTCATTTCCTATCCCGAAAATTAAAAAGCGTAAAAACCCTGGATAACATCTGGAATCAAAACATCCTCAAAGGAATCTACGGTCCTTAGTTATATAAGAAAATTCCCTAAATCAGATTTCCATGCCTATGTTCATAACTACCGTAGGAATTTACCGAAATGTTCTTAAGCTTGCGAAATCTAAATATTTCCAAAATAGAATTGATTCCGCGAATAATAAAAAAGAAAGAGACGTGATCCATAGTTAATGACCTGCGAGAAAATCCTAAAAAAGGAACAGTGTAAAAATTGCAATCAATGCAGATAAGATCAATGAGTTCTACATGTTCAATTGCTCGTAAGATTAGTGACAACATAATTGTCCCATACGACACTCTTATCAATGTCCATATTGTCATGCAAAGGGGATACTTTTATATTATACGATACTAGTATTGATGAAATCTTCGAAGTGTTTAGGGATATCAAGAATAAAAAATCAACTGGATACGATGACATCTCCATGAACATATTCAGAATCTTCCAAGAGCAGCACTTGAAACTCTTGTCGCATTAATTAATATTTCCTTTCGCAACGGTAAATTTCCTTCATTCTTGAAAAAAGTCTGTGATAATTCCCTTGCACGAGGCGGTAGTTTGGACGATCCCTCAAATTATCGCCCAATATCCCTCATCGACTCTGGCTAAAATAATTGAAAACTCGTGGAAAAAAGGCTCAATGAATTCCTTACTGCTCATAAAATCATCAAAGAAAATCAATTCGGTTTCCAAGCTAAAAAGAACACCCAAGATGCAATTTTCTCCTTCCTGTATGAGGTATATTCTGATATAAATGCCGGAGATGTAGCAGCAGCAGTATTCTGTGACCTCAAAAAAGCTTTTGACTGTGTAGACCACAAGATACTTTTGCGGAAACTGCATCGCTACGGCTGCGAGGGAGTTACTTTGGAATGGTTCGAGTCCTATCTAACTGGGCGCAGTCAAGTAGTAAGAAGCGATACTACTTCAAAATATATTAATATTGAGTATGGAGTGCCACAAGGATCGGTTTCAGGACCTACTCTTTTCCTTGTATACATAAATGATTTACTGAGTTTACACACTTCTGGAAAAATTACTTTATTTGCAGATGACACCACCATTCTATGGCATAGGGAAAACTGTTGACGATTTGAATAATAAGATATTCAGAGACATACATACAATCAAATCTTGGTGCAACTCGAATCTCCTTTCATTTAACATAAGAAAAACAAATATAGTAACTTTCAAAAGTTCTCTTGAAGATATACCTCTCGATAATGAGATGATTAAAAATAAAGATTGCACAAAATTTTTGGGTCTTTTTATTGACAGCAATTTGAAGTTTGAAGCACACGTCAAACAACTGAAGAATAAAATCTCCTCAGGGTGCTATGCAATGAGAATTATTTCAAGGGAGCTTGGTACTGTCACGGCTATGACCGCATATTATGCATTAATTGAATCTCAATTGAGATATGCTATAAACCCTTTTTGGGGTTTGTAACTCCAGTCTACTGGGTTAGTACTTAAACTGCAAAGAGAGCCATCAGATATGTGTTCAAACTAGGACCACGCAATTCATGTAAGCAGTTATTTGTAGAAAAAAAGATATTGACAGTTGTGGCTCTCTTCGTTATGGAAACTGTCTGTCTTATACATAAACATATTTCAAAATTTGAAAATATTTCATCGTGTCATAATACTCGCCAAAAATCAAAAAAAAGATTTGAAATTACCCTTGCCTTCCTCATCCCTGGTAAAGGACTCAATTTTCTATAACGGCGTCAAAATGTATAACCACTTACCGTCTCATCCTAGAGAGAGCCACGATAGTACTGAAAGCTTTAGAAAATATATTAAAAAACTACTCGTGAGCAGACCCTATTATAGTTTGCAAGAATTTTACAATGACAACTTTCACTAAAAAAATGTGAACTGTCTTTTAATTTGTGATTTTATTGCTTTTATTGTATACTCGATTAGAGCGATGCTTATAAGTCGAAAAATTGACAAAATGCCCAAATAACATTTTTCATTTTTTATATCGATATTTTATTCATGTATTGACATTTATTTTATTAAATAATATGTATGTGTTTGTATATATGTATATGTATATATACTAAATGTTCAAAGAACAATTTTTATAGGTGTACATTTATTTTATTTTATTTATTTTACATGCTTGTGCGTATATAACCATTATTATTTTGTACTGTTTACCTTTTACTTTGTCAACAAAACTAGATTTTATCGACAATAAAGCATATTTTGATTTGATTTGATTTGGTGTGAAGTGTGGTTAAGCGTTAACTTGTACAATATTGTGATTGTGTGACACCACAGCTTCTAGCAAGTCTTCATGTTGGATTTAATTGGTGAAATTCAGGACGCATCAAATTATCCAATCAATGTCATCGGAATATCTTACATTTTTCTATGTATGTAGCAAAAACTATCACTCATTTTCATTTTCATCATCCCTAATGATGATTTGAACAACAATTCATGATAAAAATTGATGTCCTTTAATACAAGGGCTCATTGAAATTAAACAGTGAACGAACACCCTTCTGAAATTATAGCTCCAGTGTATTTCCAGGAACTGATAAATATTTGGGTAACGACTGACCGAAAAATATACATATTCAAATTAATAGCCATTGTGGAGATATTATTCTTACCAGGTTTCCAGGTAATAGCGAATTTATGGAATTCGGTACCCCATCGATTGGTCCTTTCTATAGTTTTTATACCGTATTTCCTAGCAGGAACACTAGAGCCAAGTACAATACCACCCTGCAGGACCTTGTCCTCTTCAGAATTTCCAGGTGCAAAGGCCACTCTGATTTGTCCAGAATCGTAGCCGGGTCCATATTCTTCATTCAACGAGTTCAGGTATAGTTCTGGAAGGATTATTATTATTGAGACATTTCTAGGTGTTTTTCATCATTATTGATCATATATTCATCAGAAAAGCTAACAAACATATAAAAGATAACCCCAAATTAACATCATACATTATTGAAATACACATATAACGGATCCCTACCCCCTTCTCCTTGCAATCAATACAACAGGTCATTCCGAACAAATGAAAAATCCTTCAATACCCTCCAGGGTAATCGACTGTACTAAATTGAGCACAATATTATCAACTGATTTTTTTTTTCACAATCGATTCGAACAACCTGGAAAATGCTTATCACTGTTTCATACCAGAATTCAAAAATAATATAGCTCAAAGATATTAGAATTCAAAAATTAAAAAGCAAAAAATTGAAACCCTGGCCTTAAAAAAGAAGATGGAACTGAATAAAGAACCTTGGTGAAAAAAAATATAGGAATACGCTCAATGGTCTGATTCGAAAAAAAAAATAATCAAAATAAAATGAAATTGGCACAAAATGACCCAAAGAAAATCTGGACCATCATAAACGAAGTTACAATGTTAAAAAAGATTCGACAGACTGATAATGATAATATCATCCAATCGAAGGTAATTATTTCAATACATTCTTTGCGAATATAGGTACAGAGCAATGAAAATTGAAAAACTTGATGCTTAACCTGAGATGCCAAACAATTGGCTGAATGAATATTTCTATCTTTCTGCAACCTGTTAGTGAAAACGAATTAATTTCAGTAATATTTTCTCTGAATAATTAATCTGTAGCAGGTCCTGATATAATATCAGTGGATCTATGAAGAACATATATTCACACATTCTTCGTCCTATTAGACGGCTTTCTTCCTAGCGCGTGAAACAGTCTTCAACCACACCCATCTTCAAATCGGGTAATGAAAAAAATGTTACAAACTATAGGCCCATAACAGTCAATAATTCTGCGAAACTATTCGAAAAATGTCTCGAAAATAGAATCATGGACTTTCTTGAGACTCACCACATTCTCAATGACAGCCAGTTTGGCTCTATTTTCAACAGAAGACGCAACCGTTCGACTAATAAAGGAAATTGTAAATAACCTGAATAAGGGTAGGAAAAGTTTTGCTGTATTTCTGGATTCGGCCAAAGCATTCGACACTGTTAACCATGATATTTCACTTGACAAATCATTTGAGGTAGGTATAAGAGGAACTGCAATGAATTTGATTCGGAATTATCTGTCGAATGGGCTTCAAAGTGTACCAATAGACAATGTGAGTAGTGAGTTACTACCAGTGACTATGAGTGTTCCTCAGGGCACAGTTTTGGGACACTTCTCTTTTAGATTTATATAAATGCCATCACAAAGATAAATCTGTGAAAGCATCCATAATCTCGTATGCTGAGATACCGTCATCTTATGTTCAGGTAACTCTTGGAAAGAAGTTTACGCTACATCAGAATCAGATCTAACTGAAATAAAGCATTGCCTCGATTATGAGGGAGTTTCTCTCTCTTTATACAATAATGGGGATGGATAATTTATATATCTTTTTTATTTGATTTGAGCTGATCAGCTTTAGATTTTTCCTAGCACAATTTACCTTGCAGCTTTCAGTCTCAGTCTCAGTCATAATATCCAAAGTTGCGAATTATGAGGTATAGGACTCAGATGTGCATTGCACAAATTAACAAATATTTGGAAATTTTTTCTAAGATATCCTCCTCACACAATTTGAAATTTAATGCCGCCAAATATCGGTAATGTTATTCGGCAATCGGAATAAAAAAGCTTTGGTTGAGCAAAACTTTGCCATATCAATTGATCGCGACATTATACCTTTACCCGCGGAATGCAAAAACTTGGGTGGTTGGTTTGATTCTGAGCTCAGATTCTCCAAACATATCCAAATGCCAAGTAGTACCTCTTTTGGCAAACTGAAATAACTATTACCTCACAGGCACGTTCTTCCTCAACAAATTAAGGTTAAACTTTGTGAAAGCCTAATATTTTCAAAATTGTTTTATTGTCACCAACTTTACAGGTCTGCAATATTGAACTCTAATCTGAACAGGTAACAATTAATCCAAAACTCTTGTGCTCGTTTTTGCAGTGGTCTCAGAAAATACGATCGAATAACTAATAAAATAACAGAATTGGGTTGGTTGAAAATAGATAAAATGTTCAAATTTCACACTCTCACTATTACGCATAAAATTATGAAAACTGAGAAGCCCCCATATATTTATATATATATATATATATATATATATATATATATATATATATATATATATATATATATATATATATACAGAGTGGCCACTTTTTTAATGGGATTGTATTGGTAACTTTTAAACCATAAGAGTTAGAAGGTCGGTCAAATGGAGAAAAAGTTGCATTCATAGAAGCATTGTCAAGCAGTTCAAACAAATCGAGATTACCAGGGCCGGTTATTGAGATATCATAAGAAAAGTAAATTCTGTCATTTTGATTTTTCTTTTTTTTTCCACTTTATTTCGAATATTATCAAAAAATGTCACGGGAGTTTTTTATTCGACAGTGAATTATCCTTGATTTGACATAATCAGATTTCGTATCCAACGTTTCGTACGCTCTGGGCCACCTTCAACCTCATTTTTTTCAATACGGACCTGCATATTTTATGACACTTTTCGGAATAACTTTTAACGCTGAATTCAACGATTTATCATACAATGTCATTTAAAGTTGATTTTCAGGTGATTTTGACCCTTATCCAAATTTCTTTGGGTCGGATCTGTATTACATTTAGGTACCTTTAGTTTAATTAAGAACATGCAATACATTTCGATGAGAAAATCAACTTACTCATATTCAACTGAATGGAACGTAACAGAATCAAAGCAAGAAACAAGTAATAATTATTTACAAATTTCATGGGGTGAAAAACCTAATTCATAATAATTAAACGAAACTATCATTTAATGAAAGAAAAATAGAATGATTATTCGAAAGTAAATGATGAACATTAATGAAGTAAGTGTTCGAAATGTCCACCATTTTGTAAAATGCACTTGCGGTTCTGGAACCCATACTATACATTTGCTTATTTCGTCTCCTTGAATACCTTCAATACATTCTCAATCTTCTCATGAAGAATCTCTATTATCGGGTTCGTAGTATCATAAATTTTATTTTTGAGATATCCCCGAAAAAAAATCCAGCGGATTCAAATCCGGAGATCTGGCAGGCCATGCTACTGGACCTCTTGTTCCAATCCATGAATCGGGAAAAGTTCGATTTAGATAGTCTGTGACTATTCTTGAGTTTTGGACCACATCCGTCTTGTTGGAACCATGGACTATTACGCCGATACCGTATAGGAAGATCATCCAACATTTCTACTATAATTTCTACATATTTTGCTCCGGTTAGGTTGCCGTCAATAAAATAGGGTCCCAGTAATTTATTATTCAACAAACCGCACCATATGTTCAAAGAAAAACGATATTGATGTCTAACTTCATGAATTAAGTGAGGATTTTCTGTGGCATAAAAATGTTTGTTCCTTCGATTGAACATGCCAGAATTTGTGAATGTCGTTTCGTCTCCCCAAAGGATATTGTGCGCAAAATTGTTGTTATTCCGCACCTTCCGTTGAAACCAATTACAGAATTGCAACCTTCTCTCAGGATCATTGCGATATAGTTTTTGCACGGCTTGGTATTTATTGTCATGGTATCCGTGTCTCTTGACTATTTTATTAACAGCACTTTTTGATAAATTGCATTCACTGGCCATAGTTCTCGATCCTATTCCTGGATTCATTCGAATTTGGGCCAGAACATTGATGTCATTGATACGCTCGTTTCGTCGTACACAAGGACCTCTAGGTTTGATGAATGAATTATGTGCAAGTAACGTTGTAGATAAACGTCGAAACATTTTAATATTTGGTGTTGTTCTTTCAGGATATAATTCACCATACCTCTGTTGTGCTTAACGAATTCCTATCTAGTTTTATGTACACTTCGTACATATCTCTCTTCTCTTCATTTGTGTATCTTACCATATCGAATGAGTTAAATTGAAATTACTCAGAAAAGTATTTAATGACAAGTTCTTGTGACACAATAATAAACGAAGTGACAAATGATATGACATTTCTTGTTATGTTCTTTTTTATCCACGGCCTACTACTTGAAAATAATACATTCAAGAGTTGTGTGTATGTAAGAGAAAACAAGTCTATCAACGATATCAATGTTCTGACCCAATTTCAATTGAACCCAGAAAAAAAATCGAGAACTGTGGCCAGTGAATGCAATTTATCAAAAACTGCTGTTAATAAAATACTCAAGAGACGCGAATACAATGATTTTAAATTTGAATACCAAGCCTTGCAAAAATTATATTGTAATGATCTCAAAATAAAGTTCGATTCTGTAATTTGTTTCAACGGAACAAATGACATTTCCAACAATAATGATTCCTCGCGAGAAGATTGAGAATGTATTGGAAGGTATTCAAGGAGACGAAATGAGCAAATGTATAAGAAGTATGGGTTCCAGAACCGCAAAGTGCATTTTACAAAATGGTGGACATTTCGAACACTTACTTCATTAATGTTCATCATTTACTTTCGAATAATCATTTGATTTTTCTTTCATTAAATGATAGTTTCGATAAATTATTATGAATTAGGTTTTTCACCTCTTGAAATTTGTAAATAATTATTACTTGTTTCTTGCTTTGATCCTGTTACGTTCCATTCAGTTGAAGATGAGTAAGTTGATCTTTTTATCGAAATGTATTGCATGTTGTTAATTAAACTAAAGGTACCTAAATGTAATACAGATCCGACCCAAAGAAATTTGGATATGGGTCAAAATCACCTGAAAATCAACTTTGAATGACATTGTATGATATATCGTTGAATTTAGCGTTAAAAGTTATTTCGAAAAGTGTCATAAAATATGCAGGTCCGATTCGAAAAAAATGAGGTTGAGGGTGGCCCAGAGCGTACGAAACGTTGGATACTAAATCTGCTTATGTGAAAATGAGGATAACTTACTGTCGAATAAAAAGCTCCAATGACATTTTTTGATAATATTCGAAATAAAGTCGGAAAAAAAAGAAAAATCAAAATGACATAATTTACTTTTCTTATGATATCTCAATAACCGGCCCTGATAATTTCGATTTGTTTGAACTGCTTGACAATGCTTCTATGAATGCAACTTTTTCTCCATTTGACCGACCTTCTAACTCTTATGGTTTAAAGTTACCAATACAATCCCATTAAAAAAGTGGCCACTCTGTATATATATATATATATATATATATATATATATATATATATATATATATATATATATATATATATATATATATATATATATATATATATATAAATAAAAAAATATATATATTATATATATATATATATATATTTACAAATTCTCACCTCTTTAAAAAAGTTGCTATCAAGATATGTCCCAAAAAAAATTTAAATTAAAGTAATCTTTTCTCCAAAATTCCTGAAGGAGAAAATTTGAAACTTGGTACACTAATCAAGGTTTATCAACGTGCTCATTTGAAGTTATAATTTTCCATTTTCGTAAACCAGTGGCGTAGTTACGAAGCTATGTGGTCAAATGTTGCTTCATATTTTCTTGGGACAAGTGAATGGACAAATGAGCGTTGGACATCAGTTCGGCTCATCGATACTCAACCTAAAAGTCATAACATTCCATGTGCCTACAAGTGGAGGTTTCTGAGATAATTGAGAAAAACTGAAGATATGTCCTTAGTAGAGACATAATTTCCTATGCGCAATAATCGCATAATGCTAATTTCTTACAACATATCGGAATATGTGTCAACCTCCTGAATATTTTTTAATGTTGGAAGAATCGGTCTGAATGAGACCGATAACTCCATTTTTTCATTCATCATATTATTTGATCGAATCGATGTCGCGGATTCACTGATATGTTAACTTTTCTAAGTGGAGTATTATGAATTTGAGGTTGGGTTTGTTTGTCGGTTGATCTGTCAAAACAATCATATGCAAGAAAGTATGTTAACATCAAATAATATGATGCATGAAAAAATGGAGTTACGGTCTCATTCTGACTCACACGTACTATGTTTCCGATTCTTCCAACATGCAAAAATGTTCAGGAGGTTGAGACATATTCCGATATGTTGTGAGAAATTAGCATTATGCGATTATTGCACATAGGAAATTATGCCTCTACTGAGGACATATCTTCAGTTTTTCGCAATTATCTCAGAAACCTCCACTTTTAGGCACATGGATTGTCATGACTTTCAGGACTTTCATTTGTCCATTCACTTGTCCCAAGAAAATATGAAGGAACATTTGACCACATAGCTTCGTAACTACGCCACTGATTTACGAAAATGATAAATTTTAACTTCAAATTAGCACGTTGATAAACCTTGATTAGTGTACCAAGTTTCAATTTTTTTCCTTCAGGAATTTGGACAAAACAAATTAAATCTGAATTTTTTTCCGTACTCTCGACACCCTGTATCTCAGAGGAAATGCATTTTACTACATGCCTTGTTAGCAACTTTTCGTAATGAGGTGAGGAATCTGGAGTTTTTCGGTCTTATTCTGACTCACCCTGTATACAAGAATTGCTCATTTGGATATATGAGATAATCCACAAATTGTACGAGATAGGTATGAAGAAAGCATACAAAATTGAATAGGAACTGTCCCAACTAAGTGATAATATACAGGGTGTTCCATTCAAAAAAATTAGTCTAAGGAAGGAATTACTTTTGAGCCTCCCTGAATGCTGAAACTGAGACCCAAATTGCAATATTTTGTAAATTTGCTTCATGAAAAAATCGTAATTTTTCAATGGTCAGGTTTAGCACAAAAAATTGAGAAAATAATTTGTATCGCGAAAATTATCACAGATACGTATAGGAAATTATCAGAAAAAGTTATGAGAAATTCTATAAGGATCCCAAAAATGATATAATATACTTAGCAATTCCATAGCATGACAGCTACTACTTTCTGGTTCAAGCGGCAACGCTGTATTGATGAAAATATTTTAGACGGTTAAACCATGTTCGATTATATCAATGCCCCCAAATTTTCTAAATGATCTATCGTTCTGTTCTGCAGATACTTTTTATGTTCCATCCACCGTGAAACACCTTGTATACAATTCAAAAATGAATACGAAACAATAAATCGGGTGGCTATAAATATAACATACGTCAGTCACATACCTACTTAACAAAAAATATTTTTTTATCAGTTCAAATGAAACTTGTTTTTTCGTAATCAAGTTGATAACATAGTACGGAAGTTTTCGAGTTTTTCTCAAGAAGGCGGTGCCAGCTATGGTAAGCCGTATTAGCAAACCTTTATTTTCATTCGGAAATCTGACTATCCAACCTTTTACATGGAAAATGATTTTTTGTTGGACATTTATTGAACTGTTGATATTTGTCATTACCTGGATAAATCCAGTCTCCTTTTGGTAGTTTCGCTCTTATTTCTATTTTTCCATATTTGAATGAAAATTTCTTGAAAGTTGTTAACTGTGATGACAGAACAGGTGGCAAAATGAAACCGGCATCAGGTCGATATTGGCATTCTTGAGTTCCAGCAATACCGGTACAACTAAATGAAGAAAGGAAAATTATTACGTAGAAATGAGGCTGTTCAGCAAAAATTATATTATCTAGAGCATGGGCATGAATAAACAGTTCATTATTGACCACTTGAAATATCATAAAAATAGTGTCGGTATCAGAGGAAACATTCTCAATTGGCGATGGTTCGAAAATTATCTTGATAATTCACAATTCCATGTTTTCACTGATAACAATATCAGTTATGGACAAAAATTATTGTTATGTATCACTGAGGTATATTTTGGAACACTGGGGTGTTACTAGGTTGGTCCCCAGTTTAACTATTCAGGGAAGTATTCATGCAGAATTTCCATCCCTTTTTCTTTTTCAATAAAATGGAAATGAAATTCAGGGAGAGACGGGGACGGTTTGACCCCGGATTTTGTTAGATTACATAAATTCCTTAATCTTAGTGCGTAGGGAGAGTGTTATTTCCACAATCCAACTAGTTTCATGAGGTCCCTAGCTTCATAAATTCTTATGCGAGAAGGAGAACAAATAGTCAACGATGTAAAACATCGGAGCATTGATGGACGATGGAAATATTATTCAGAAGAAGAGGGTGAAAAAATTCGGCCAGGCACTGAACTTTTTATCTTATGGTCTCTGTGAGGGCAAACATAATAAAAACATTTCATTCTGATAATCGATCGGCTAGGTTTTCTGCAGCCTGATCCTAGACATAAAAAATAAAAACTTTTTGACAAAATATTAATCCGACGAAAAACGGAACTGAAAAGCAAAAACTAAATTAAACCTTCTTAGTCTTAAAGACTCCTCCTAATGTAAGTAACTAATTTTGAGTCGGCGCCAAACAAATAATCAAATGAGTTAGGTATAGCATGAAATGATGGAAATCGCATGGTGACATTTTGATGATTTTTTCCCTATCCAAAGAAAGAAGAATCATCGAAATTGAATTACTCTCTAAAAATGTATGCGTGGTAATATATGAAAAAAATATAGGAGTCGACTAGAGAACCTCCTTAATTTTGATTTCGTCAGTTAAAAATGATTTGTTTTGGTACGAATATTGGCACCAAAACAAATCATTTTTCAATTTTGGAGGGAACACAGAGTTAGACAGCTTGAATGAGCATATTAGAGTCACAAACATGGCAAACAATATCAGGGAAACTCACTCGGTAAGACCCTCGGAACTTCATAAAGTTCTAACAAACTACGAAGAAGTTCTGAGGGATATCAAAAAAGTCCCGAGGAACAAGGCCTTCATAAGTTGAACGCTATTTTGCTCAGAAACCTCCCGAGGAAATTGCTGGTCCAGTTAATATATATAATTGATGCAGTCATAAAGTGGCAAAACTACCCAGATTGTCTAAAAATAGCGGAAGTAGTCCGGCTACTTGAGCCAGGTAAAAGTAAAAACATTCTTGAAAGCTACCGGCCAATCTCCCTCTTGAGTATGGTGGCCAGGGTGGTGGATAAGATCCTCCTGAATAGTGTTCTGGAATTTGAGGAGGAGCGGATGATCATCCCGCCTGAGCCATTCAAGTCGAGGAGAGGACACTCAACAATCTCGCAAGTAGCCCGAATTGTTCACGGGGTGAAAGAAGCCTTCCACAGAGACCGCAACACAGTTATGGTCCTGTTGGATACCCAAAAAGCATTTGACACGGTCTGGATAGAGGGGTTGATCCATGAAATGACAGAGGCAGGCATGCCTTTATACCTTGTTGAAATTATAGAATCCTATTTGTAGGAGCGTAAACAAGACCAGCTCGTGGGTAAATGAGGTAGGAGCCGGGGTCCCACAGGGGTCTTCGCTGTCACCGATTTTTAACCGACGAAACCAAAAAGGAGGAGGTTCTCTATTCGACCCGTATATTTTATGTTTTTCCATTATATTTTTTTATGTATGATAACGCATAATTTTTCACTGAGGCGTCCGATTCCGATAATTCTTTTTTCAGTGGATATGCTGTACTTCGACTTTGGTCCCATTTGAATTTAAAAGATGAAATCCACCCCTAAGGGTAGCGAAATGAAGGATATTGATCACTCACCCTCTGAATTCTGGTACGTTAACCGATTCTATCAGGCATAACTTTGTACTGGTTTCTTCGATTTGGATGAATTTTCTTCTAATAGATAGGGTATACCTTATATTTGGATTTCAAAAAAGCCACCCTTACGGGTGGAAAAATGGGGGATAATTGATTTTTCACTAGTGAACATTAGCACACACATACGTAGTTGACAATGACAGATCGCTACTGACATTATTCTTGTTCCGTCAAAATCAGTATATTTTATGAGAGGATGGAATCATATACAAAGTAATGAAATAAGCTAACTAACCAGAACAACGAAAATAATTTATATTACAACAAATAGTAAAAGTAGATAATCATATTATTTAACTGGTAATAGTTGAAGTAAGGTGGGTAAGTAAGTATTTTGGAAGTAATCAAAAAACAAGTAGGTAGTAATTGGAAAAAATTGAAAAATAAAATTTTTTTAACAAAAAATTAAACCGACGAAATACCGAACTGAAAAGTAAAAAATCAAATCAACGAAAAAATCAACTGAAAAGCAAAAAACAAAATAAACCTTAGTCTAAATGATAATTGAGCTCCTAAACTAATGTAAGTAACTGATTTTGAGTCGGCGCCAAACAAACTAGCAATTGAATTAGGTGAAGCGTAAAATGATCGCAGCGAGATGCACGGCTGCGTTTTGATGACTTCTTTCATAGATAATGTTCTTCAATAATTGTTTGTTTGGCGCCGACTCAAAATCGTACACATTAGTAGGACTCAATATCATTGAACTAGAATTTATTTTATTTCTTCTATTCAGTTGATTTTTTCGTCGTTTAATTTTTTGTTAAAAATTTTCATGTATTCGCTATATACCCATGACTTTTCGACCTTCGCTCGAACGAGTACGGCTATGTTCGCGGATGACATCGCGATCTATGCCCACTCGTTCAGCAGTGAAGGGGCTGCCGAACAGCTTCAGATTCATCGGGATCAGTTGGTCATACCATATCTGGCGGATAACAAGATCAAACTCAATTCGAATAAAACAGAGGCCGTTAATTCCACGAGGAAACGCACTAACGTAAAGATCTTCGGAAAATTAAAGGTTGAAAACAGCCAAGAGACTGAGAAGCCCTCGGTGAGATACCCGAGTTGTCCAATTGGACAGACGTATGCATTTGCACAATTACATAGCGTTAGCGTTACAGAGGGGTGTAGCCGCAATCAAGCGCACGTACCCCTCCATTGCACGTAACTCGAACCTATCACTAGATAATAAAGTTCGTATATACCGGGTGGTCCACTTACGACTATCCACCCTCAATAACTCCCAGAAAAAATATTTTACAAAAAATCGCCGAGACACATCGATTTTTGTTTGGAGGGGGACACCATTTGACGGGAAGAAGATATGTTATACTTCAACCCCTCAACCAGAGCAACCCCCTCTATAATTTTAATAGGGAATGAGAGTCATGTCATACATCATTGTGAAAGTAATTCAATTCTGATACTAGCAGTTCAAAATTTCAGAATTTAAAGAGGCGTTCTCGAGATATTCGAGTTCAAATGTTCAAAATGATTTCCATCATTGTCTCCCAGACAGTAATACAGTTCAGTCGTAATTATCCACCGATTGTCTTATTTTATTTGCTCACCGAGTACATGTTTCAGTTTTTTGTTGTCAACATGAATGTCTAAGAAGAAATACTAATCTCCGAGAACCATTTTTCTGGGAAATGGTGATAGTGTAGAATCGAAGAGTGACCACGTATTTCAACAATTCTACTTGTATCGCGATGGTTTACACAAAAGACGAGAAAGTTGAAAGGATTTTTATTTTTGCTGCTCAAAATGAGTGTGCACGAGCAACAGCTCGGATCTCCAATGAGAGACACGGAAACAGAAACGTAACTCTCAACTGAGTATTAGGAAAAATGGTTATAGAAAAAGGTTTTGGTATTTTCTTATCATTCTGGATATATCTTGAATCTTCTGGTGAAATTCCGTGAGACTGAATCAGTCGCCAATGAAAAAAAGAATAGGATGGCGTCTGTTACAAACGAGATCAATCAAATAGCTTTACCCACAATTCACCAATGTAGCATTTGAACTCGAATATCTCGAGCACGCCTATTTCAAATTCAGAAAATTTTGCACTGCTAGTATCAAAATTGAATTACCTTCACAATGATAAATATTTCGAACAACAAACAACTGGCCCCATTTTTCCTGCAGTACTAAGCAAATCTTACAATAAGTGTTACTTGAAGTAGGTATTCCAAAAATGTTTTTTTTCGATTCTCAGCTCAAAATGATTTCCATTGTTCTCTGCTGTTTCCACTCTTGTCTCACATTCGCGGATCTTTCGCAGGATATATTCCATCCCTAAAGAGTGAAAAGGTGGATGAGTAGGGGGTGAAAGTGAAAGTCCAGTTGGTTTTCAAATTAAAGTCATAAAAACTTGTATTTGGATATTTCTTCACAACTAAAGATAAAGGTGTTTCAGGCTTTTTGAAAATTCAACCCTGAAGGGGTAAAATGGGGGTTGAAAGTCTATATGGTTAGTTTTAAAGTAAGGATAATGAAAATTGGTATTTGGGGATATTTGTTACAAAAAAAAAATGTGTTTCGGTGTCTTTGGGAATTCAACCCCCCAAGGGGTAAAATGGGGGTTAAATTGGGAATTGAAGTTCGTATAGGAATTCTGTTAGATTTCAAGTTGGGGTCATACAAATTGGTATCTGAAGTCTTTGTTACGAATAGAAGAAATATGTGTTTCAGTGTTTCTAAGAATATTCAACCCGTACAGGGGTGAAAGGAGGGGGTGAAATTTTGTATGGGGGTTCCGGTTTTTTCCAAGTTAGGGTCATGAATATTGGTATTTGAAATATCTGTGAGGCATGAAGAAACACATGTTTCAGAGTTTTTATAAATGCATCCTCTACGGGGGTGGAAGTTTGTGTGAGGGTAGTTTTCAAATGAAGAAATACGTGTTTCAGTATTTTTAGATATTCTATCCCTGAAGGGGTGAGTGAAGTTGTGATAGTCGTAGCTTGTTATACTATATAACAGTTAATAGTTGAAGTAAGGTGGATAAGTAAGTATTTCGAAAGTAATACAAATTAAGTAGGGAGCAATTCGTATATTTTAGCTATGAAAATTAAAAACTTTTCAACAAAAAAATGAACCGACGAAAAAAGAAACTGAAAAGCAAAGAATAAAATAAATCTTTTTAATATCGATAACTAAGCCCAAAACTAATGTGAGTAACTAATTTTGACTCGGCGCGAATCAAAAAATCAAAGATCATCAAATTACTTTGAAAAAATGATCAAAACAATATAACATGAAAATGCAACGAGAAATCTCCAGCGACAAACAATAACATTCAAAAAAGCGCTTTCCGCGCAATCACTCTCAACGACATGTGCCCTCACATGTGTGCCCGTCTCACTGATATTGACTTCGAGAAGAGACGCGCCGCGCAACCTGCTGCCTTTATTTCATGCTTTACGTACTTAACGTAATTAATTTGCTTGTTTGTTACTTAAATTAGTTTTTGGAACTTCGTTATTAAGACTAAAAATGTTCATTTTATTTTTTGATTTTCAGTTTTTTTTTCGTCGGTTAAATTTTTTGTAAAAAAATGTTTATCTATAAGGGTCTACAATTATGGAATATGATGCATGATATATCTCTCAGCTACGACATTATTCATGATACCTACATATTTCTATAAGCTGGAAAATGTGTTGAGTTGAAAATTTTCTGAGCCTATGCCAATTCATCATTGCAGAACCTTGGAGATGGATTGAATCATCAATATTATTAGATAATACCTTCCATTCTATTTTTCGGAAATTTCCATTTATATTCAACAAATGCTCATCGCCGAAAAATTGTACTTTGCCTGCGTAAACATCCCATATGTCCCAAGAAAAATAAATGATTCAATAAAAATAACATTAGGTAATGTTCACTATTCAACTCACTTTTCTCCAAAATTATATGGCATGTTGACGAAATCTGGCCCAAAAACATCATCCGAGAGCTCAGGTTTTATTCTCAGAACACGATTCCTGATGAAGAGAGTTTCAGGTCGATTGACATAGGTGACAAATGCGTAATCCTGAGAAATGTAAAAATTCAATCATCCACGCAAAAGACAATAGTAAATATTCAGTATTTTATTATTTCGTTTCAACTTGTTCCAGAGGTTTCAAGAAACATCACATTTGAATAATCAATACCTGCATATTTCAATGAATCATTCATACATCTACCATCATTCATTATACAAGAGAGCAATAATCCCACTTACCAGAATATGTCCTTCTATGAAATCACTTTTATAAAGGCCTTAATGATTCAATAAATTACCAACTCCATCAAAGAATCGAATCTTGAATGACTTTAAGAACATCTTAATTTCATTTTAACTGATTCTAATATTGCTGTGAAATCGAATTTATCGCATATGACATTTGATCACTATGTTTGTTTCAATTCTAAATTTAATTTCAATTTATTTAACTTAATTTGTTATCCCATGATTGTATGTGAGTTATTACTGTAGTACTTATATTATAACTGATTCATATAATTTGAAGATATTATATGTAGCATTTACTTTATTTTCTTTATTTACTTTATTTATTTTAATTTATTTTATTGTTAGCTTGATAAGAAATAATTATTGTTTAATATTTTCACCATAAATTTCATCATTCATTCATGTGATATGTCCTGACTATATTAGGAGAGCTCACCTTGAGCTATCACCCATAATAGGTTATTGCAGTGGGACGAAAACAACCACCTCACTGGTAATGCTTCTACCCATCTGATGAATAATCATGAAGAGCCTCTCAGTATGAGATTCCTTTTGCAAATGCAAATTCTTGCTGGTAGCACATATCATTAGCCAATCCAATTCGGGGTGTGAAACGGATTCGGGGTTTTGCTCAGTACAGGGTAGGTCCTGCAGGAAACAACTACAGGAAGCTCATAAGGGGACGATACAATCAGCAAATGACCTGGGGAAATGTCACAAGGCTAACAGGCCCTATGGAATGTTTTATACGATGAGGTACTTTTTCTGACACTCCCACTGGAACTTTACTCCACCGCGTAAGCGAATAACCTAGCACTGGTCATCACAGCACGAAACAAGGAGATCCTGATGATTGGATGCTTACTAATGGCCTAGGAATTGCACCTACCAAAACAGGAGCAATTATAACGAAGGGCGCCAGGAAAAGTGAAGGCATTCGTTTTCAACTGGCGAGAATTTCTATAATACCAAAGAAAACAGTTAGGTATCTAGGGATATTGCACAACGATAGACGAGGGTTCAAGTAGGAAAGTCAAATGTGAAGTGGTTCAGTCAGCTTTTCTATACTATGTCCCTCAGAGTGGCAATGTCCTATTGGATAGCCTCTGCAGGGGCCTTGAACGTTATCACAGCTCTTTCTCCAATTGACAGTAGATATCTCGTATGGCAACATGGAATAACTCGTTTGGCAACATACGATGAAGTAACTGACATAGTCAAGAAAGTACAGATGACATTGAAGCATGGTAGAGGGCATGACACAACACAACGAAGGCACAATGGACTAAGAGACTTCCGCAAAAAGCGTCATGGGTTGGAAGCAATTCCAAAACCACCGATTCCTCATCAGAGACTCAGTGAGGTACTGCTCATCAAAAATATAGGCCTTGAGAATAGAAAAATCAGCACCAAACATTTTGTTCATATGCTCCATATAGAACAGCCAAAGAGTAATAGTACTAGATAAATAAGCATGGAATAAAGCCGGAAACTCTCACCACTAGTTATGCACACCAAAAGTCAAGAGGAGATAGCTAGACGAACAGAAATACAGTGATTCGTCGATATTACGGGACAACACGTCGAACGCAGCTGAATTTGAAATATGCCACTTGTACCTGAAGTTTGTCTACCGACGCGACGGTTCCAAGTACAAGACAGGGCGGGAGAATGTATTGGTTGGTAGGCAAGTATTGCACGATGGACAATCACACGTACGAAAAACACGAGTTTTTACCTCCACAAAAAAATATCTCTCGAAGTGTTCCAGGAGAAGTCAATGACAAAGTCCTCTTTCCTCGTTTTTTCTGGTTTGGATATTTGGAGTGAATCAAACGGGTCCTCTGAACTTCTCTAGGAGAAATTATTGATACTTCCTGAATGTATTCACTGCAAAGTTACAAGGGGCATGAGTATTTGATCGTTTATGTTCTCTCTTAGGTTCAAACCACATTGCTGAAATTCATTTAATTTTCATCGAATATGTCATGCTTAAACTCACGGGTGCTCCAGCAAACTTCTGTTGTACAGTCCAAAATTTCTTCCTCACTTCGGTGGTGAAGGCGTCATTGAATATAATTTTTCCTTTGCAAACCCTCCTTCCATTGTTGAAAGTAGTAACAGATTGCTCGCAAGGTTCTGAACTATCTCCAGTATGAACTGTTGTTTGAACCGGTTGTGCAGTTGTAGCCACGGGTATTGGTGTTGTGGAGGTATTTGTTTGTTGAACTAATTCTGGAATTGAGAAAATTATGAACGGTCCCTGGAGATTCAATTATCGTATGTAGTCGACAAGTAATTCAAAGATGAAGAGACGATCGTTTGAACTGAGTATTTTCGTCAATTGGATATGAAAATACTTGGTACTTGGAGTATTATTTGTATTATGAAAAATAATCAAACCAATGCAATCATTTGAAGAATTTGAAAGCCAACGAATGAGGATTTCTTTATGTAACGAAATACTTGAATATTTTCCATTCCATTTCAGGCATCATCTTTGGTCTCCAGTGTGAGAGTCAAATTTAACGGACGCAACTTCCGCGAGTTGAGTTTTCCGACCTCCGCTTTCACAGATGGCGAGATGAAAGTTGAAATAATTGATTTATACATTTTTTGTTTTTATATATATATAATAATATATATATATATATATATATATATATATATAAAAAGATATATATATATATATATATATATATATATATATATATATATATATATATATATATATATATATATATATATATATATATATATATATATATATATATATATATATATATATATATATTATATATATATATATATATATATATATATATATATATATATATATATATATATATATATATATATATATATATATATATATATATATATATATACTTGAAGATCACGTATTGAAAGTTTATGAAAGTTTATTATAATTTTTTAAAGGTAAAATTCATGAAATATTAAAAAAATTGAGTTAATTTTTTTTTACAATGGTTATGTTATTGCTGTTTTTGAATCTAAATGGCATTAAGTAACGCTGGGTAAAAAAAATTCACGTCATTCGTTAATAAATTATTTATAAACAAATAGACAAGTTTACTATATAAAAAAAATAGTTTTTTGCCATTTTGTTGTCATGACAAAAAAATAATTGAAAAAATCAAAAATATTTTTTTATTTTATAATTTTTTTTTTATTTCCATTGCCTTAATAATTATTAGATATTATTTCTTAAAAAATTGGCATTTTCAATATTATATATATATATATATTTTAAGGGAAAAAAAAAAAATTAAAGATTATAAAACTGTTGTTGAGTTCAAAAGAAATGTAGTTTTGCATATTAGAAGATAAACCTCCATTTTTGTTCAGACCTTCCATACAACTGACAGTATTTATATAAAGATTTATTTGTAGTAATTGATTTAGTTTTATATATATATATATATATATTATTAATACTGTTCACCAAATGATTGGTCTTTTTATTTTATATTTTATATCGGAATTGTATACTTAGTTTATAACTTTTTTGTTCAGAATATTTTGTACCTACAAAAATTTTCGTGTATATTAGGATTTCCTATTTTCAATAAATTTCATTCATGATTTGGAATAGGAAAAATGTTTGAGTTCGTGTATGTTTAGTTGCCTGTAGCACAATGATGCATTAATAGAGAAATCGCCCATTAATAGGTTAATAATGGTCGATTTCGGTGTATGTTTAGCTGCATATATCACAATTATGCATCAATAGAGAAATTGAACGTTGATAGGGGTCATTAACGATCGATTTCGTGTAGATTGGAGAGACTTGTTGATACGGCGCCGGAAAATGATATTTTGAGATCAATATTTCAGCAATATTATTAGAGATAGGGCCCAAGTAAGGTGAAGATGTGTAAATAGAGAGGAAGATTGGTTAGAGGTCAGAGGGTGAGCTGTATTCAATCTCTCTTCATATTTTATTTTGTTTATGGTTTTAGGAATAATATTAGAAGAAAATCATTATTTGCTGTTAATTGTTTGAGGATTTCAATTTCATTCTCGAAATTGGTATTGTACATAAGAATGTTGAGTGACATGTAAGTGTAGCAATAAAAAGAAGAAATTTTAAGTTGGTGAGGGTTGTTGGAATCTGAAGGGATTAGATAGACAGTTTATGTAGGTTTGCGATATATATAAACTCGAGCTTTTTATCTAAAAAGTTCAGTTTGTTATCAGTTCCTTTTTCAATGATAAATTGAGTATTTAACGCTTTCAATTGTGTGCAGATTAATCATGGCATCTGTGGGTGAACCATCTATGAATGATAATACCTAAACCAATTTTTTTTCATGAAGGTTGGAGATATATTGGATATTTTCAGTTTGTCCTGAATCTATCGCAATTCAGTGAAGGATCAGGTGAACGAAATATTGTATTACCTGTTACTGTAAACATCTGATCATCCTTGGGATATCCCAGTTTGTTCTGTCCATCTGCAGAATATTCCACGTAGGTCCAATAATAAATCACGTCACCAGCTTTCAGTTTAGTAGTTGTATCAGTAAATGTCCATCTGCCATTTTTCGGTTTGAGGATATCTCTGGAAAATGTTCCTGCTTCCCGCCCTTCCATTTCTTGGTTTATCTTGCCGTGGAAGGCGAAGAGTTTAATTCCCTCTTCATCTGAAAAATGTAAGAAGTGAGTTTTTCCGTTGTCTTATCCAACTAGTTAGATAGTTGAGTATCAACAGTACCAAAACACAACAACAAAACCGATAAAAAAGTTTCTTCGTAGACGATTAAGTATGCTCCATTCAAAATGGCGGATTTTCATATGTTTGTAATGAGTAGATTGAAAACCAGTCACAGTGAACACGACGACACGAATCGAAATGGTCTGAAACTGAAAGGACTAGTAAGAGCAAGTGTGCAAATATTATGAGTACTAAAGAGGAGTCATTCTGTTTTAATTACGAGCCACCCACCATCCGCCTATTGATTCATAGTTTCTCATCGAAATCAAATCATTCAGAGAATCAGTATGTTTCAGTAAAAAAAATATATGTGGAATAAACAAATCATAGATGCGATCTATAATTTGCAGCATTTGATTTATACCTGAGAAAGCCACCATCTGCTCACAGTTGCAGGTTGACCTCTGCAGTTCATTATGCATTATGTGAATCCAATAGCTAATCATTGGTTCTCCTTCTCCACATATCATCTTTTTTGTGTCCCAAAAATTTTTCTCAATGAAGTATGAAAAAATGTCATACCTTCAAACTCATTTATCTCATTTTCCGCGACTTGGATCTTCAAAGATTGTTCTAGATTTGGTTTTCTCCCGAAAGACTCCCACATCCCTCCAAATATTAACAGGAAACTATCGATGAAATCTCAATCCTGATGAGAAATCGGAAAACTCGGATTCTCATTAATTTTCTTGAGAATAACATTATTATTCACTATTTTCAAATTCAAGGATATAATTGATATAACTGCACTCTATTCATTATAGCCTAAGAAATAACTCTCGTGACATTGTTATGAAAAACAGCGATTGTTAAAGGGAGCTTGGTTCGTCTCTTTAGGATTATTTGGCTCGAAGGACCATGTTAAAGGGAGTTTGTCCTCCCTTTAGGACTGTTAGCGGTAATATGGGATTGCTCTATTGTGACAGTGAAGGACCCCTTTAGGTCAATGGAATGAAAACCATTATATTTTGGATGATAATGATATATCTATATATATATATATATATAGAAGATTGTATCTGGCAGGTTTCGCAGTCACTTATTCAGAGAAAATGCTCTTTTTTCAGTTCAAGCTTTCGAGATTTATTATCTCTTCTTCAGGAACCCTGAATTAACAATGATATTGATTAGTTATATTACAGAAATAGAATTGTTGATACTTACGAAATGTGAGGTTATAAAATAGCTAACAATACAGTATAAAATCGAGGAAATTATTTATTCTTGTACGTCTTTTTGTAAAAAACATTGAATTAAGACTATCACATACATTCAGATAAAAAACTTGTTATAAAAATAATTAAAAAGGATGTTCTACTCAGCAGATCATTGAAAACATAAACAATCATGTGACAGGAACGTCTGCATAGGCATAGACAAGAGTTCTATACTGAACGTCTGTCACTCTTCATACTGATGTGTGCAGTGACAGTGACTCTTGACATCTTACACTAATGCCAATTGTTTTGAGAGGCACTGGGTCTATCGTCAGTTGTTGGGAGTAAGTGTGTTGTGAGTTTGGTGGTTTGGTGGTCACAACACACTAACTCCCAACAACTGACGATAACATCCTCCAAACAATTGGCATTACTAAGATGTCAAAGTCACTAACATCAGTATGAAAGTGACGACGTTCCTCACATGATTGTTTATGTTTTCAATGATTGCTACAGAACATCCTTTTAATATTTTATAACAAGTTTTATCTGAATGTATGTGATAGATCTTATTCAATGTTCTTGAAAAGCCGTACAAGAATAAATATTCTCATATATATATATATATATATATAAGATTGTATTTAGTTTCCTCACTATTCAGAGAAAATGTTTTTTCAGTCAAGCTTGAGATTTATTATCTCCTTCAGGAATTCCTGAATTAACAATGATATTGATTAGTAATGTTACAGAAATAAAATTGTTCGTACTTACGAAAGTGAGGTTATAAAATAGCAAACAATACGTCTAACATCAGAAAATTATTTATTCTTGTACGTCTTTTTGTAAAAACATTGATTGAGACTATCCATACATTCAGATGAAAACTTGATATAAAATAATTAAAAGGATGTCTGCTCAGCAGATCATTGAAAACATAAACAATCATGTGACAGGAACGTCTGCATAGACAAGAGTTCTATACTGAACGTCTGTCACTCTTCATACTGATGTGTGCAGTGACAGTGACTCTTGACATCTTACACTAATGCCAAATGTTTGGGAGGCACTGGGTATGGTGGTTTCATGAGAGCGTGAAGAATAGCTTGTAGTATGTTAGAGAGCATTACAATTTCTCCTCGACTTGCTCGAGGAAGGAATATCGACGTCACGACACAGAGATAGGAGAGTCAGGGCGGTCACGGTCAGCTCAGGAAGTCAGTATCATACCAGAAGCAGTCGGGAGGATGTGTGCGCTGCAATGAAGAAGAATTATTGACGATAATTCCACATCAGATGATTTGAACAAATTAAACTGAATCATTGATTCAATGTAATTTGTCGGAAGACTGGTAGATCAAAATTCTGTGGTGCCGTGGTGGCCGCGAAAACAAAGGGAATTCTCGAACATAAACAAAAGCAAACGATATTTCTGTAAGATAATAAAAACAAAAAACTTATTTCTAACAGAAAAAAAAATTTCTCGAATGGAGAGAAGAAGAAAATTTACAAGAAAAGACAAACCAAATTTAATATTTTGTGTACGGAATTATTTCATCAAATGTTCAAACAAACCACCATTTCGAACCAAACAACTGAATAATTTTTGACCTCAGTTCATCTAAATTGGTGGCACGTTTGAACTCATGCCGATATACCTACCTCCGATTTTAGCATGCCCAGAAATAAAAATCGAGGGTGCTACATCTGGTGATCGCGGTGGCCAGTTGATTGTACCTCGCGTACAAATTAACCGATCGGGAAATGATTGATTAAAAAATGTAACCACCGTTCCTGCATTGTGGACAGGACAACCATCTTGTTGAAACCATACCTCGATGAAGTAAATCGGAAGAGCGCGAACTGCAGGAATAATTTGATTTTGCACAAGTTGCAAATATTTTGCTGCATTTAAATTTCCCTTCAATAAAAAATGCGCCTATGACGTGATCGCATGAAAGTCCCGTCCACATATTTAATTTTCTTGGGTACTATGTCCTCACAGCAATACTCAAATGTTTATTTTCTCGAGACCAATAACGTACTACGGATGGGTTGTGTTTTCGATGAATTGAGGAGGACGATTCATCGGTAAATAACACCTTTTTCAGAAAGTCATCATTCACACGAAATGCCCATTGCATTTTTCGACCATCGTTTCACGAAACTCCATACGTCTGAAATGTTCTCCAGGCAAAAGGTTCTTGTGTGGTCTTGACTTTGAAACAATGATAACCGTTTTTCTTCAAAATATTCCTCACAGTTCTTTCATTCAAATTCACTTCGTCGGCGATCTGTCTCCTCGAACAAGGTGTCGTTTCTGCCAATGCACACACTTGTGTTTCTCTTATTTCCCGTTCCTCGAGTATTTGTCTAGGATGCGGTGGTGGATTTGTGAGACAACATTTTTTGCAATGTGATGCCACACACCCAAAATTCTGAAATTTATTGATAAATGAAAGGACAGTCGCTTCCGTAGGTACACGTCCACCTGCAAAAGCCTTTATGAATAGATTTCTAGTATTTTGTACAGAATTACCCCAAAGTACCACTTAACGAAAGTGCACTTTCTCTGCGGTTGTGTAAATAGGCGGCATGTTTCAAAAGGTAATAATTGTCACGGTCTTTTGTTTTCGCAACCACGGCTCGGCAAGAATGAAATGAGTCGCTGTGCGCTGTGTCGCATTGCCACGTGGTCAGTTAATGCGTCGGGTGGGGTAACAGGAGGGGCGCACAGCAGTGCGTCTCTCTTGTTTATGTGGTATTATCATATCATTGCGTTCCTTGTTGTTCGTGAAGATTTCTGTTTACCCCAGATAAATTGTTTCCGATACTGTATATCGTTTTTCTTGAAATTGCTGAGGAGTTGAAGAAATGGCATTTTGTGGGCATGTTCTATCAATAAAAAGGCTACATATGAATATTTTTTTAATTTTGTTGTGATCTTTCAAAGTGGTGAAACATGCAACTTCTATTGCATTTTTCACCAGAACTTTTTAACGAAACAAAATTTATCAATTTGAGAAGATGTGTTGAAAAAAACTATTCAAAACATTTTGAACTCCTGGGTTGTGTTTGTGAAAGCAATAGTTTTCCAATTAAAAAATAAAATACATTGTGCATGAACGGATTTCTGTGAATGGAATCGAAAAAATCTAGTAGGTTTGTTTGCACAACTTGTGACTTCAATCGTAGTATTTGAAAATTATTCCGCTTGTTTTAACTTTCAATGTAGGCATGTGCCAGTACCATGTCTTGTTTTAATAGAATATCGAATTAAAAATGCAAACAAAACAAAATTATGTGTATTACAACAAAGAATAAGGCAACAAGATCAAACGGAACGGAGTTGTCAAACTGCTCGAAATGACCACCTCTAACCATTAGACAGGAATCAAGTCTTCGTCTCATAGACAGGCGCAAACGTTGAAATATTCCTGGTGTGTTTTGGATATTCTCGCAGGCTGCAATGATAGGGGTCGTATAATCCAAGGACTTCAGGTGACCCCAGATGCAAAAGTCCAAGGGGTTTAAGTCCTGCTCTGCCTATCCAACTATTTGGATACACGTCCTCCAAGTACTGACGAGCAGTTATGCTGAAATGGACAGGCGCACCATCGTGCATAAACCACATTCGTGGGTCGAATAGCAGGTGGAACATTTTCAAGTAAAATGGGAAGCTGCTCCTGTAAAAAATTCGTATAGGTTGCACCAGTTAGCCTTAACGGTAGAAAATACAGTCAAATAATATTTTCGCCAATAATTCCGACCCACACGTTAAGTGAAAATTCATATTGATACCGACCTTCTTGAATTGCATGTGGTTTATTTGTGGACCATAGATGATCGTTATAAAAATCCATTGCCTTGAAAAGTTGGATTCGTCAGCAAAAATTACGTTTTCTAAAATTGAGCAATTTGAGTGATCATGAGTTCCACCCTTCTAATTACTCGTGGACGAACACAATCAGTTGTTTGTTTAAAAAAAGTCTCCTTTCACAAAGACGTTTGTGAAGATGTGCAAAAATTGTGTGATGAGGTATCACCGCTGATGTTACATCTCTGCATAGAGCCATCTAGCTTCCAAAGGATTTCCATTGGTACGACCATACATAAAATGCATATTGGCCATTTCAGCGTTAGTGTCATTATTCATATTGAAGGCTCGAAAGACGCAATTGAACTTTCAACTACCACAAAGGAATCAAAGCGACTTGACAGCCACCTACTAGATATTTTCGATTTGAAGATACTACGATTGAAGTCACATGCTGTGCTAACAGAACGTGACAGCAACCTACTGGATTTCATTCACAGAAGATCCGTTCATGCACAATATTGTATTCTATTGTTTTTTCAGGGAACCATTGCTTTCACAACACAAGAGTCAAAGAAGTGTTGCAATAAATCGTTCTTCTCAACATATATTCTCAAATTTAGAAATTTTGTTTCGTTGAAAAGTTCTGGTGAAAAATGGGATGGGGGTTTCACCCCTTCAAAAGACTCAACAAAATTAAAAAAATATTCAAGAGGTAGCTTTTTTATTGGTAGAACATGCCCATAAAACGCCATTTCTTCAGCAATTTCAAGAAAAAAAGTTATTTTTATTTTTGGAAGCGTGTAACTTTTCGAGGAACGGCCTGAGAGCTTTTGTTCACATGAAAGACCCTTCAATTTTTTACAAGAAATCACCCTCTAGAAACTTTCGCACTTATTTGGTAACACCCTGAATATATCTTAGATCAATGAACAGAACGTGATATCGTTGTACTCTACAAACGTGTATAGGTTATCATAACAAGGTCGAAGTTATTTAAAACGTGATATCATAATCAGATTAATTATTGTTCACATCACCTCGTATGGACCTATTAATCATGAATCAAAATAATTTTGTTAGTGAACTTTCAGAAAATATGGAAAGAATGGAATTTTCATATCATGTTAGTTAAATATCGATCAATATACAAAGACTATCAATAATTGACAAACATTTTCAGGTCAAATCTCTTATTTTGACGATGTATTCCTATTCCAGGGGCCATAAAAACTCATATTTTTCCTTGACAAACCGGCCTCAACACATAAAAAACAAAAATTTTGCAAAACAAAAAAATTGTTTAAAAAAATTATTTGCCAACACTTATGTTTCTGATTTTGAAAAACTGAATATAATAAATGTTTTAAAAATATCATCAAAATCGAAGTCGTTTTTAGGGTTTCGAAACTTTAAGGATTTTTCCACTAACTATAAAATTTAATATTCTATCTGGTTCTAGAATGTATTATTGGGCTTTAATGATAACACGGCTGGAAAATTGAAAAAAACAAACAGTAAAACATCTACCCTCCATAGTTTACGTACCGAGCATGCGCACTTTCTTATACTCAGGGTCCCATCAGACACGACTGCAATGTTTGGTCCTTTATTATTACACAGTATATAGTCCATCCAATATCAATTGCAGAAGCTGTTTCTATAGGGAGCAAATGAAAACTCACTTCGCTAACACGAGCGTATATGCGAAGAAACGGAACGAAAAATACCTGTCTACTGTAATCATTTGTCGGCAAGGTCGATCAAAAGACCGATAGTCACGTGGATCGAGTGACGTGTTGTTGTCAACCGATATGTTTTAGGATATAATAATAACCTACAATCGAGTCGGACGTCAATGCTGGCAGGTGTGTCTATACGACGGGAGGTCCTAAATCACGCGTTATATTTGTGTTTTAGGGGCTCTGAAAGATTGAGAACCAGTAGCGTCTATGGTCTTTGTGTGTGCCGATCGAAATATGTTTTAGGATATAATAATAACCTACATCAAACAATGAAAGAAATTATTTTTCTTTCTTAATGTATTTGTATAAATAAAAGCTTGTCTTTATTTTTTTTTTCATTTTTCATTATTTATGAAGTATTTTAAAGATTTTATTCATTTTTTATGAAGTATTTTTAAGATTTTAAAAATACTTCATAAATAATGAAAAAAAAATAAAAATTAAAGCCAAGCTTTCATTTATACAAATACATTAAGAAAGAAAAATAATTTCTTTCATTGTCTGATGTAGGTTATTATTATATCCTAAAACGTATTTCGATCGGCACACACCAAGACCATAGACGCTACTGGTTTTTAATCTTTCAGAGCTATTAAAACACGAATATAACGCGTGATTTATGACCTCCCGTCGTATAGACACACCTGCCAGCATTGATGTCCGACTCGATTGTCCCAGACGAATCGGTTGTACAATAGACAGCCGTCACTCGAGTCCACGTTGACTATCGGCTCTTTTGATCTACCGTTTGCCGACGGAAAATGTTTACGAGTAGTACATATTATTTTTCGTTCCGTTTCTTCGCATATACGCTCGTGTTAGCGAAGTGAGTTTTCATTTGCTCCCTATAGAAACAGCTTCTGCCATTGATATTGGATGGACTATACCTCGGATCTCTCTGTCACTCATTTCCACACGCGTTGAAATTTAAATCTTTAAAATTCGCAAACCTCTATCAGGACCGAATTGTTTGCAGATAACCCTATATCAACGTGTTCGCAATAAAACAGCGCTTATGTTGATATAAATTTTTTTCTATTATCCAATCAAGTGAAAGTAACTGGCATCGACATACCTGTTTAAACCTGGCAACCCAGTAGTTCGTCCGGGTAAATAATAGACAACCCAACGTCTGCACATTCTATATGATTTATACTTTAAGTCCAGTATAAAATTTTCTTATTATCTCAATGTTGCAACATTTAATGAATTTTTTTATTTTTTTTAAATAATTAAAAAAAAAATCTCCAGGATTTCTTCGGCCAACCCATTTTTAATATATTTTCTAATATACTGAATTTATTATGAAATAAGTTTTATTCTGTCATCAGCCAGACTAATACTGCCAAGGAGAAAGTACAGAAGCATATGCCAATATTATCTTCTCAACTAATTTTAGCAAACTTGAGAGTAGTTTTCATCGAATATTTACACTTGTATAATATGTTGATTAGCCTCGTTTCTGGAGTATTTCTTAGATATGATTCAAGGTGATTCTTTGTTCACCAAGGTTATTGCCAGTACAGGTTCGTTGACCAAGCTTGGTAGAAATGTACCGGATTATTCACTGAAAATCACCCACTCCTTATTATCGTCAATATTGCCCATAAAAAAAAGGAAAATGTGAAAAATGTGTGGTTTTGACTGAATTTTGGTAAAATGCCATCAAAAATACAGTAGCGTTCAGATTTCAGGAGATATTTTTTTATAGGATACCCTGTATATCATTGAATTTTTAAATAATCTTTTTTGTCTTATTTCAAGAATATACCATATGTATAGAGGTATCTAATACCGTTTTTGAGGTATTAAACGTCGAATAACTTAGATTAGTTCTTACTGTAAATACCTATCCTATGAAAGTTGCCATTTTTAAAGTATGCTAGGAAAAATTTTAATTATTTAACTAAAATATTATGGACTGATGAGTTATCATTTTCTACGGCAGGAGATTTCGTTAGAAAAAATTCGAAGGTCGTGGAAAAAAGCATATATACTGATTCATGTTATTGTTTACACATCTTTATTGATAAAACTTCTGTTTTCATTCGAATAATTGGGAATTGGACACTCACATCAAAAACCTGATGGTTCGTTTTGTGCACAATTCGATTTCGATAAATATTTTATTTGCGAAATGCATAGTGAAAACATTTTTTCTGTTGCACAATCACTTTTCTTGTATATTTTTCAAGTATTTATTAGGGCGGATAGCGAGTTCAGGACGAAAGAAAACAAACATCTTGCTTTTTAAATCGCCGACGTTTCGGTATATATTTCAGATCTTTCTCAAGACTAAAAATACAAGTTTATCTATAACTTGTTTTACCTTTTTTTATGGCTCTTATCGCTTGTTTCTTAAATATTTTCACTTTTATATTCTAATGAAAAGTTGCCAGATCTTCATCGATCTTATCGATTTTGATCAATCCTAGTGATTACATCAAAATTCCAGACCTCAAATCATTTTCATTTCATGATTACAAAAGGATTTCCTGAAAAAAATGGTATGTCCCAGATGAGTATTGTCAAACCACGTTTATATTTAAATCAGCTCAACTTATGAAAAAGCAACCCCGTGCTTGCGGAAAAAAATAGAGCTGTAAACTGTGTGTGTCAATTTGAGTGTAATAAAGCGGTAATCCAAACATGGAATGAAATGGGCGGAGCTTCTACCTGTGTGTATATGATATACTAGCTGGTGCCCGCGACTTTGTCCGCGTAGAATTTGTATTTTCCTGGTTTTCTTTATGTGATTCCATCTAGCTTCGAACATTAATTTCATAGTTTGTCAGTTTTAATGATTCAGGAATGACGGATTTCCATACAAACTTTCATCCCCTTTTTCACCACCTTAGGAGTCAAATTTCCAAAAATCTTCCCTTTTGCTCACCTACAAGTTTTTTCAAGTTTCAAGTTTTATTCAATTCAAAAGTAGGTAACATGACAATTTCACAATTAATAATATTATTTCCAGGTGTTGATTACAATTTCAATTTAGTTATTACAATTTCAATATAGTACCGAGCCATCTCACTCCATATACTGGAGACCTTTCACCTAAGCACAAGCGTGCTTGTGTTGTGTCAGGTATCCGATATTCAGAAGGAGTTTTTTTTTTATGTCAATTGGCGTCTATTTGGTGATTCTGGAGAATGGAGGTTTGGAAAGTGTACGTTCAATATAAATTTCCAAATGTAGATTGATTGTGTCGTACAAATGATTTTATGGCTATTTTGTATTTGCTAATATTTGTGATATTCCTGGACTCAGATGGTAGTAGGTTGAAGAGTTTTGGGCCAAAATAATGTACAAATCTCTGTGAATGACTTTTTTAAAATAATGGCATGTGAACAGACCCTTTTATAACAGATCTGGTTTCTTTCTCAATAGTTGTCCTCAGATAGTTAGCTTTATTGTGAAATATCCATATTAAACATGAGTAGGAATAAAGACTTCTTATATTGAATAATTTGACTTCCTCATAGAGCTTTTTTGTAGAAAATAATCGGGCGTTTTTATAAATAATTTTAAGTATAGTATTTTGCGTTGTTTGTAAGCTTCCTAAATTTTTTTCAAAAGTTCCTCCCCATGCTGTTATGCAATACTTGAGAACTGACTCTGCCAGTGCATAATATAAAGTGAGCATGTTTCTACGAGATAGGATATCTCTCAGGGAATACAATTTATGGATGAGTTGTCTTAGCCTCTTGGTCATGCATAGCGTGTGTTCATCCCATCGTAAATGTTGATCCACTATAACTCCTAGATATTTTAGTTTATTTGTTTTTTCAATCGCAGGACATTGACAGATATTTTGAGAGCAGTTTATTGTATGTATCTTTAGAAAATTTTTGTTTGGTTGGTTGCTGTTTGTCAGTGTGATGGTCATAAATTTTTTTATCGACGTTTAGGCTAAGAAGATTATAGTTGAGCCATGCTTTTATCTTTTTCATTTCATTTTCTGCTTTTTTATAGACTCCCTGCCATGATTCACTCGAAAAAATGATGATAGTATCATCAGCGTAAGATATAATATGGCCCAAAAAGTTTTTGATTTTGCTAATACTGTTTATATATACCAAGAATAGGATGGGCCCTAATATGGTACCCTGAGGTACACCTACCGTAACTATTGATGTGTCACTGAGTTCGTCATTTATCTTTACTCTTTGTGTTCTCTGTGATGAATAGTCTCGCAATAAGTTAAGTACCAGTCCCCGAATTCCATAACTATATAATTTATTCAAAAGAATTTCGTGTGAAACGGTGTCAAAGGCCTTGGCAAGATCAAGGAAAATGGCTATGCATTTGTCCGATCTATCCAGTGCCTCCACACCGCTCCTCACAAAATCTAGTACCGCTTTTTCCGTATTTAAATTTTTTATAAAGCCGAATTGTCTGTCTGTTAACACTTTATTCGCATCGAAAAAATTGATAAGTCTTATCTTGATAGTATGCTCAAAGATTTTTGCAAAACTATTTATCACAGAGATTGGCCTATAATTGCCAGGTTCTCCTCGATCACCTGACTTGTGTACTGGTGTGATAATAGCCTGTTTCCATTGCTTTGGTATTTTACCTTTAGTGTAACGAAGGTTTATCAGATGTTCCAATGGTTTGATAATATGTAAATGTATAGACTTTATTGTTTTTGTGTTGATTTTATCTGGTCCAGGGGAACAGTTATTTTTTAATTTAGATATAATGTCTATCAGTTCGTTGCACGTTACTGGTTTTAAAAAAAGTGTTCTGTTAATAAAAATATCCTCCATGAGATCTTCAGATACAATGTCAGGCTTATCGATGTTTTCCGACATTTTTTCGCCAATAGTAGTGAAAAAATTATTTAGTACGTTAGATTTTTCATGGTTGTCACAGACAACCTCTCCATTTTGCACTTTTAATGGTAAATCTTAGGTTTTTATTTTTGCTTTAGTATTATTTGATATTTCACTCATTATTTGCCAAGTCGTTTTGGAGTTTCCTTTTACTGTGACAAGCTTTTGTTGGTAATATTGGTTTTTAGTAAATTTTATTAGACTGTTGACTGTATTTCTATATTCAGTGTATTCCCTTTTTAAATCTTCGTTTTGCATTTGTTTTGAAAGTCTTTTTTTCATTTTGTCTCTTTCACGTATAGATGTAATAAGGCCCCGCATAGTGTCCTTCCCGTTTAAGAACATTTGAATAATGTATTCCCAATATGGATAGGCAATAATGGAAGTATTGAATGGCCACCTAACAGTCCGGACTTGACCCCTATGGATTCATTTTTCTGGCGATCTCCAAAAGACATTGTTAATAATAATAATAATATTCAAATCATTAAAGAAACGATTCGACTTGAAATAGAAAATCTGAATGTCAATAATGAAGCAATTTCCAATGCATTTATGAATATGAGAAGATGTTATCAATTATGCAGGTGGACACATTGAATAACTTTTATGAGTTATCATGTTATTTAAATTTCCTGAATAAATCTTTGTTATCTATTATTGTATAAATATTTGAACTTTTTCTTCCACACTTCAAAGATGTTAACTCTCATAGATTAGGTATCCACAGTGATAACTGGTCCAAATTATTCAACGTTTGATAACTCAAAAACGGTATAAGATAAGAGGAGTAACAAACGGTATATTTTTGAAATCAGAAAAAAAATATTCCAAAAATTCGATAATATACAGGGTATCCCATTGAAAAAATTATCCACTGATGTCTGCACGATACTGTAGCATTTTATCAAAATTCAGTTATAGCCACACAACTTTTACATTTAACTATTTCTTTTCCTATAGACCATAATAACTATGAAAAGGGTTGGGAAATTTATTGTTAATAACCCGGTACCAGGTGGAATATCAGTTCTGAAACATGGTTCAATATGCGATTCAGTCGGAATTGCTTTTCCATAAATTTTTATACCTACTGAATTGCTGGACCTCGAAAATCTGATGAATTAATATCTTAGCGTCATGGACTTTTGATGCTTCTGAAGTAATTGGTATTTCCGAAACAACTCATATAATGAAATTGTTACTCATTAGCATGATTTAACATTATTATTATTGGGTCAAATACGTTCCGCATTCAGAAAATTGTCTGTTCATAATACCGGTTGATTCTAGTCCGATTTTATGTATCTCGGAAACGGTATTTTATGTATCTCGGAATGTGAGACTGTGGGAAAGTTGCAGAAATATTTACAAAATCTCTTACTGGATAGGGCACAGTTATTGTGCACACCAATCAGTAAATTCACAAATCTTCTCTTAATTGCAGAAAAATAAAAATATTAATTACTTAATTCTATTAATAAAAGGATCAATGGTTTCATAAAATACAATCACAATGTTTCTCTCACATACATAAGTGATATCAGGAAAGAAGAAAGTAAATTCAATGTACTTGCAAGATTACATAGCTTCCTTAAAAAACCTAAAAAAATTCTTGTTGTAAAAACGGTAACAATACAAGATATTGAAAAGACAGAAATCTCAAGTGGCTCTAACGAATCTTTTTCATTGGACATGCCGCCAAACTTAACAAAAAAATAGCAAATTTCAAGTTACCCGAACGGGTCAATATTAGTCTTAAGTCTAATACCAATTCTACATATCAGTATAATACACCAAAATATCCAATGTTTGAGAAATAAAACTTTACAATTAGAAATATTTTTAAAGACACTTGAATGTCAGACTTCTTTTGTATGTATAACAGAACAGTGGTTTACAGAGCCCGAGCAATATCTTATGAAGCTGGAAGACTATGAAATGACTTCGCCATTTTCAGGAATGAATAATATACATGGTGGGTCTTGTATCGTCTCGAAAAATGATTTGGACCTTCGTGAAATTGCCGAGATCAGACTTAAAAGTATTGAAAGTATAATCGAATGCTCATCGATAATTTGTAAAGAAGTTAAATGTGTCTTAATTTGATATATTTCTACCAGTACTTGATGAAATACTTGACTTTCTGCAAAACAATTTCCGGAAATACAAGGTAATATTATGTGGTGACTTTAATATTAATCTTTTGAATACAAATAATGTAAGCACTCAGGTGTTCTGAACCCTTTATTAGCATATAACTTGCATAAGCATATAAATGAATGAACAAGAATAACATCAGGATCGTCTACACTATTGGACAATATCTTTTTAATTTTGTAAATGAATATCCTGGAGAGGTTATAACCTCTGCATTATCAGAGCATGATGCTCAAATACTCAGAATTGAGAGAGCAGATACAGTTAAGATTACTCAAGAAACGAAAATCATCAAAATGGTTTTTTCAGATGCAAAGCTTGATCAATTGAAATATGAGCTGAGAAACATTGACTTTCATTCACTTTATTGCTATAGAGATGCAAATAACGCCCACGATTATCTCATGGGAATCATTAAGGAGATAATGAACATAATTGTACCTCTGAAAGTATTTAAAACAGATAATGCTGTGGAGAATAGAAACTGGATGAAGACATTGAGCTAACGTAACCAATATTTATACAGACTAAAAAACAATGGTACCATATCCAATGATACACACCAAACATATTGTAGAATTTTCAAAAAAGTTGTTATGGAAGCAAAAAAAAACGTTGTAATATAGATTATATTGAAAGGTCCACGAATAAGTCCAAGGCTTGTTAAATCTTTTACTAGTTCAAGAAACAAAAGACAAATGGATTCTGTTTGAAAAAATATCGATCCGGAGATAAGAATGATAAAATTTCAACTCTTAATGAGGTGAATCAGTTCTTCATCAATAACTGTTCAAATTCAAAAAGTGGAAATATTCGTTATTTGTATTTAGAACGTAACTACTTCAAACGAAGCATACTTTTTCCACCCACAGATCCCAAAGAAGTTTATGACACAATAAACAATTCAAAAAATTCTAGCTCTGTAGGTGAAGATGAAATACCAGTGGAATTATTGAAACATGTAGCATCTGAGCTCTGTGAACCGATTGCAAACATATTCAACATCTCTTTTTCAATAGGTATTTTTCCAGGAAAGCTCAAAATTGCACAAGTTAAAACTATTTTTGAAAAAGGAAAAAAATGTGACACTAATAATTATAGGACCATTGCAATTCTTCCAAACATGAGTAAAGTCTTTGAGAAAATAATATACAGCAGACTGATTACATACCTAGATAATTATAATATATTAAGTGATACACAGAACGGATTTAGGAAGAAGAAATCGACTATCAGAGCTAATTATCAAGCCTCAAGTAAAGTGATAGAATCCATTAATGGCAATGTCAATTTGGATTTGTCAAAAGCCTTCGATAGTGTTGACCATCAGCTACTGATCAAGAAATTCCCACTGTATGGTAACAGAGCCCTGCCACTAGACTTAATAACATCATACCTACAAAAAAAAATAGACAGCAATGTGTCAATGAGAGGGTCAGGGCTGGGACATCTACTGTACATACTATGCATCAATAATGTGCCTGAGGTTCTTGATGAATACCTGATACAATATGCTGACGACTGCTCAGTAGTTTTCAGCTCAACCGATCGCCACTTTCTGCAATCCAATATCTTTTCCAAGTTGAATTCTCTGGAGGGGTATTTTTCAGCATACAATCCTAAACTGAATACTGAGGAAACCCAATCATTTGCTCAAAATGACACTATTAGTGATGGTGTAACTACTCCAGAACCAGTATCCCAACTCTCTTTTCTTGACATTACAATCGACTCAAAATTGGACTGGAAGAGCCATTCAGATAAAATTGTAATACATCTAGATACTGCGATGCCCTGAAAATAATATCACAGAATATCTCCAACGAGGCGGCAATGCTAGCATACAATGGATATGAACAAAGTCACATTAGATACGGTATCATTCTTTGGGAAATGTCTGCCCATACACAAAAAATATTCACTTTGCAAAAACGATGCCTGAGAAAAATTCTCAACCTCTCCCAAAGAGAAAGCGGCGAAGCAGTGTTCATAGAAAAGGGAATACTATGTTTAACCAGTCTCTATATTTATGAGTCAGTGATATACATGAGAAACAGCAATATTTGATATAACCTCCTTGCAAACCAAGAAGTAATCCCACACCTTCCAATAGTGTTCTTCATATCTTATTAGCTGAATCAATTTGACATTGTTCAATAAGATTCTTCGGGATTTACTGCATGTCCTTTGATAATAGATGGCTTTTTGTTGCCATTATGTAATAAGACAGCTTCAAGACTCAGTTTCGAGGAATCGATGAACAAACGCCATTCTTTGGAATCATAAGACTGACCCATTGATTTGAAAAAACCACAAAAATCATGGGGATATTGATATCCATCATTGTCTGCAATCACAACAGTCACTTGGGTATCACGTGCTAACAAATTTCACTGCAGGAGCCGTGAAGCAAGCAATTCCGACTTACTTTTTGGAAGCTACAGGTCTCTCACTAGGTCATTTAATCAACTCTGTGGATTCACGTGTGGTTCACCATCCATAACAGTACATCCACCAAGATCATCGTCAGAATTGGTGTTCTAGTTTCGAATGGTTTCTCCCATTCCAGTCTACTCTGGTTCATTTATTCCGCTTGGCTGCTAGGCAAAGACGGGTTAGGAACTCCATTACAATGCAACACAGGTTTTGTGACCGACGCAACATCAAGATGCTTCTTGTTTTTCTGGTTAAAACCAAATGTTTTCCGTGAGGCAGAACTAACAGTCCGTAGCGTGATTTGTTGGTTCTCTCCACAACATTGGAACACCGAATTGCGAATATATTTTTTTCCTGAAGCCCAAGTAGTTAATAAGTCAGTATATTTTTACAATTTCACACACTACTCCAGGAACCCATTTTTTGTCAAGGTCCTTTGACGAGATTTGGGAGAAAAGTTGTTTGGATTTAATTTACACTCTCTTGAAGACATTTTAAATTAAATTAAACGGCTTTTATCAAAGTGCGACTTTAACGAATAACAAACTAGATATCACGAACAAACGAACAAAACAACATTGGTTCAAAACTTTTTGTGGGTATATTTGAAAAACTTGACGTGATAAAAATAAGTTTTATACCGGGTGATCCTCCTTCACCCCTATAACTAGAATGCCATGAATTATGTGAATCGCTTCATTCTTGATCAAGTAACATGGGAAAAATATGACTTTGAGGCTCATGACTCCACAGTCGTTTCAAGAATTATTTGAAAGTCACAAATAGATCAATTTAGGTTCTACATTCTCAAAATTGACTTCTCCTTGATCACGGCAAAGTTCAACTTTTTTAATTGTTGCGCACACCACATTGATTAGCTGTTCGCAGTTATGTTCTGGAATGCTACCATTACTTTATATACCAGTTCTTCACCAGTAGCTGATGCTGTGTTATACACCTGATTATTAATTGTTTTCCAGAGAAAAAAATCCAGCGAATTAATATCTGGTGATCTAGAATATGAAAAAAAAAATACATTATGAAAATAGGACAACTTAAGAATGTACCTCGCAGGCCACTGAATAGGTCCATGAGTGCCAATCCACTTTTCTGGGAAGGTGTCGTTCAGATGTTCTCTTACGACTTGAGAATTATGAGGTGGCGTTCCATCTTCTTGAAAATAGATATCAACTTGGTTAGCCAGTGGCAAATCTTCAATGAAATCATTAATTTGATTTCTAAGGAACTGTAGATATCTTTCCGCAGTATGTTGTCCGTTGAAAATTATTGGCTCCAAAAGTTTTCCTCTGATAATACCCATCCAGCAATTGAAACCAAATCACTCTTGAAAATTTCCTTCAGATGTAAATTTGTTTGAGACCAGTACCTTTTATCATTCCGATTGAACAGACCCAATTTGGTGAATCAATTTCAATCTGAATAAATAATTTCAAATGGAAAACGTACATCTTCTCTGTATTTAGTCAAAAACCAGTTGCAATAAGTTAATCTTTGGTTGTGGTCATTATCGTAAAGATTTTGGTGTTGTTGGTACTTGAATGATCGATAATTATATTTGTGAAGAATTCTCCAAACGAACGAATAACTTATATCACACTCAGAAACAATTTGGCGAATTGACGCCATACAAGTCACTTCAACATAGGCCAACACGCCTACTTCTTTTTCTCCACTGACGATGAAGTTATTGGCATTTTCTTCTGGTTCATTTCGCATTTTCCTTTCCAGTTTTGGAAAATAATGCCGAGTGGTATGGCGAAGATTAGGGAATCTCTGAGCATAAATTCGAGCTGCATCAGTTGCATTCTTTCTTGCTTCTCCGTAAATTAGCAACATGTCAATTCTCTCGTGTCTAGTATAATTTTTCATATCAAATTATAAACTACGCAACAAATAAATTTTTAAAAGTGACAACATATTCATTAGCCTATTTGTTTGGGTAGTCCTAGCAACATCTTCAATTGTTTGTAACGGATAACTAGAATAACAGGACTTAGGTATATCGAATACGTATTATTTGTTATTAGGTATGATCGCTTCTTGCAATTATTCAGAAAAATAGTGGAAATGAAGCGAAAGTGTGTGGTATCAAATTATTCGTAAGAACATGATCTTTCACAAAAAGCTGACGAGCCACCTCTTTTCCATTTGAAAAAATCAATTTAACTCGAAAAATTAATATTTGCGACTTTCAAATAATTATTTAAACGACTGTGAAGTCATAAGCCTCAAAGTTGTATTTTTCCCATGTTAGTGGATCAAGAATGAAGCAATTTATATGATCCATGGCATTCTAGACGAAAAAAAAAATTGGAAAAAAATTACTTTAGCTATCAAATATTAACAATTAGGGTGTTGTTGGATTAAGAATGTCTTTCTCGATCGAAATAAGTAAAAATATATAGGATGTCCTATTTAAAAATCGAAAGTTGGTGGTCATTTCCTGACTAACCGGAAGTACGGCGAAGCAAGTAAATATGCCAAAAAATTTCAATTGAACTATTATACACGATCCCCAAATTTCGTGTTTCTATCTTCAATAATAAAAAACTTATAGGGGTGAGCCACCTTAAAGAATCACCCGGTATATTATTGTTATGAGGGGGTAGACATTAAACAAATTCGGTATCATTCATCTTTGGGTAAAAACGGTATCTTTTTTTGTAAACAAGTGTAATTTGTTTCTCAATAATTTCCATCAATTAGAAGTGTATTATGATGAATGTTCGTTTGGAATTTGTTTTACTTTTACCAAAAACTGTGTTTGTAGAAAAAGTATACTGTGTGACACGCACAATATGCAACCAATGTCTCGGTCCAAACTCATGAGAAATTAGCACCTTTCTGCACTTGTTGCACAATATAATATCAAGAGTGATCCAAAATCTATCTGAAAAACGAATATGAGCTGCCACCATATAATGGTGTTGTGGATTTTTCCGGGTTTTCCTCCAACTGAAACAGCAAATGCGCCATCACTTCGAGTCCCGGGCTTCAATCAAAATTTTCATCTTGATATTATTTTGTATTTAAAACTTTGCTTTTGTATTTTCAAATTCATTTTTATATCTATGTATTATTCTCAAAAATAAATTTAATTCCATATAATGGATATCAGATCAACCCTGCCTACTAATCGACTGCACATTGAGGTTATCTGTTGATCTGAAAGTTGAAAATTTATTTCCATTGATAACGGAAGATACATGGGCTTTCGTTAAAAATAAAAACAAATTTTGACTTTTTGAACAAAAAAAATGAGTAAATGTGTTTTAAAATTAAAAGTTTTTGGTTTCACTTGAGATCACCCTCACCTAATGCTATGTCGAAAATTACGGAGGATACGGGAGAGAGGTGAGACAAATTTGTGTTATTTGGTAATCAATTTTTTCCAGCACAAAAGTCCATAGATACCAAATTTGTAGTTCTGATTACTGTCAAGATATTTCTTGACAACCTATCCTTCCTTCTAATAGCGTTTATTGGAAATGTTGGTTGTTCCATCGCTTCTGGCGTGCAGTATACATTACTTATGATAGATCCAAGATGACCTCCACCTGATCATTTAGCACTTTTTTGGTACGTTTGTCGATTCTTCGAATCTCACAATTTTATGTCAATATAAACAATTACTGGTGTGAAAACATCCGCAATTGCTATAAGAGCATGGAAAAATCGTAAAAACAAAATACATTTTTCCTTCATTATAACATCGAAATGATATAATACCCGTAAAAAGCGGTCATTTGGGCCAAGGTACAGTTGTGTGCATGAAAAAGTTGTACAGCAGTTATAGGCTATTGTGAGTCAGGCTTGTCAATCTTAATTGAACTTCTTATCGACTTTGAGAAGTCTTTGACAAGAAGTGTCAACATTTTTATCAAATGTGTACGTGTACTACTTTTTTATGAAATCTGGAACATTACAGGCAGGTTCACACCATACAAAACTTGTACGACTTTTTTATGCACACAACTGTACGTCACTTGTTCGAAGTTCTTTTCTTCCTTGTAAGACAAAAATTTTGTTTCCTAAAATGAATCTCCAGTGTTATCCAAATTATGTATGAAATTTAAATAAAGAATTGAAAATGTCCCTGACCATGGAGGAAACTTCTGTCAATAAATAAAAAAATTGTGTTCCTATCAAACATTTCAGAACCCAAGAAAACTGAATGTATATATTTCTTTCATCAAAATGAAAATTATCAACTATTCTCCATGTAAAACATTATACAGGGTGTTATGTAATAAGTGTCCGATATTTCACAGGACGATTCCTCAGTTATTTATTCGGTGAAAAGTTCAAATAAGCATGGATCCGCAAGGCCTTCATTTTTTATATACAGGGTGTACTTTCTGCTGCACCTTCTCCACCCCTCCAAGCTAATTCGTGGGAAACGATGTGAAAAAACGTACGTTGAAGACCTTCTGGACAATCTTCATTCCACAGTTCTACAATCTTCATGTATTCTGCGTCACTTAACGCCGAAGCACTAAGTTTTCGTTTTGTTGAATCTTTTTGTAGTTCCCTACGTTTGGCATCATGTGCTGCTCTTGCGTTTTTAAACGTTATGTCAGAAAACGGATCAAATTTAACTTTATATTTTTCATAATACATTTCCTGTAGTTGTTTTGCAGTTGAATTCCATATTACTTTTACAACACTTTCTTTGAATGAATAATATTCTAGCATACTAGCCAGTTGATTTGTTGAAAATATGGAACAGGATGTTCATAAAATCAGATGTGGAATCATCTGCGACTGAAAGTTAAACTTTAGTCACTATCTTCCATCGTCAAGATAACCTCTTGTGAGGTATTCATGTTGAAAAGGGAAACATTCGCAATTGAATATTGAATAAAAATATTTTTCTGTGAATTGAAAAATTCACGATAAAAATGAAGTTATTTTTCGTGAATGTCTAACAGAAAACAACTACTTCCCCGGCTAAAGCCACGCTGGACATTGAACTACATCTGATAGATATTCTGAAAAGACCCTAACTCAAAAGAAAAAATCTGAAATTGAAAATTTGCATTTTTATTCAGATAGTTATTTGATTTTCTCCAGTCTTAATTAAGAACTCATAAAGATGAATGAGTTGATGAATAGCCAGTTGTTGAACAGGTAACTTTTCGTGTATATTATAAGAGTTCTCATCGCAAAATTCTAGAAACTGCTTCCAAATGCTTGTCTTTGATTTTTTGGTATTATCTGGTATCAGATATTGAACTTCTTTTCTAATTGCGTCCTGGTTTTCTCTCCCAAAACGAGACATTTTCATAAAATCACTATAATATACTTTTTACTTTTGACACCACGCACATGAAAAAGAACATATATAAAAAAAATATAATCCTTTTGAATATTTGGCCTACTATTTAAATTTCAAAACCATCAGAAACCGTCATTTTCCTAGTATTTTTTTAATAATATTTCGGTGTGAAATTTTCTTACCGAATACCAATACCACTCTAGTAGCTCCAATCAAAAACAGATTTTTTTTTCTCAAACACGAATATTTTTTAAAATTTTCAAAATATTCGTGTTTTCGAAAAAATGTCCGGTAATAATTAAAGCTCTAGTGGTATTATAAGTGAAAATCTTACAACTACAATAGAAATTTTTTTATTCCAATTCCATGTTGAAAAAAAGTTTTTTCTTAATTTTCAAACAATAATTTTATTGTTCATATTATTGGATATACTCATTTTTCACGGATGCTTTTTTGTAGAGTTTCATAACAATTACAAAAAATACACTTGCACATACTATATTTCCCTTACCCCTTTTTCAAAAGGTATGTTGTCGACATTTTCACAGTAATTCCTGAAGAAAATGAATCTGAAATTCTGGACGTGTTCTAGAGTTTCCACTCAAGATTAAAATTAACTTTTGAGGAAGAAAATAACAATTCCTTAGCTTCTCCAGACACAAATGTCGTTAAAACTCCTAACAACGTGTTGAAGGTAGATTAGTGTCTCAAAACAACTTTTTCAGAGAGGCTTCTCAACAATTATGTTTATTTTGGTTTTTCGTAAATAACTTTCAAAATAATGTCGATATTTGGACGAAAATTGGTATTCAAATTTGATCTTAGTTTGGCCCTTGATCTTAGGGGGGGCGCCTACAGGTCTTTGTCTCTTTTGGGGAGTCACAACTTCGTCGTACATGTATGTATCACATTTTCTAGGAGAAAAATCGATTCCTCTATCATTTTTACGTGAAAAAAGTATGCTTTTCAAAAGTCGCTACAAGCAGTCGTTTTCGAGATATTTTGATTTAAATCAAGCATACCTTTTTCACGTAAAAATGATGGGGGAATCAATTTTTTTTCCTAGAAAATGTAATATATACATGCACGACAAAGTTGTGACTCCCTAAAAGAGACAAAGACCTGTAGGCGGCGCCCCCTACAACTAAGCGCCGAACTAAGATCAAATTTGAATTTATCATATTGAAAAATCTCCAAATACCAATTTTAGTCTGAATATCGACATTTCTTTGAAAATTATTCAGGAAAAACCAAAATAAAAATAAATTTTTGAAACCTTGTAAATTAAAAATGAAGGCCTTGCGGACCCATGCTTATATGAACCCTTCAACTTATAAATAACTAACGATATCGGACACTTATTACATAGCACCCTGTATATTATGAGTTGGTTTCCATCCATCGTTATTATGAAAATCACGTTATTTGGCTTTCGAACTTTAGCTCCTCAGTTCGTATACAATCTAGTCGAGAATTACTTATATCAAAAAGTTTATCTAAAAAGTCGTATCTGACCGGAGACTTTGTTCAAACGACTTTTTTGATTAACATTTGTTAAATACGTGTGGGAAAATCTATAAACGAACACTATTGATGAACGGGACTTGGACTGATATTGCAGTTTGTTCATTTTGAGTTATTACACGTTTTGATATTGAAAATAAAGTAATGTCTTCATTTTTTGCACAAATGATTTGTCGTATCTGTATATAAATCTTCAAAATGTTAAGCAAAGAAGTATAATTTCCACTGTCTTGCCACTTACTCATTATTGAATGGCAACTGTAACACTGAATGTAATTTAGAAAGCAAATGAATAATTAACATGTATGGCGTGAATGAAACTATAATTATTTCAAAACTCCAAAACTGTTGTCTTCAACAGGGCAGGTAATCTAGGTGCCTCCGATAATCTCCCGTATTGTGTGCCGATTTTGTCAACACGGCAAAATAATCTTTCTCGACCACGAATAAAATATGTACCTGGAATGGACACTCTGAATCCTCTTGGTGACAGAGTTTCCACAAGTGCATCGGGAACTTCGTATTGCGCATCGATGACAACAAAAACACCACACAACACCATCAACCACAACATGTTGCAGGTCAATCCAACACTGAATACGCTATTGCTAATCATATCTGGTGTCCTCCAAAAATCCCATCTGAACACGTTGAGATCAAGCAAATTATTATTAAACAGGTTTGGGGAGACCTAGAGGTACCGTTTATGATTCTTATTCGTTTCATATTTATTATCCGAATGTTATTATGTTATACAGGATGTCGATCAAGGTCGAGGTATATTTTTAAGCAAGATGTGGATCTCGTGAAAATAGATTATTGGACCAAAAGTAACCGAGATAAAAGTTGAAAAATAACGAAGGCACAGAACTTACTTTTGGAATTGATCCTGTTACGGTCCGATAAATAGCTTCTGGAGAACAAATACACTCACCAACTGATTGATCTGATTCTGATTTCGATTTGTCGTTGTCGAGGTCTGGGTATGGGGGTCTAAGAATTCGTATCGCTACGTCTCATAGATTATTCATGTTCCAAGGGTGTGCAGACTAGGAACCGATTGAGAATTAGAACTGACTTTTGAGGGGATCCTTTTGACGTATTATCACTTGTAGAATTAGAAAATAACGCAAAATCGTATGTTTTCAAAATGCCTGTCGAAATACAGATGTAAATCGAACTCCAACGCAATATCTATTTAACAAAGGCAGAAATGGATAAAATTAATCAACTGACAGGATTTAAGAGAGAATAAACCATTCTAGATTTCGTAGCAAGCATCCATCACTGTTAAAAAATAGGTGACATCGTAGATGATCACATTTTGTATATCCCATCAATGATTTTACACTCTGTATCTCTCCATCAGATATAACTTTCCGATGGTTAATAGGCTGGTTGGAGAAAGAGAACTGACTTTTCTTTCGAAATTCCGAAAACAGTAAGACTCATAGGTTTTTTTATATGGATCTGTCGTTAGTGGTTTCTTGTTGTATGGATGTGTCTTCTACAAGAAACAGAAAATAATTAATTCTCCAGATTCCATCACACAACTCAATGAGAATGAAAAAATATCACTGTCAAATCTATGTAGCTAGGAGTTTTGTCATCTAACAGCAAAAAAGAAAATTTCTACGCCGAAAAAAAGGTTTTGTCAATTTAACCAAATTTATTGGGAGCCAGATATATAAATGTATACAACTAGAAATACAGTGGTCCCAACAACCTCTTGAGAGAAGAATTCGTCAAGTGTGTAGAAGTTCTTTTGGGTCAAGAAGTCTTTGAGCCTATTTTTGAAAATGAGAATATTTAGCGCACTTTGCACTTCTTCAGGTAAGTTATTATAGATTCTGCAGTCATTGTAGTACAAGTTTCTTCGGTAAAACTTGGTTGAGTGCTTTGCCGGAAGTAAATTGTTTCTAAATCTGGTAGAGTAATTATGCTTCGATCTGTTGCAGCTAAACAATGAAAGATTCTTAAGAACATAGCACGATATTTCGTATATGGTAGTATCAACTTTGGTCAAAATTTTATTATTTTCATAAGACTCCCTGCATGAGTGGGCCCAGGAAAGATAACAGAAGACTCTTAACGCGGATTTTTGTAAAATTAATATTCTTGAACAATCAGTTCCAGCTCCCCAATTCATTATGTCATATCGAATTTGAGAGTGGAAAGTCGCATAATACAGAGTGAGGAGTATTTTTTGACTGCAGTGCTCCTTTAATGACCTCAAGGCATAGCAAGCAGATCTCAAATAACCACAGAAATTATGTATGTGAGATTCCCAGTTTAACTTTTGATCAAAAGTAACTCCCAAGATCTTGACATCGTTTTAAAAAAGCTAAAATGATATGCGTTTTATTGTTACATAGCGTTTGATTGTGCCCTGGATGGAAAATAATAGAAACCGTTTCCTTATTCAAATTAACGGAAATTTTCTTCTGACCATAATAAACACCGAGTGTATACCTCTTCAGCAGTAGCCATTGTCCGATCGATGCTGGTTTCCGTTATTAAGAAATTAGTGTCATCGGCATAACAAACCATAATTACATTTGGAATACCTTCGAGGATAGTTATGAGGTCGTTTGACTGAAACTGTTGTTGATTTGCACTGCTGGCTTACGATTCGTTAGGTACGATTTAATGAAATCTAGTGGTATGCCTCGAACGCCATATCGGTTCAGTTTCTCAAGTAAGAGATAATGGTCAACACAATCGAAAGCTCGAGAAAAATCAATACATAAAACAAAAGGAATCAACTTTGACTCTGTATCTGCGCCGCTTTTTTTCACGAATCCGTGTTGGTTACTGGAAATTATATTATTTCTCGAACAGAAGATTGACAGTTGTTCGTTTGAGGCTATTTCAAAAAGCTTTGATATGCTTGACAGCAATGTAATCGCTCTGTAATGGAGTACTCATTCGTGTCACCTTCTTTTGTAAATCACGGAAGATTTCAGTTTGTTATGGGTACCTTGGGTGAAACTCAAATTTATATGTATTATATTATATATTATATTGCTGTAACAAAATGGATTCTTCAAAGCAATGCTAACATTTCTTTGATTTGAATTTATTGTTACGGAACTGGGGATCAAAAATAGTCTAATAAATTCACTCCGTTTCATTACACTTTGAAACACAACTAAATAGTATACTTCAACAATACAATACTTGAGAGATAAGTGCCATGTGAAGTGGAATGAATAGAAAAATCGAATTTAAACGGTTTTCTTTTCTTTTCTTTTGCCAGGAAAGTAGTTGTTTTTCACCTGAGATCTACCTTTCTCTGGTTCAATTTTATATTGAATTCTTTATGTGAAGAAAACCGTTTAAATTCGATTTTTCTATTCATTCCACTTCACATGGCACTTATCTCTCACTATATGCTAGACGGGCTTGCCACTTCTACTGAGAAGGAATCTTTTATTTAGAAACCTATCGAGGTGGGAGATTTTCGGAGTGTTTCTTTCTGTCACTAGGTACCGCCAGTTAAAGTTTATCTTTTCCGGCGTACCTATAGGTGTTACAAGATCGATGATGGTTTGTTTACGTTGTGTCTCACTTCAGCCAGAGTTCTTTGTACCTTTGGCTGGTTGACTACTCCGTACTGATGAGGGCCAAGAAGCCTGAAACCGGTATGCGGATTGTTAGGTGAACACGACATAAATTAAACATAATCGAGCTCATCAGAAAGAAACATTTGCATTCAATGTCCATTGATATTATATGGAAGTATGCATGGATTTTCAGGTGAATATCATTCAACGTTCTGCGTGGTATTTGCCAGGAAAGTAGTTGTTTTTCACCTGAGATCTACCTTTCTCTGGTTCAATTTTATATTGAATTCTTTATGTGAAGAAAACCGTTTAAATTCGATTTTTCCAATACAATACTTGTTCACAATTACAATGCTCACCAATATTCCCAGGTCTACCTTCTGACTGACTGCCGAGTTCCAGAACAGTAGCGATCGGGAATTTTCCATACATCGCTGATGGTCGGATTTCTTCTCGAGCCTTCGTATGGCATTTATCAGAAATTTGGAGCATGACATTATCGGTAACGGCCATTTCTTGAATTTTCCAAAGGCGGTTATCGAAAATGTGGAGCATAATGTCATCGGCAACCAGCATATGGGCGTACCCAGGGTATTTTCGTGATTTTCGTAATATGTTCATCTCCTTCCTTGACATGTTTTTTGTGTAACCCTCCACAGTCTGAAAATTAAAATATAATCAGGAAAATCTATACAAGTGTAGGAAGGGCAAACTGATTAGTTCACCCCGATAAGTTATTGCGTTCACCAAATTATATTTCCTATGGAAAAATTATTCAATTGGTCAATAACTTGTCGTTTTCTGAATTTGCCTATCGAAAATTTTTTTTTTAATCCAAAAGATAATTCCCTATATAGTTTTTGCTTGACGTTTCGGGGACTATATCTGCCCCCGTTCTCAAAATCTTCTAAATCTCCTTCAATTGTTTTAATAATTTGGATTTTTTCTCGCAGAGTCTTTTTCGATTTTTCAACTGACCGATGTCAATTGAGATCTGCCAAAAAAGTTTGATATATGGGGTGTTGTTCAGATCAGTTTATTAGCATTCTACCATATCTCACTTCCTCTCTGAGTAGAGGAAACCATGTATGATACATTTCAACAGAATTTGTTGGAAAGCAGTTGTTTTTGGAAAGGAGAATACAGACCGTTCCTTTCAATTTTCTCCTTTCTTGATGTGGTTCTTTCATCAAGATTTTTGTCCTATTCCATTCAATCGTATGATCGCCATTTGATGTGAGGATATGTTCTGCAATTTTTGATCCGGTTATTTGTCGATTTCTGATGTGACTCTGATGTTCACTTCGGCGCACTTCCAATGGTCTTGACGTTTCACCTATATAACTATCACCACACGAACGAGGTATGTTGTAAACACAGTTTTTGGTACTTCCTTCTACGGTTTTTGGTTTTGTTTGTGTTGGTATAGATCTCAGTGTGTTTGTTGTTCTAAATGATGTTCTCACATCATACCTATGTCCAATTCGTTTGATCTTTTCAGATAATCCGGGGACATAAGATATTATGTTGGTTGTGATATGTGTAGGTGGTGGGAGTTATCCTGTTGGTTGTGTTAATTGGTTGTTTGATGGATTTTTGTTTTCAATGTCAGTGATTGTTTTTTCCACAAACTGATCCGGATATGCATTTTCTTCGAAAACAGATTCTATGAAGTTTATTTCTTCCTGTAGATTCTGGTTGGAATTGCAAACTATTTGGGCTCGATTATAGAGACATTTAACTATGCCTTTTTTCACACTGGCATGATGGTTTGAGTTGTAGTGTAGATATCGATTGGTATGCGTCTTCTTTCTGTGTACAGATGTTTCCATTCGGGATGATGATTTTTGGATCGTGACATCTAAAAAGGGGAGTTGGTTGTTTTGTTCTAATTCTAACGTGAATTTGATCGTCGGTTCTCGACCGTTTATTTGATCCAAGAAAATGATAAATTCTTCTTCACTTCGATTCCAGATAGCGAAAACATCATCCACGTATCTCCACCATATTTTTGGACCATTGTGGAATGTTCCAACGAAGGATTCTTCAAAGTATTCCATGAATATGTGACAAAGGGGAACCCATCGCCATACCAAACTCTTGTTGATAAAATTCGTTCTTGAATTGGAAATATGTTTTTTCTGTGCATAGTTTGAGTAATTCTATGATGGCATTGACATCCAGTTTTGTTCTTGTCTTCGGTGATGTGTCATTTTCTGATCTTTCTTTCACTATTTCTAGAGTTTCATCAATAGGGACATTAGTAAACAAACTTTCGACATCAAAACTTACTAGAAGATCTCCATCTTGAATTTGTAATTAATTCAATTTCTCCAGAAAGTGAGGGGTATTCTTTATAAAACTATTTCAATTTCCAGATAGTGGTTTTAGAATGTTGAGTAGGTATCTAGCGAGTTTTTGTGGAGGAGATCCAATGGAACAATAGGGCGTAGAGTATGAGATGGTTTGTGTATTTTTGGTAACCCATAAAAATGTGGAGGTTTGCTGTGGTGTGATACCAGGTCTCTGCGTTGTGTTTTCGTGAGTACGTTTTTGTGTTTAGCTAAAGTTCGGTATATTTTGCTTTCTATTGATGGGGTTGGATTTTTGTTCAGTTTTTTGTATACTTTGTTTACTGATATGGTAGTGTCTTGATTGAGTGTGTGATATGTGGTATTTGAGATCATTTGTGTTAGTTTGTTCTCATAATCAGTAGTGTTCTTGATGACTGTTGCGTTACCTTTATCAGCTGGAAGTATTTTGATCTGATTGTCTGATCGAAGAGATCTCAATGCATCTCTTTCGTATTTGTTTAAATTACTCCTATGATAATAAGGATGTGTTAGTGCGTTTTTGCAGTCAGATCTGTAATCACCTGCTATTTCAGGTGGTAAACGTTGGGCTGTTGCCTCGATGGCAGTGATCATTTCTACCGTTGGAACCATTTTGGGTGCCACTGCGAAGTTCAGTCCCTTTGCCAACACAAGTTTTTCGTGTATGTCTATGTTTTTTGATGACAAATTGATTACAGTTTTTTCAGAAATTTTGTTGTTGTTTGATATGTGTTGTGGGTGTATTTGTTTCTCTTCCAATAATTTGTGAAATTTGTTTATATGTATTGTGTTTCTCTTTCAATTGTATGAGTTGTAGGAATTGTTAATACAGTGGTGCAAGTTTTCATAGTCATTTCGAATCAGATTTTGTTTCATGAACTGTTCCAGGTTATTGATAAAAATTTCTGAGTTTACCTTGTTTTTCCTGTAAAACTGTATTCGTTCTCTTACCATTGCGTGGCCCGCTCTTTCGATTATAATTTTGCATTGTTGGCTATGATATGGCGTTTCCAATCTCAAACCCTTCGTAATGATCCTATCATCTCGACATCTGCATAGAAAAGTAAGACTACTGTGGGAACTTGAAAATTTCCATATTCTTGAAATCCCTAACACATTGCGGCCAATACCGTACTTGTAAGTATTGAATGGATGTGGTTTTTTGTGGAGGAACAACGTTTCTCGACATGTTTTTTGAGTGACCTTCCACAGTCTGAAAATTTACCAAATCTGGCCGAATATTGAAGAAGCCGAATTGGATGTCCGATTTTGTATTTGATGACAATTCAAAAGCATCAAAATCTTGCAATAAGATTGAGAGAACAGGACAGGAAGACAGGAGAGAAAATGATCCGATAAATTTGAAAGAAGCATTGAATGGAAATAATCGATTTCACTGGCAAGATGCTATAGAACAAGAGTTTGAGAATCGTACGTGGAATTTCATCGAACAACCAGAAAATATTGAAGCCATCAAAACGAAATTGGTTTTCAAGACGAAGTATAATAAGAACGGTGGGATAGAGAAATTCAAAGCTAGAGTTGTTGCATTGGGAAATACTCAAATACCAGGAATTGATTTCGATCAGACATATGCTCCGGTTGTTCAGAAGAAAATTATGAGAATGTTATTTGCAATAGCAGCTGAATAGGATTGGTCAATTCATCAAATGGACATCACTGCAGCATATTTATCTGCAGATTTGAGAAAAACTGTATATGGAGATTCCAGAGGGTAACGATGAGGTATACCATATTCTGAGGGAGAAGTTTCCTGATCATTTACAAGAGAAGATGGTTTTGTTTGTGAACTGAATGAAAGTATTCATGGATTGCATCAATCGGGACTCATGTGGAATAAATCCATAGATAATTTCATCAAAAGTCAAGGTTTCAAAAGATCCGTTGCCGATCCATGTGTTCATCATAAAATTGAAGAAGGGCTTATCATTACCATTTACGTAGAAGACATATTGATTTTCGGAGGAAAGAAGAATATAGAAAGTATAAAAAATAAATTCAAGTATAATTTCGATATCAAAGATTTGGGAGAGATTAGGAATATCTTATCAATTAGAGTTACGAAAGATCAGACGACAGTAAGACTGGATCAATCAATCTATGCTACCGAAATTCTGAGAGAAATGAACATGCTAGACGCAAAGGGAGTATCTACTCCATTGGCTATTGGTGAAAAATAGAGAATTGATGACGATCGAACTTTTGAATTACGATGAAAAGAAATTGTATCAGAGAGTTATTGGAAGTCCCTTATATTTAGCAGTTTCCACAAGATTGGATTCAGCATTTCCTGCTACATTCAGGAGTCAGTTCAATCACAGACTTACAAAACATCATTGGAAAAGGATGAAACACATACTGAGATATTTGAATGGCACACAAGAATATTGTTTACAATTCTGTAGAACTGGAAAAAATGCAGAGGCTTACAGCGACGCAGATTGGGGAGCAAATGAGACAGACAGGAAGTCTTTCAGTGGATATGTAGGGAAAATAGGAGGTGGTCTAGTCGTAAACAACACTGTGTGGCGTTGAGTACTGTGGAGTCTGAATTCATCCCTCTGAGCAAAACTGCCAAAGAACTGATATTTATGAGAGGGCTGGCACATGAAGTATCCCAGGATAATTTTTTCGGGGACTGTTTTTCTATATTCATTGACAATCAAGGCGCAATTGAGCTAGCAGAAAATAATATCATTTCTGATAGATCAAAGCATATCGATTCGCGTGTATTTCGTATCAGAGATTTGATAGAAAAAGAAACTATAGTTTTGAAATATGTTGCATCCAGAGAGAATTTGGCCGATCAATAGACGAAATGTATATCTGCTGTCATTTTGCTGGAGCATTTGCATCAACTGGGAATCAGAGATTCAGGGGGAGTGTTGGAAGTAGTTGATTCGCCCTGTTGAATATTTTTATTAAGATCTTTGATTGACCTTATATATGTGTTGTAATATTTTGATGTATGAGAGTGGAGTGACAAGTGTCATTGTATTTTGTCAGTTTTTTATGCAGATAAAAATAATTGCTGATTTACTTTTTTGATTAAAATCGTATTCAACTAACGAAACTAGTTGAAACACTGCACAGTTTCAACAGATTTTGGGCCAGTTATTGGCTATTACAAAAATGTTCTTGTTAGTCGGCCTGCCTTTCAGTTGCCTACTGTGCCTTTGTATTCAGGTGCCCACCCAACACTGATTTTTGTATTTTGCCAGTTCACAGACGCTTTGGAGACATTGTTTTGTCTTGATCTGTATGGATGTAGATATGTTTTCATCTGTATGCATACTAGTCCAATCGGCAGGGCTTTTTTTCTGCATGAGGGTTACAGTAACGAGTTTTCTTTTCATCTTGAAAGGGGGGTCGGTCCTGAGTATAACTCTGAGTTGACGTGGTACGGGTGGGTGTGCGTGAGCGGTCATCTTGGAAAATGCGTTTTGTCATATATCTCTTGAACGGTTTGTCGGACGCGAATAATACAATAAATATTTTTTTTAGATAATTGAATGTTCTTTCATTATGTACTGAGTTTTTTCTTTGAAATCAATGTTCATGCGAGTTTTTTATTCAAAGTTGGATTGCATGCTTTTTCTGCGAATAATTCAAAAACAATTGATCCTACGTGACAAATAGTTTTATCAAAAATTGTATAACAAAAAATTGTTCACAAATTTGGCACAGACTTTTTTTTCTGTCTACGATAGTTTTCCCACAGTAGCTGAACAAAAATTCTTTACATACAATGAGACTGAGGCAAGGAACAAGAACAGTGGCAAGGTAAACGAGGAACAGATAGATGATTTCCGAAAAAATTTGTTGTAAAATGAGAAGTCATTGGTAGGGATGAAAAATTCAAGCACGAGGAACGGGGGCCAGGAGAGGGTTGAAAATAGGCAAATGTAATAAGGGGATAAAGGATAAGTATCAGAGTGAATTCGAAAAAACTGTGGAGTGATTCACAAAGGAAAATTCAAGAGATATAATGTTTAAGAACGACTGGGAACCCCCCATAAAGCACGAATGCTAGAAATGATTTGGAAAAACCCGTAATTTTTTTTTTCAGATAAGATATATATTTTAAAAATATTCACACATTATTGTACATCAGCTAACCTCACATGTGTTATCTGTCTAAAGAGCTGTTGTTCTTTTTCGATATGAAATTTATGAAAAATCAACATGCAATGAGAGAGTGCAATTTTCAAGAATGGTTTGGCGTCAAAGTCTGGGCTGGTACCGTTGAAAACAGAATAACTGGGCCAATATTGTTCCAAGGTCAGTTAACAGGGGTTATTTACTTGGGTTTTCTTCAAAATTAAATCGAGGATCATCTTAATAATCTACCTTGAGCAGTTTCACGGCAAATTTACTCCCAACGAGATAGAGCAACCCCTCGTAATACCAAAGAAGTTATTAATTACTCAAAAGAGCATTTCAATAATCAAGTTATTAATAATAATAATAATAATTTATTTGCCGTAAGAACAGTACATTCATTATAGATACTACATATATTACATTTTATGCATACTGCAAATAAAAAAAGTAATACACTAAAGGCTTAGCCTTGAAAGTGGTTTCATATGGTTACCGCATTGTATAAAGTAAAAAAATAAAAATGAACTTATAATATACCTTATTGAGTGAATGCCAACGTAGCAGTAGAGTGACTAATTAATGAACTAACAAAATTGCAGAATAACTAACTAACAAAGTACAAGTAACAGTAACAAATTAGTAAAAATAGAGACAAAATAGAAAAAAAAAAAACATCGTAGAACAATCGGTTTTATGTATTATAAAAATAAACATTAAAATTCAAAATTTAAAAGTTTGAAAGTGGATTGATTTTCGATTTCTTGATATTAAAATCCATGTGTACAAGGAGTGAGTGCGATCAGTTCAAAAATAATATGTATTATTAACATCCACAAATTGATGCACCTGCAGTCGTGGAAGACTTCTAATCCATTTCTTTATTTTTGATTTGAATGTGAATATTGATAGGATTGATTTAATTTCTGATGGTATAACATTGTAGAACCTAGGAGCTAAATATGAAAAACATCTTTGGAACGTGTTTTTTCCGCTCGGGGAATAATCGATTTTTGTTTGTTCCTCGTTTCATATTTATGTTCAGAGAAAGAGAGTTCTGATTTGAATTTGTGTTGCCTCGTGACTGTGGTTAAGAAGTATAATTGTCGGGTATCAAAAATATTTGACTCTTGGAATAGTTCGTTAGTTGAGTAGAGGAAAGGTTTTTTCATTACAACTTTTATTATCCATTTCTGGATTTTTTGTAGGTGTGCAATGTGATTATTTGTGGCAGCTCCCCATGCTATTAGTCCATATCTGATATGAGTTTCAGCAAGGGCAAAGTATAATATTTTCATTTGTTCAAAGGTAATCATTTGAGACAGGTATTTGAATTTATATAGTGTAAACCTAAGTTTCTTCACTACATGGCTTATTTGTGTGTCCCATTTCAGATGTCTGTCCAGATATATACCTAGGTATTTGCAATAAGGTTTTGTATAAATTGTTGTGGACTTGTTGCCAATAGAAAAAGTGAGACTTTCGTATCCTGGTAGATGTCTGGAATAGGAAGTAAAGGGTAAAAAAATGGTTTTATTGAAATTTACTGTCAGTAATCGATTATTGAGCCAGTTAATTATTTTAATGAAATCTCTTTCACATTTTATTTTAAGGGTATCCCAACTACTCGCAGTATATATGATTGCTGTGTCGTCAGCAAAACTCAAAATATCACCTTCACTATTAATATTCAGTAAATCATTTATATATATATATTGAAGAGTATCGGCCCGAGAACTGATCCCTGCGGAACTCCATAGGTAACATTTGCAACAGAGCTCATTTCATCACCAATTTTAACATATTGATGTCTGTCTTCCAAATAACTTTTGAATAGTTGGTATGCAGTTCCTCGGAAGCCAACACTCTCCAACACACCTAATAACTGAGTGTGACTGACTGTGTCAAATGCTTTTTTGAGGTCTTGGCATCAACATTTTTAGATATTTTCGATGTTAGGTATGCTATTGCATCTTCAGTAGATTTTTTTTTTCCGTGAAACCGAACTGTTTGGTTGATAATAATTTATACTTCTCCAGGAATCCTATCATGCGTTTCTTGATAAGTTTTTCTATTATTTTTGCTAGAGTTGACAGAATTGAAATGGGGCGATAGTTTCCCATATCAAGTTCGTCACCATTTTTATATAGTGGCTTAACTACTGCTGACTTCAGGGCTCCCGGGAAATGTCCCGTTTCAAAGCACTTATTGATAAGGTAAGTGAGTGGTGTAATAATGATGTGTGATACGTTCATTAGAATACTTTTAGTTATACCGTCTAGACCGGGAGCTTTTCTATCTTTCAATGACATGAGAATTTCCATCACTTCATTTTCGTTGGTTTCGGTTAGATAAAATGAATTTTCCAATTTGCTGGAAATTCTTGGTTCCTCCACATTGGTATTATTGATTATTTCATTTGCTAAGTTTTTCCCAATTTCAGAAAAGTATTCATTGAATTTTTCGGCAATCTCTACCTCTTGGCAAATTATATTTCCTTTTGGTCCTCTGATTTCAGTTATGTTTTTATTTTCCTTTTCAGTTTTTGTTATTACACCCACGCATTTCCATAGGCCTGTTGTATTATTTTTATGTTTGTTAATTTGATGTTGGTAGTAATTTAGTTTGGCGTATTTAATAAGATCATTTAATTTATTTCTGAATTTTTTGTACTCATTTTTTTTCTGTCTGTAGGATTTTTTTTCATGGAAGTGTAGGGCTTATTTTTTGTAGTTATTGATTCAACCAATCCATTAGTTATCCAAGGTTGTTTTTTTTTGACATGATTGATTTTGTGCTGGACTGAATATGCTTTTTGAGTTTTGCAATGAATATATTGGTTGTTTCGTCTACGTCGTCGCGAGTATAAATATCTTGCCAGTTTTCATTTGTTATAAGAGATATGTACTTATTTTGGTCGAAAAACTTTCTGGTGATTGTTTTTCCTAATAATTTTATTTCAGGGGAAGCCAATTGTACGACTGTTGAATAATGATCCGTAATATCTGATTCTAAAATTATTGGAGTGATTTTGAAGGGTTTTGTGTTATCTCTAATATAAAAATGATCAATACATGTCTGACTTTCACCTTGTATTCTGGTTGGCTTATTTATTGCTGAAATGAATCCGTATTCTCCCAAGATATTCTGATAATTTTCTACATGATCCTCATCTTCATTTAATATGTTGATATTAACATCTCCCAAAATTATATGTGTTTCGGAATTTCTTTGTACATTTTCAAGATATGTTTCAAGATGATAATTAAATTCATCCACAATTGTGGAAGGAGGTCGGTAAATTGTGGTCATCAGAATATTTTTTCCACCTATTTTCATTTTTAGTTCCAATGATCTGATGTCCCCAATTTGCACAACAGAATATTCAAATGGAATATCCCTATGTACATAAACTACTATTCCATCGTTCTGATTTATAACACCCTCATTGTACACATGGTTGTAATGATCAAGTTTGTATAGAGTGAGATCCTCGATTTTCCAGGTTTCCGTTAGTACTACACAATGAATTGGAGACCTTGTTTCACTCAATAACACTTTGAGGTGGTCCAAGTTTTTATTAATACTTCTTATATTTGTGTGAAAGATATTGAACACTCCCTTACTTCTATCATCGAGAGTAACATTGATATCATCAGTCGTTTGAGCAGTTAATGTATCAATGGTTTTTATCCTGAAATCTCTGATATACTGATTCATTTTTATATATATGTCAGCTCGAATATCAGTTCCAAGATTCTTTCCAATATAAAATCAAGCAATACAAAACCAGAATGTTACTGCGGATAAAAATTATATAAAATATACTTAAAATATGATTATAAAATTTAACAACTACAAATACCAGTGGAAGATATGACAATTCGATTTCGAATGAGTTCAATTATCCTAGGACAATTTGAAGACAAGTACAAATAAAATAAAATACCTTAGCACACTTAGTTGAAGCACGTTGTGTTTTTAAAAAATTCAACATAAAATGTCTACATAATATCCTTCTTTGTTTAGTTTACCTGGTTTTTGTTGATGGAGCGTGTTCTTGGTTTCTCCTGTTTTGCTTTATATGATTGTGGTGGTGGTCCGGTTTTTTTAGTTACTGGGATCGCTGGGGTATTTTGAATTTTCTTTAGGGATGCCTTCTCTATGGATTGGGCTGTTGGAGTAGAAGGTGCACTGTTTGGTTTGTTTTCGGAGAATTCGTTTCTTTCTAGGTCTTCAACCGTATAGGTAACTCCATTTACTACTAATTTGTCACCTCTTATATAACAATCTTCTTGATTCTCCTCTTGTTTAGCAACCAATGATCCAGTACGGTGGCTTGCCCACTCACGAACGAACGAACGAACTTTGTGATTATGGTCCAATTCGACTCAAAATTGGTATGCGGGGGTTTTTGGGGTCGGAGATTATGAATTTTCCGTCAATGAAGGTCGATTTCTCTGATTATGGTCATATTTAATTCAATTTAAATGTTACATTATGAGTCCCCACCCAATTTTTTTATCAAAACCCAAATTTTCTCTATCGGATTCAGTTCTGGGTGCTAGGGTGGTAATTTCAATACTAAATGGCTGTGTGATAATATTTTTTCATCTAATATATATTTCTTGAAATGAAGTTTGTGCTTTTTATAACTTCGTACAATTGTGCTTTTGTCAAAGTAGCCAGATGCTCTATAATTTTATCTTTCAGCCAGTCTAGCATATCGGCCTTCCTTGTAGAGTATGTTGGACATTTTTCTAGCAAAATATTGTGGTAAGTAGTGTTATCCACCACCAGCACACTGTTCGCGGGAATATTTGGAATTCGTTGTGTTCCTACCCACCTCATGTCATCGTGATAGTCTCCACTTTTTTCCCAGATTTGAAGACTGAGAGACCATCCTTTACAAACCCCATTTCTCCTCCTGCATGAATTATCATTAATCGTTTTCCTTAACTATACGGTTTTTTCAAATTTATATTAGGATTTTTTTATCAACTCACGTCTTAGAATGTGTATGAGAACTGTGCGAATACGTCTCATCAGTGTGAATAATAATTTTTTCCTTGCTCACGATATATTTTCAATTATCTTAAAAATTCCACCCATAGTGATCTAACTTCATGACTTTCCATCAATATCGTCCGATTATCAGGCGTTTTTTCCCAATCAGAATATAACTCTTTGATTTCGTTGTGCAATGTTGAATGACAGCCTTCAAACCCTACCTGAGCATTTTTTATTTTTTTGAAGAATAGACTTTGAAGTAGGGCGTTGTTTTTCAATCAAACAAAAATTATTAATAATCGTTTTTATTGTTTCACCCTGCCCTTCCGTAATATTACTTTTCGACCTAATTCTTCCTATTTTGTTTGCGGAGGTGGCAAAGAAGGAATACTACCTGAATTCGCAGCTGATTGTTCCGTTTTAATTTTTTTAAAACAATATTTTGTTATACCCATTGCTGCTTTGGCACGTTCTTTGTAATTTTGTAAAGGTATTTGTATCCCATTTTTGGCCTCATTTTTCATGGATTTGATAACATTTGCCATAATTTCTTTTTCCGCTACTGAATAGTACTTACCACTGGGCATTTTGGCAAGGTAACAAGTGAACTATTGCAAAGTTGAATAAATATCTGCACTACATATTTATCAATCAAACAAACCTTACCTTTCAAACGCTGCATGCCAAGACACTAGTGAAGATTCGCCGTAGTAGCCTAAGCTGCCACACCAAATCGTATCCACTCGTGTGTTCCCCCTCTCTACCTACCAAATGGTCGTTTCAATATTGGACGAGCTCTACCACGGAATACTATTTAGCTGCCAGAATGAGAATATAATCCGAAAGCAGCCTTCACTGCCTCAAGGTCCAAAGATCAGAGCCATCATGTTCCCACTGAAGTGGTATATAGAAATATTCTACTATGGAATCACGTCTTTTTATGACGGCAACTATTTTAAAACACTCGTCATGCATTATTATGAATAAAAATATGAGAGCAATAATTATTAACCGTCGACGGTGGCAAAACAAAACAAGGTTAGGTTGGATTATGCTGGTAATGGATGGATTGACAGAATGTACAGAATGAATGCATAGATTAGCTGCGTCCAGCAAACTTCGTCTGTCGCCAGCGGTAAACTACTGCCGTGACGTATTCAATGATGCGACAAAAATGAATTCAATGGAGTTGGTCCAGCTGAAGCAAATGAAAAAAAAAATATTGAATAAAGTGCAAGAAAACGAAAGCAAATAGAAAAAATTAGATAATAGATTGATGTGATGAAAGAATGACGACGAAAATTTCAACACTAATATTATCATGGCAAAATACAATTATCACGTACTATTTTCAACACCCCTGATATTTGATTTTTAAATTCAGAATAAACAATTCGATTTCAGAATGAACCCTCATTACGGGGTGTGTAGTATATGTCTTTTCTTTGAGGTATAGGCTTGACAGAAATACGTGGTTTCACCATCAACAAGAAGTAGAAAACAATGTTCATTTCTAGTCAGGATTCGGAATTGAAATGATAATTTAAGTGTTTCTGCTCAGAATATCGAATAACAATATGAATTCACTATCCACTATTCCAATCGAATAAGAGAACGGAATGTAAAGACAGCACATCGCCTGAAAAACATGCAATATCATATTCATATTTCATCACGTGACCACAATGTGAAAGGGTCTGAAATCCCAAGATAAGAGAAATGAACTTCAAAGTCAGGAATAAAGGTCAGTTTCGACTTTGGACAAAGCCTATGTGTTCTCAAAGTTAATATTTTAGGAAAATGCGACTCATATGTGCCATATGGGATAGACGCCGTATTTTTTGGATTGAACCATTTTCGCCATTGCAGAAATTATCCCTAATTTTCCCGAATCGACCACATTTCAATGACAGGTAGTCAAAAATAGGTGTATATGATATGTATATACATACATCAACTATGAAATTAGTTTTTGCAGTGTTTGATGAAATCACTTGAGGAAACAAATTTGATATGTTGAAGGAGCCCACTTGTTTTGCACGAGTAGAAATCAACATTGTGTGGTTTCTAATGCAGACCAACAAAAAGATGTGGTGGAGTAGCGATATGGGCGCGGAATGACATCAAGGCAACTGTTATTGATCTTGGTGAGTTCTGCAGTGAACAACATTCCGAAGTCTGCGCTATCTCCTACACGCTGAATGAGCGAAAATTTGTCATAAGAAATTGTTATTGATCTCCTTGTGGTAATATTGACCTATATCTTCATAACTTTCGTGAAGTACTGGACCTCCTTTATAAACCTGGCACGATTTACTCTATTTGCGGTGATTTTAACTTTGATTCATTCTCAAATGTTAATTTTATATAATTAAGTAATTTGATGTCATGTTTCAATTTTCGCCCATTGGTGGGTTGGCCCACGAGGATCACTAATACCAGCTGCACATTGATTGATCGGATCTTTCCAAAATGTAACAATGAGGAATCATGTTACGTTATTGATTGTGATATTTCTGATCATCATAGATAGATAGATAGATAGATATATAGATAGATAGATAGATAGATTTATTTGAACATGTTATGTAAATTACATCTATGTCAAGTCAGAAAACAGATGGGTACAAAGTACTAAGTTGTGTGTATGAAAAAAAAAGTAATATCAATTGTGACAGTAGAACACTAGGTAACATTTAAAACATCTGAAACATAAAAGGCTAGAAATCATTATATATATGTACAGTTCATGTAATCTTGTGAATTATAAAAACCATTTTTTTTAAATATTTTCCGACCCTCCTCTTGAATACATTCATGCTCAATGATGCTAGATGGGAAGGTAATTTATTGTAGAGTTTTATATCCAGTGAATTACGTACTGACATTTCTAGCTTGACCCGGGGTTGTCTTAGTTCTTGTGCATTTCTGGTGGTGTAATTGTGGTACTCTGAGTGAGGAAAATATACACTTTCATTCTTGTGTATCTGAAGCAGTGTGTGGTAGATGTAAATACAAGGCAATGGCATGGTTCTTTTTTTCAAGTGGTTGGCAATGTTCATTGAGTGGGACTCCTGCTATAATCTCGAGTCCTTTTTTTTGCATACTGAATGCTCTGAGAGCATGGGAGGACCTACCTCAAAGAAGTACTCCATATGTCAAGTGAGTGTGGAATAGTGAATGATAGGAGCTTAGTAGTGTTTTGGTGCTCAGAACTTTTTTCAGCCTACGAAGTAGATGAAGTTGGTGGATAATTTTTTACACAACATTTTAATATGATTTTCCCATTTGAGTGAATTGTCGATAGTTATGCCAAGCAGTTCAACATGGATCTTACTTGTTAACCGGTTATTTGATGAAATAATAATATTTTAGGTTTTATTCCTGTTTAGTCTCAACTTGTTTCGTGAGAACCATTTTGCTGCTTTTTCTTCCAGTTCTTGGTTACATTAACGAAGGCTCTTCTCTGACATCAATCAATGAAACTGAAATGAAGAGGTGTTTCAATGAAACTAATTCTGATAACTTCGAGTTTATGTTGGAAAAAGAGGAATGGAGCAATATTTATGAATATGGTGTTTGCAAGAAACCCTTTAATCGCTTTTATGAAATATTTCTTCATTATTTTGAAACTGCCTTCCCCATACGGAAAATATATTGAACAAGAATAAACGCCGTTGGATTGACGATCCCGTTGAATAATCTAGTCGTTCATTGAAACATTTATTTTACCCTGCTTTATCTGGAACGTATAATAACAACAAAAAAAGACACCTGAAATTGGTTAACGAAACAAAAAAGAAATTTTACCAAAAGAAAATTAGTATGTCGGATAACATCCAAAAATATTGTGGAAAGTAGTATCTGAACTCACGAACAGAAGTAAAAACTCATATGAAAGCATCGTTTTTTTTTTAATTATGACGTTATCGAAGACCCTTCAGAGATCGTGAATGAATTGAATAACTTTTTCATCGAAGCACCATAGGCCTTAATACGTGATATTCCGAGTAATTATTATTATCGTCCGAACATTAATAATGAAAATGGCATAGATATAAATCCATCTACAATGTTTTTAGAGCCATCTAGCGAATCATAATTATTGAATTTGATCAATCGTGAACTAAGGAGCAAACAATCGTCAGGAACTGACGAGATACCAGTCTTTCTACTGGAAAGAGTTTTGCACATTATTATAAAACCGATAACTTTTTTAGTGAATCTTCCATTTCCGAATGGCAGTTTCTCTAATGGTGGGAAAGGTAACTCCCCTGCGTAAGAACAAAAAATTATCAACTATTGAAAATCACTGTCCCCCAGAGCTTCCTCGAAAGTCTTCGAGTATGTATTCCTAGTGCGCTTGAATGATTTTCTCGAACCACACAATGGTTTTCGCTCTGGAAAATCGACTCATACTGCTCTACTAACTTCCTATGAAATTCTGATAGAGTTCATTGCTGCTATTCCGTGTGATTTGAGCAGGGCTTTTGACTGCATGAATCACCTGAAACTGCTGGATATATTGGAACGTTATGGTCTGAGGAAAAATTCACATACCTGGGTTACCTCGTTTCTCAGTAAGGTGGTGTGGTTTCATTTCCCACATCAGAAACGAAACTGGTCCAGACTGGTGTGCCTCAGGGGCCAGTCCTGTTTCTCTTATACATAAACAATATTATAGGGAAATATCATACTCGTTATTACCCATATGCAGACGATATTGTTTATTGATCTCGGATAAGCAAACTGATATTTCAACACACAAATGTACGGATCTCCTGAACTCAACTTCTGTATACTTCAATAGACAGGATCTATTTTATAATTCAAAAAACTCAGGTTATTCGTTTTCATAACTATCAGAATGAAACCGAAGCACTTCAACTGAATTTTGATAATACTACCTTACAAAGCTCCCATAATGCAGTTAAATTCTTGGGTATGCGAATGTAGGAATATCTGAACTGGACTCCACACTATGAACAGCTGGTTTCCAAATTGTGCTCAATCATATTCCTCTTCAAGAATCTGAGAGTCGTTTTGAATAAAAAACAACTCATCAGTGTATATTATACTCAGGTTGAGTCTAGGCTGCATTATGGTGTTCGCTTGTGGGGCAACTCAACTATGAGTTAAAACGTCTTTATTGAACAGATGGCTATTTTACGGTATATATTTAACACCCCCAAATGAAGCTCATGTAGAACTCTTTTTATAAATCATAAAATTCTAACTCTCAAAAGTTTATTCACATATGAACTTTCAGTTTTTGTATTCACCAATAAAACCGACTTAATTCTGAACAGTGATATTCATGATAAGAACATTCGTCCGAAACGAATGATACATGTCAAAGTTGCCAAATATGAGATTACTCAAAATGCTCCTACATGCATTGGACCTAAAATTTCCAATGACCTTTCAGTAATGAGCAAGTGAGCTGAATATACAACGATTTTTGAAAAATGTCTGAAGTCGTTTTTTTAATAAATTGTTTTTATATACTCGATGAGTTTCTATCTAGGCCTCTGTGATCGACTCTACTGTGTTTCTACAATATTGTTTAGAGCCGTCAATCCGTTTGCTTGTTTTTTAGAACAAGTTGTAAGTTAGATATAAGTGCTGACTATTCCCATACAATTTTATTTATTCTGTCATTTCTTATAAAATAAAGAATTGTATTGATCTGAACATTATCACAGAAAAAAATGTATCGCAAATAAAATCCGAGCTAGATATGAATGTCAAACCATCACTTGCATACCAGTCTCTGCTGTAAGTTTCTTGAGAGTTCTTTTTCCATACGCCATGTTCATGTCATCTCCAAAGCTCTTACGAACAGGTAAAGATACACAATATACAGAAAAATCTTGTCATCTTCTTCTAACCTTCGATTGTTTGTTTTATAACCTAAATTGAGAAGAAATTACTAATCAGTCGACGAGTCTGAAGGTGATTCTAACTATTTATGCCTTCGACTTATTGTGCAGAATGTCATGATTGCCAATTTTCGAATACTGAATAGCTTAAAAAAATTCCCCCTATTGGTATATTTAAGGTAATCATAACGTAAGAATTTCCTTCGCCAATTTGGGCGCTCACCTATTCGAAGGTCGAAATGACGTAAATTTTACTTATAATATTTGTTGGGTAATTGCATGAATGATTTGCTTTTGTTCATATTGCAGATGTTGGTACCAGGATAGTTTCCCACCTGAGAACAGACCCAAGTATTTGAAATGAATAAAGAATTTGGGTGAATTTATACCCTCATACTTGAGACACTTTGTCGATAATGCTTAGACAATGAAGCATAGCTTTTATTGGTTGTCTAAATCAATGGAATTCAATTAGTAGAAAAAACATTTATTCAAAAGAAATATCTTTTCACTTCCTACTGCAGGCACTGACTTCGTCCACGAGTTTGACGGCGCTAGCCTTGTATATCTCAGCATTGGTTTTTACACATGGTGGCAGAATTTTTGTCAGCAAGTTAAGGGTTCCGTCTGCAAGTTCCTTCAGTTTGTCTTTCGTTTCTTGAGGCATTCCGGTGACAACTTTAACAACGTCTAAGCCAACCTGCAAATGAAAATATTCACACATATAGCGATGTGCCGTGCAGCAGATGATTCAAATTCAAAATACGATATACAATTTGAGTGTTACAAACATTGTTTATATGATTCCACTTCAGAAAAAACAAGTGACCCACCTAAACAATCGGTATGTTTGTGTTATGGCATCACCTACTTCCCGAGTGGACTTGAGTTAAGTGAAAGGTAAATTTGCAGAAGACAAAAGAAATTATGTGATGCAAACAATTTACAAATAACAATAGCGATAAGATGACCATAATTGAGTTGAGTGATAACGAACTCCTTAGCACCTAAGTCATCTTTATCCCATATGGTTTCATTATAAAAGTCTTGGTCTATTCCCAGTTGAATATTGAGTAGAAATTTTTATTTTTTGAGGGAATATCTAACAGAAAACAACAACTTCCCGCTGAAGCCACGCTGGACATTGAACTACACCTGATGATATATTGAAAAAGGACTTGGATGTATCGAATGCATCAGATTTGTTTTAATTCCAATAGGATTTGGAACTTCCACGCCTAGCAATTGGAGCAAAATCAATCCAACTCCACATCAGCAATCGAAACTGTCCCAAAACTTCGTTGTCTTCTCTTCAAATAGTGTCTTTCCATTATCAATGGAAACTTTTGCAACAATCGATTTCAAAAACTGTTCGATTTTGATAAAATCTAATTTTGGACTTTTTTTTTCCAAATATAATTTACTGAACGTTGAATAAATCGAACTATATCTTCAACATTGTATTCGAAGATAGGGCTTTGGTCCGGTATTAGATATCGCTATTATCAGTTGTAAACAGCGATTTGTTTAGCCTTGGAAAAGAAATTCTGTTTATTACAGCTGAATTGAATTCTGTCACTATGAAAGCTAACAGATAACGTAGTGATTGGGATTCTCGAATGAAAAGGTTCAAGAATAGCCTTCCAGGATGACATTTTTTGAAATGGCAGTTATCCCAATTGACAATTATAATTCTATAGAGTAATATTGTGCTGCCAAATACGGAACATGCTTTAAAATTCTAATAAGAAAATGATATTGAAAATCACAAGGAGACACTGTGATAAATCGTATATTCAACAAAAAATAATATTTTCTCATTCCATGTCGTATGAGTACACGTGAGTGAAAACGCGCTAGCATTGGCCGTGACGTCATAACTAATGCATTCGTTGGCGCCTTGACTCGACAGATGCAGTCATTGATAACCCACAAACCTAACCCTCAAATAAATTTCAATCGTCACACAAACACAAACACACCCTTAACCAGGTTTTTTAAATAACCTTTTCCTGGAAAATTACACATAACTTCAATACACAAAATCAACTACACCCAACGAAACATATTACAAAGTTCAGTATAAACTGTCAAGTAGGAGGCTGATAATACACATAACAAACAAACATGCATGCTACTATAAGCTCAGAGATCAGCGTTAAGATCTGTTGGGAGGGGCAAATTCCTCTTTCATTCGAAGGGAGCAGCCAGTCTTTGGGCCAAGACGTCTTCTGTAGGGTCGGAGACGGCACTCCGGGAGACGGCTTGGTTCACTCCGGACTGCAGGTTGCGCGAATAACCTGTAGTTTGTACATTCTGTATGTGGGTGTTATGTAAGTACGTGGCCAAACTTGAAGGGGTGATTCTTCGAGTAAGAAAATGAAAAGTTCATATAAACATAGGTCCGGTAATGCTTCGTTTTCCAAGATACAGGGTGTCAACATTTTTGAAAGAAATAGTTTTTTCCTAAAATCTCAATATTCCTTCAGCCGATTTCGGTAAAATTTGGTAGTGTTATTTGGGGTAGCAAGGGGCTAATTTAGCCTCAACTAGATTGTAAATATAAATTTCCAGTGGCGTCCCGGACGGCACCTAAACCAATATTTTTGACAAAAAAAATGTGCGCCACTGATTTTTTTGCAATTTTTGTATTGTTTTCGCATTGAGCTACTGAAACTAGCATGAATTGACACTCAAACCTTCCGTTGTTTTGAAACTGAACTTAGGGTAATCATTCCAGAAAGCCATTAATCAACTTTTATTCGACACAGACGGCAATTATATCTAATGTACGCATAAAAATAGGGTTGAAATGACACGATCATAAAACGTCATATACATCGACCAACGGAACAGCATTGTATTTTGACTTTTCTCAATTTAAAAGTTGAACTGTGTAAATAAATATTAGTTATTATTTTTCTTAGTGATATTGAGATTGAAACACAAGTAAGTACTCTCTATATCCATGGGTTGAGGCTATTCTCCTTTCTTTTGCATCGAATTAGATTTCATAGAAATAATAGGAAGCATTCAGGATTTCAATCCTTCACCAACTTTTGAATAAAAAGATCAAGGTGTATGCAAAAATAGAAATTCTGTTTGTGTTCAATTCATTCTGAAACATGATTCTTCAGCTTGATTGATGGAAATTTCCGACTGGCCGCTATCGTTTTTTCATATTGTTCTGGCCATGAAATGGAAAGAATGGCATCTTTTATTGAGAATTACTAGTTGAAAACATATACTTATATACTCACGCGAAGAGCACAAGCCGATTCTTCCAAAGCGTTTCCTTTGCATTCGAGCAGTCCGTTTGCTGCTTTGAGTGCCGCATCCTTGGTCGCTCTCACTTCAGGTTGAAGTTCAGCGGAGAGTTTGAACAGAGGTATCACGTCCGAAAGAATGCATTTGGTCGATTCATCGAAGAGGGTGAGTGGAAGCTCTTTCAGTCCAGATTCACTAGCTTTGACGCATCCCAATACTACTTTGGTGTTTTCATCTCCCTCTGAAAAAAAAAATAGTTAATATCATGTTATTCGTGAGGGCAAATCTCAATCCTGGGAGAATCAGAGTGGAATTTTTCATTTGTCCTGAAAAATTCTAGTATTTTTCTAATACAGTGAGCATCATAAGCGTTATCCCCCCTATGTAATTCGTTACTGGACTCTTGTTGGAAAAATTGCCAAAACACGTCGACTTTTGATTTCTACAATGTACATTTTTGCATGAATAGTTCACCCCTAATTTCATCCCTTACTGGAGGGAAGCAACCCTTTCGAAAAATTCAAATAGCATGGGGTTGTGAGTGATAGCTCATCTGAAAGGATGTGTTATCCTCCATCCAACTGTGCAAAAAATTTGACATTTGCTTCATTACGTGTTGAGTACTTAATGTTTAAAAATAACAAAACACCACAAACAGGAAGGCAACTGAACTTACACTACCCTTATCTGTTATAACAATGAATGTTCAAAATGTTTCGCGTTGACATCCTTGCAAAAATGAAGTTCATTTCTAGTCTCAGCCCTGACGCTTTGCAAAGTTTCTCGAGTAATTGTTGCACACACTTCCGTAACTCGCGCTCGCAACTCCTGAATAGAGTGACACTGAGTCTCGTATACTTCAGATTTTAGGTAACCTAATAAAAAAAAATCTAAAGGGGTTAGATCTGGTGATCTTGGAGGCCATTCCACAGATCCTCGGTGCCCGATCTATCGTCCTGTATGAACAGTATTCAAATAATTCCTCACAGCAACTGCAAAATGAGGAGGATCTCCATCTTGCAAAATAATTTCCATGTCAAATTCGTCTTCAATATTTTTGACAGTTGCCAGTATCAGTGGATCTATAACTGTTTCCAGCATTTCCAAATAGAGGGCACCAGTCATATTCTCCTCAATAAATAACGGACCTATAAGGTGGCCACTTAGTATTCCTGCCCACACATTAACTTTTTGTGGAAACTGAGTATGAGTTTCGCGAAAAAGTCGAGGATTCTCATCGGATCAGTACCTCACATTTTGTCTACGCACGTGACCGTTAAAAAAAAAGTAGCCTCATCACTGAAACAAATGTGTTTCAAATAGCTGGTATTTTGCAGAATATTATTAGATACAATTTCACAATATTCTAGACGGCGGACTGGATCATCGTCCGTCAGTTCATGAACCATCTTTATTTTATAGGGATGAAACTTTTTTTTCAGAACTCTCAATACAGTCATCTGCGCAACCTCACAATTCAAGGCAACAGTTCTACTCGATGAGGAAGGATTATTCACAAATTCGCCCATAATTTCCACTTGTTTATCTTTACCAGTAGTTGATCGACCAGAACGTTTTTTATTTTGCACACTGCCGTTCTCGCAAAAAATTTCTACTAAATGTCAGAAATAATGTCTATCAATAGGGCGATCAGGAAAGCGTTCATTGAACATTCGTACAGCCGCATGATAATTGCGGTGAGCCTAACCGAAAATAACAATCGCTTCGCATTTCTCATTTAACTCACATGGTGCAACCATTGTTTGGAGATGAATAGCAATCAAAACTTACACTGACTCGCACTCTCCTTGATATCAGTTTATTGTCTTGACCATTTATACTGAAAAAAATGCAAGAACACCAACAAAAACGTGCAGTTAACATCCAAGCCTTTGGCAAATAAATGTCACTTGACGTCTGAACCAAAACCGATATCATGCAGGGCCGAATTTCAATTCTAAGGATGAGTGCACTACGTTAATTTCGTTATTCTGAATAATGACTCGAGAATCAATGGAGCAAATGCGAATTCCTTTGCACGGTTGAATAGAGAATGAAACCCCCTTCCAAATGAGCTATCACCACCGACATAACCTTAATCTAGACTGCTGATCCCGTATGATGAGAATTCATCCAATTACAAGATATCAAAGAGCTTTTAGAGCATGCGCATTTTGTGTCTGTGATGACTCAAAATCACATAATGGCTCCTCGTTAGATGTCAATGTCTAGAATGACATCATTTGTGCTTTCTGCGCTTTGCGCAGACAGGTTTTCGTAAATTCTATTTGGATGAATTTTTCGAGTGTTGGGATATGACCTCAAGCGGTCTAGATTGAGGTTATGTCGGTGGCTATCACTCACCATCCCATGCTTTTTTAATTTTTCGATAGGATTGCTCCCCTCCAGTAACGGATGGAATAAGGAGTGAACTATTCATACAAAAATGTACATTGTAGAAATCAAAAGTCGACGTGTCTCGGCGATTTTCCTAACAAGAGTCCAGTAACGAGTTAGATAGGGGGGGAGGGGGGACGGTAACACTTATGATGCTCATAGTATGTGAACATATTATGGAAGGCCATGTTACAGTGTTTGCTTGGTTTGTTATGATCTATTTTGATATTTCTTCAAATGTTTCTGTTTGGGGCAGAGAACCCAAATGACTTTGCCAGGGTTCTCATAGCCCAGGCTTTTCGTCAATATGGGCTTCCAAACAGAGCTATGCCTAGCACTGACGAAAAGTGCTTCGAGCACTGAGCACGAAGCATTCTTGAAGAGTGCTCCAGAGTCTGGAGCACTATTCACTTTTATTTCTCTTTATTTCTCGATTACTAAGCACTTTCAGAAAGTAATTGGACTCAGCGAGCAGCACTAAGCACTTTTCAAAAGGGTGAGACTGTCAGGCACCTAAGTTACTTTTTTTTTATAGAAGTTCTGTAATAAACAATCTGGTCCAAATAAAAAAGAAGTTTTTGTGTTAAACACGTCGAATTGAATACAGAACAGCAATGAAAACAGAATAATTATGTAAAACGAAATGATTTTCCCCGTATGATATATTATTTATCTCAGTCTCAAGAAATAACCATCTAGTTGCATTTAAGAAAAGTCCTACTTCAAAGTGGTCATTGGGAAATGTGACATGTCAAGTCAGACCTAGAACATACCGATTAGAATCTGAAAGTGCAGGGGAATGTTTGAGAAACAGAAAATTCATTCAAATTGTACCAGAAAACGACAATGATACAATATAATTTTCAGTTGATCAACAATCAGAGGAATGAAATAATATTCTCAATCTTCATAATGATGATAGCATGTTGGTTAGTCATAATTATTAAAATAAAATTTACTTTTCCGATAACCCCGTCAAAAAACCTGATAAAATATTCAGATATGGATAAAAAAAAAAAAACATATACAATAATAATAAAAATAGAAATTTGTAGAACTGGAAAGAGTATAAGTACTAGTCTTAATTATCAAAAGGAAGTTGGTATGATTGTCAGTGACCTTGAAGAGGAAGTGCGAATAAATCAGTAGTACCGGAACCGGCGTATCAGTTCAACCTACTCTGAAATATAAAACTGAAAATATATACCGGGTGTTCTATTTGAAAGTCCCATTGTTGTATGCAATACCCCTTCCAAGTTTGTAAGTCATAGATTGAATTGTTTGAAAAAAGGGTTGTTCATAAAATCAGATGTGAAATCATCTGCGACTGAAAGATAAACTTTAGTCACTATCTTCCATCGTTCAAGATAAATGTAAAAACCATGGCTTGTCTAAAGAGTATGTTGACAGTTTATTTAGTTAATTTTTCAACTAACATACCATATATATCGAATGTATCTAGAATAGCGAATGAAAATTAACATTCAGCGCGGCTTTTAATAGAACCTTCCCCCTGTTAACTTCTGAACAATTCGACGTAGAACAATGAAAAAAATAGATTTTGTATGATATCACCGATACTACTTTTTGAAATGAAAAACATCGTGATTGCCCGATAGATGTCGTAGGGGGCACATCAACTTCAAAATTTAATATCCTGGGAATCATGTGGCACATTGTTCATTCAAATCTCTTTCCAAACATCTGAAAAAAAATCTTGAATTGATGCGGCCGACAGTTGAGGAAAATCCATATTGAAGTTAACAAAATACACTCAATTCACCAAATGATTTTCACCAAACTGGGTTTTAAAAACAACGACACTTGTGTCGCATACCATAGCCTTTTATAGCCTTTTCAAAAGATTATACCCAAATAATACCCAATTCATTCATTTTCAATGACCATGATTATAAAGGGTATTATTCATCAGATCAAGTACACTGATAATCAAGCAGTAACCTAGAAATGCCCATTATGAAATTGGACTATTTTGTCGATGTTTAAGAACTTCTAATGTAACAATGATTATATCATTACTTACGTGCTCTTTATATTATCGCATTTGTATTTAAAGTAGAGTTCCAATCTACTTCTAGTAGTATTATTTTGAATTTGAAACATTATCATGGTTCGTGTACATCTTATTGAAGAGAAAACTGAATCCACATTTTTGGTGAGGCCCGTGGGAACTAACATGCAGCAGACATAATTTTCAATGAAAAATTCCCGGATCATGCATTAACTCGAGAGTAGTCGAGGGAACTGGTTGAAAAATTCATCAGAACTGGCACTGTTAATAGGGCCAGTGGAGCTGGCCGAAAATCAATTTCAGGGGAGACGGAAGTTTCGGTAATTGCCAAATGCATATTGTGAGAAAACGTATGAACGAAATGAGAAAAAAAATAAAGGAATTCGAATTGTCTTTTTAACGATGAGCCACATAACCCCTCCTGCTATTTGAAATTTTAAATTGATGCCCCCACGCCCCATCTATTGGGCAATCACGATGTCTTTCATTCCGAAGAGTAGCATCGGTAAGTTTCATTCAATACTTTTTTTCATCGTTCCATGTCGATCCATTCAAATGTAAACAGGGGGAAAAGAACTATAAAAAGCCGCACTTATGCTTGAAATTTCTTATGCACATTGTGAAAAAACAAATCAACAAAATGATAAAAAAAATCAGATGGTTAGAAAAAGAATTGAACTTTATTTTTCAAAAATGTGCTATATGACCCCCCAATGCTATTTAAATTCTTTAATAATATTAGAGATTCAGCATTATAATGTTTAATGGTTAATTTTGAATTAAAATAAAATAAATCAGTTTTATGTTAATATTGAATGTTTCATTTTGAAATATATTTGATGTGAATGTTAGATTAGGCTTCTGTTGGGGATTTTACAGTCCATTTTTTTTTTCAGTTGTTCTTCTTTGATGGCTTTATTTTGAAAAGTAGTATCGATGATATCATACAAAACCTTTTTTTTTCATTGTTCTACGTCGAACCGTTTGATAGTTATGAGGAGGGGGGGCATAACGAACCGAAAAATCATATATCAGGAATATGGTAAAAAAAAGATGTTTGGAAAGAGAACTGAATTATCTTTTCAATGGATGTCTCAACTAACATTATTAAAAAATTATGTCCAAGCTTATCGGGCAGATCAGCCTTCAAAGTAGTATCATGAATTTACACATTTTCTAGCTATGTTCATCGTTCAGAAGTATAAGCTTTAAGCCCAATGATAATATGTATTATTATTATTATTCACATAGATGTAGCGGAGCGCAAACAAAGAATTTCGAGTATTTTTTCAATTTCTCAGATAGGATGAATACTCACTTTCAATGGTGAGATCGAAAAATGTTTCGGTTGAGTTCCAGATGAGATCAATTCCCTTGCTGGTGATATCAACGGCTTTCTGTCGATAACCCTCCGTGTCTTTGGAAACTTCTATTATCAAATCACCTCCCTCGGCGAATACATAATCAATTAATTTTTCAGTTGGTTCCAGAAGAAGTTTCAGGATATCGACGATGGATGCGCCAACCGCAGCCTGAGGATGGGCCTGGGTCTGAAAATTATTGGGGATGAATATTGGGGTGTAGGGGTGTAGTTTTTTTTCCATGGAATACCATTTGTGCCGACTATAATTCAACGATTTGTCTACTGAATATCTGAACCAAACCAAAAGTTTGCCCTTCAGAAATATTAGCATTTCATTTCATGATATGATGATATTTATGTTGATATTATAATAGTATATTATTTAACGAGCGGTAATGTAGGTCATAACTCACGCAATAATGATGAAGTCTCCTAGGGTAAAATACTCCGGAAGCAAAATACCTCTCCATTCGGATTTCCGGGCGAGAGGTACTCGAGGGGACTCAACATTAAAGATTAATTTTTGCAACATCCGCGGACTCAACAAGAACATCAATGACGTCCACCATCACCTACAGACGAAATAACCGGGTATTCTGGCTCTAACAGAAACACAAGTAAACTCGTCCACCAACAAGGTCCACATGCTTTGTCCTGGTTACGAACTCCATTCTCGATTCAGGTTCAAAGGTGGAGTCTGCCTTTACGCTAAGGCTAACCTTTTATGCCAGCGTGAAGAGAGTTTGGAACCGAAAGACTTTGATGTGATGTGGTTCAAGCTATCTGATACCAAACTGACTAAGTTCTTCTGCTGCCTTCACCTATCACCTAATGAACCTTCATATAACGACCTCTTTGAGTTTCTATCACTCAAACTGGACTACATTCAGGAGAACCATCCAACAGCTGAAACCATGATCATGGGAGACTTTAATGTACATAACGCTGCCTGGCTCAAATTCTACAACAAAACGCCGAGGCCTTCGCCATCACTCATGGTCTAGAACAACTGGTCGAGCTACCAACCCGCATCCCTGATGTGAACAACCAGTCTGCCAATACACTAGATCTTTTCCTCACCACCAATCCTGACCCGTATAGAATAGAAGTTTGTGCCCCACTTGGAAACTCTGATCACACCCTCATCTCCACAACATGCTCTTTCCATTTACCATCGAGCTGCACAATACCACCCCGTCTCATGTGGCATTACAATTCGGCCGACTGGGAAGGTCTTCGTATGTTTTTCTCAGCGTTTCCATGGAAGAGAGTTTGTTTCTCTTCAGTAGATCCAACACGATGTGCTGAGACAATTTCTGAAATCATCATGTTGGGGATGCAAACTTACATACCGAATACCGAAAGAAGAATGCAACAATGCCAAATTAAGATCAGAACTTGCTGAATGTCCTAACGGATCCCGTTCATTTTGGTCTTTCGCCAAAGCTGTGGGAAAAAACTTCACTTCCAGCTCATTTCCTCCTCTAACCAGAGAAGATGGAACACTAGCAACGACTGCCCAGGAAAAAGCCAATATCTTTGCGCACCTATTTGCTGGAAATTCCACTCTGGATTCATCGGGAAAACAACCCCCGAACATTACACCTATTGACAGTCACATGCCCGAGATCACCTTTCGCCAACGTACTATCAGAAAGATTTTGCTGGGTCTAAACACCAACAAAGCCTGTGGATCTGACGGAATCCCGCCGATTGTTCTCAAGAAATGTGCCCCCGAACTAACACCTGTTCTTTGCAAGTTGTTCAACCACTCTTACAATTTGGGGGTATTTCCGTCCAATTGAAAAATTGCAAGAGTACAGCCAGTCCCTAAAAAAGGCAAAAAGGCCCTACCTAGCAACTACAGACCTATCGCACTGCTATCTATTATTTCAAAGGTCATGGAAAAAGCCATCAACATCGAGCTCATGAAATATCTGGAAGACTCAGGAATTGTCAACGATAGGCAATATGGCTTCCGCCATCAGAGATCAACTGGTGACCTGCTCGCTTACGTCTCACATATATGGCAGCTATCTATTGAAAAGTATGGAGAAACTTTAGCTGTGGCATAAGATATCTCCAAGGCGTTCGATCGAGTTTGGCACCAGGGACTCCTCGCCAAGCTTCCGTCTTATGGCTTGCCCCCTCAGCTGTGTTCTCTGCTTGCTAGTTTTCTCACAAACAGGTCCCTCCATGTAGTGGTCGATGGAGTTTCATCTGACACTCCACTCATAAATGCTGGTGTTCCGCAAGGATCTATTCTCGCACCAACACTATTTCTACTTCACATCAACGACCTGTTGAAAGCAACTTCATGTCCAGTGCACAGCTTTGCCGATGATAGAACCCCCATACTGCTTTCTCTTCCAGGGTCCCTATATCAGCCCGTGAAACCAGAAATGAACGAGGAAGAAATATTAATAATATAAATATGGACTTAGCAACAATTCTCGAGTGGGGATCTAATAACTTGGTAGAATTCAATGCAAACAAAACACAAGCATGTCTTTTCTCTAGAAAAGCCGATCTCACTGTGCCTAACATAACTTTGTCAGGAGTAACCATACCACTGAAGTCATCCTTATCGATGCTTGGTATTACTATCAGCAATAACCTTTCCTGGGAAAATCACGTGAGGTCCATTGCCAAAAGTGCATCCCAAAAACTTGGTTTTTTGTTTCGTGCCAAGAGCTATTTCACCCCCACTCAGCTGCTTATGATCTATAAGGTACAGATCCGACCTGTCCTGGAATACTGTTCCCATATTTGGAGCGCGGCACCTAAACATATCCTGAGGCTATTGGATTCTGTCCAAAAAAGGGCAATTTGTCTCGTCGGTGATGCCTCGCTTACAAACTCGCTCACTTGTCTGGAACACCGTAGAAAAGTTGGCGATTTGTCTCTATTTTATAGATATTTTCATGGGCGATGCTCTTCTGAAATATCAACAATCGTTCCTGCTTTGGCAGTCTCTTCGAGACTAACCCGTCAAGTTCAGTCATCACACCCCTTCGTGGTCACTTTGGAGACCTGCAGAACATCACTTTCCCAAGACTCGTTCATCCAACGAACAGCGAGGCTTTGGAACTCATTGCCTAGGGAGGTGTTCCCCGAGGCATACAACCTCCAGAAAAAAGAACACCAACTCCTACCTTCTTTCCCTTGGTTCCCACGATGTTCTCTGAACATTACAGGATATCCCTTTTCGTGGGAACCAGAATATAAAAAATAAAATAAAGATGAAGTTTGCAGCACGAGCCGCAGGCAAGTGTTGTAATTCATCTAGTAAGTTATGACCATTACCGCAAGTTGAATACTTTATCTACGACTATAACAATGAATACTAAGATACAAGAACAGAGAAAAAACTTTATTCACAAATCTTAATAGTTACCTAAAACAATGCTATAAATATTTTAATTGTAATAACTCATTTTTTTTATTAATAAAATTAACTGTAAAATTTGAACAACCAGTAAACTGAATATGTGGGACTGAATTATGCAAGTTTATTGTTTCATTATGGGTTTGTTGCATATATGTTGTTGATGTACTAACTGGTTGAGGTGTCATAGAACTGTATATTTTATTTGCAGTATCTGTCTCATTCTTTTCGGAATCATCAACGTACCCCACAGCTACAGTAGGTGATCGCCAACCGCCATGGCGTTTCAGTGCCGTTATATCCCCTCCAGCATCTACTAATAAAGTTGCCGACGAGCGGCGAAAACAATGCCCTGTATATGTATTACAGTGTGGTAATTTTAAAAATGTAGCAATGTCTTTCCCCATTGCTTCAAATTCATGAATGCCAATTCTTTGTGAGTGATATTTTCCATTTAGAAATTCAAAGAATAATATCGTTTGCGATATATCAGTAGGAAGAAGATTCAAATATTTCTTAACTATGGTATAGAAAATTTCCCGTAACAGTGAATTTTCTGACAATTTTTGTTTTTGTATTTGGTACACTGACCATAAAAATAGATCCATGATCTTCTAAATCTGTAATTTGCATAGGGTGCAATTCTGCTGCACGACAAGCATCCATAATGCCCATTATTAAAGCAACCTAAAATAAATTATGTAATTGACTAGATGATGAAATTGTGAGATCTACTACCTTTGTCGCCAGATATTTTTCATCAGAAGCTTCATTTATAAAATTATTGAGTTGTTCTGGCCTGAAAGTTTTTGCCTTTTTAGCTACATGTTTCTCTGATTGACGTTCAAGAAACGCGCGTCATTTCAAATAATTCTCTATATTGATTCCATTATTTATGTTGAGTGTGCTCCTTAGCATGGAGTAGAGAGTCCATAGAGACTGAAATATGCCAAAAGTACATTTTCTGCGAACGATGACTTAATGTTCTTGCTGCTACACCAATCTTGAAAATTTTTGTTTACACCTTTATATTTGTTTTGGGATTTTTCGGGCAATAAATTCTGTATGGTAACATTAGCTACTTGTCTTATTTCTGGATGTGTACATAATACTTCATCTTCACTATCTGAATTCATCTTTTTCAGCACAATAAATAATTAGGTATTAACTCAATTTGAAAACGTCAAAATTATTCAAGTGGCATTACTCCCCTCAATAACAATGATGGACTGTTCCCTTTCGGCCAAACGGCTTGTACAGAAGAACATGGCCACCTTGATATTTGGTTCGTGAATAATTCCAAGAATCGTTTCCGATATATTATAGTGAGTTATAGTAGTGAGTTATTATAACTCACGTTGTTTGTTGATAGATACTATCAATTGCCAAAAGCAGTTGAATAATCAATATATAATTCAATAGGAGAAGATAAAAGATATAAATGATTAGAGTGCAAATGTTTCAACAGCTAGTGTAATGTGTTTTTCTAGGGTCGTAAATCCTGCGGCTTGAATGGTCCCTAAAAGGTTAGGTTACTCATGACGCCAAAGGAAACAGGAAATATGTTCCTATCTCAACTTTGAATCTCGGGCGCTAGATTTTCTAGTGGTTCAGTCCACGCAGTAGGGTAGCAACAGATGGAGATACGGTTGGTCCAGAGGTCTGGTATTTTGCCACTTTAATAACAATATTTGATACTGGACACCAGTTGCTATTTTTTGCACAGAGAGACAGGGAGATCTGTCCTCACTCTAGTAAACAGACAGAGCTGTCTTCACACTTCTTTTGAAACTTTGTTTCGTAACTCTTCCGAGTCTATGATTTAAATGCCTGAAACGGGAATTTGTGAAAAGTATTATATTAACTGGTTTATTCAAATTTTGTTATAGCGATGTCACAATATGTTTCAGATATATTTCTTATTACAGAATATAGTTGTTGATCTGGCAAACTTAAATAGGCATACTATACATACCAATATTCATACTGCTGGTAGACATACTATCAAAATTAATCCTAGAATATCTACGTTGCGGATAAATCGGTATTACCTCAACACTTTCGAAAACAATATCTCCTATGATACGGTTACGGGGAGGGCTCAGAAAGAGATTTTTCTAGATTGTAGCAACTTAATTTCGCCTACAGAATTGAACTCTTCTCAATCTCTAATATATAATTTCCACGTCCCACTCGGTTATTCCCTGAGATTAACGTTCGCAATAACTCCAATTTTGATATTTCACGCCGCCCCTTAAGCTAGGCCCCTCTAGTAATGACTGAAATTTTTGTTTCTGCCTCTTACTGAACGTAAACTTAGCTGGAGGGAGTCATAACTACAAGGCTCAGAGTCAAACTATGAGGCATCGACGTTATTTCCATGAAAATTCAACATACAGTGCTTCTAAAAAGTCCCCTCCCACCCTCCTATTTTTGGAACGATTATACATAAACAAGTGAAATTTGAAAATTGAATATTGAAGGTTGTAAACTTCCCTACTAGTGATGATAGATGACGAAATCGTCAAAGATGACGTCACAAGGCCATTGTGACCAATAATTTTAAATGGAACCCTACGGCAAGCGACACCTCTTTTAAAAGGTATCGAAAAAACCTATTCAATGATACTAATTTTGTTTGTATGGCAGTTTTGGCAACTCGCTTTTAAAAAACGCAAAGCTGTGATGAATTAAATCAGTTAATACTAAAATTCAAAATTCAAGCTCCGCTTCTCGATAGTTGTCAAAAAAGCTGACGTTTTCGTAAGTCTCCCTAATTCGACGTTTTTGTAATTGTCCAAGTTTTTGTACATTTAATAATTTGTGTATTGTTGATCGAACGTTAAACTGTTTTAGCAGCTTTTGGTACTTTTAATATTTTTGTACATTTCAATAATTTGTCAAACTGTTGTGAGCCGAACGTTTAAGTGCTTCAAGAAGCGAAATGGTACGTGCTTTAGGTGATAAAGTAGCAGCGATCCTAATTCTTGGTGAAACTGGACAAAATATTCATGCAGCAGAACGCATTTTTAATGAGAGGTTTCCCGATCGCCCCGTTTCGAGGACTTATTCAGGGGAGCTTCTTCGTTAGTTTGAAACAACGGGTAGTATCAATGATGCGAAACGATCTGGCAGACCACAAATTTCTGTTGAGACAAAAATTGATATACTAGCAGAAGTAATACTTAATCCTACTTCTTCAACAACTCACGTTGCATCTACCTGTGAAGTCAGTCGAAGTACAGTACACAGGGTGTTGAAAAAAAACAAATTTCATCCATACAAATAAAAAATGGTTCATCAACTCTCAGACGACGACCCAGACCGAAGACTAGATTTCTGTGAAAATATGAAAACTAAAATTATCCAACAGCCAGACTATGTCAAAACAATTTGTTTTGGTGACGAAAGTACTTTCTATCCAAATGGAAATGTAAATACACTGAATGTGAGGTATTGGAGTGACGCAAATCCTCACCTGTTTCGTGAAACACACACCCAATTCCAACAGGATGGTGCTCTTCCACACTATTACGGTGCAGTAAGACGGTATTTGGATGAGGAGTATCGTGGTAGATGGATTGGACGACGAGGTTCAACGGAATCGCCAGCTCGATCACGGGACCCCACACCTTTGGATTTTTTTCTGTGGGAGTTCCATGAATCGAAGGTTAACGCCACTGAACCTGACAATATTGACGTTTTCAAACAACGTATTGTTGCAGAATGTGAGGCTGTTTCCGCAGACACATTCGCAAAAGTACGAGAAGAGTTTAAAAATAGGATATTTCACTGTCGGGAAGTAAATCGAGGTCACTTCAGGCAATTCCTTGAAGTAGATACTGATTTTTAAATCTGTAATTGATATCATACTGAATGGACTTTTACTTTTAATGTTTACTAATGAGCCATTAAAACTGCCATAAACACAAACAAAATTAGTATCATTGAATAAGTTTTTTCGATACCTTTTGAAAGAAGTGTCGCTTGCCGTAGGGTTCCATTTAAAATTATTGGTCACAATGGCCTTTTACGATTTCGTCATCTATCATCACTAGTAGGGAAGTTTACAACCTTTTATATTCAGTTTCCAAATTTCACTTGTTTATGTATAATCGTTCCAAAAATAAGAGGGGGGGAGGGGACTTTTGAGAAGCACTGTATAATCAACTCAATGGAGAAAGGAAAATAAGAATGTTTACAAAATCACCTTCAAGAACCGAACAATTGGAACTGTTCTGAAAATCCCGGTGTCGCGGCTATTTTATCTTGTATCTCGAAACATTTGCTCTGCAAGTATTTTATTGTACAAATATGACTTGTTTATACAACACCGGTGAAAAATTGTTAGGATGTGCTTACAAACTCAAGCTCGCAATTTGAAATAACGTAATTTGTGGCGACAGTGGCTTTAGTTCGGAGTTTTCCTTGAACCCATGTCACTGGACAAACCGAAAGAAATTAATTTTTCGAAATGATGCAATCATTTGTGAAAATTTACTATGCGACCAATTTCCAGACTATTGGTGAATTATTCCACACTATAAAACACCGGCACGAGCTCAAATGATAATATTTATCGAGGGTACAGGAATATTTGTCTTTGAGAAAAATATCTACACTTTACTGAACTTGCCAATCGAAATGCATCGCAAAGGATTTACTTTGAACACAAAAAATTACTGGGGATTTCAATAGTAAAATATAAATTATACTCCAAAAAGGCTTTAGGTAACTCTTCCGAGTTATTATATAAGGAGAGCGGTTTTTTTATGTAAGACAGTTATAATGCCAAGCGATACTACTGAAACAATATAAGACGAATAGTGTAAAATTGGCTAAAAAGCACAATACCAGACAACGACACAATTCTGTCCTCATTCCAAGAATGAACAAAACTTTGGGACAAAGAAGTCACGTATATCTTGCACCGCGAATTTACAATCCGCTATCCCCCCATTTCAAATCATTGAATTATTTTCCCCTATTTAAATCAATTATGAGGAAATGAATAGCTGGATATAATCGAAATTACGTTCACCAAATCATTGATCTCAAAAACAACTGAAACAATCAATACACATACAAAGCAATTAATTGTTATTTCAAAATGTTTTATAAATGTTTGTGTTAAATTATTTACAAATAATTATATATGAGTACGTGGGTGTAAGCGCGTGTATGGGTATGTATGCCGAGTCTTATGTCTTTGGATAACTCTGGAAATTTGATTGGACAACGTGCAGCTCAGACTTGGTGTCTTATGAAAAAAAATCCCATTATTGATCATAATAATAATAAGTTTATTTTTTCAACTCAAACAAAATTATTACATTTTTTAAATACATTAAATACATTACATGGAAATAAACTATAAAACAATCTCACGAAGTAAACTTGTTGTGGGATATTCATTAGATTTCTTTTAATTTCATTATAATATTTTCAACGTTTTTGTGGTATTTCTACCAGTTAGTATTAAAACATGGGATTTAATATTTTCAGTATTTCATGAGAAGTTATCCTGGGACTTTCCAATATCCAAATTTTCAGATTTCTTTTATATGAGAAAATCGATGTGATAGTCTTTATTTTTTCGGGTACTATATCATAAACGTAAGGCGGAATGATAATGTAATTTTTTTGTCCAATTGTTTTATTCACTCTAATATTCGCTGTTATTTCATTTTTAAACCTGGTATTATAAATGTGATTTGTGTACATTATTTTATTTTTTATTTTTGTTTTTGAAAAGGTAGATTAATAGGTTATAGCAGTATAATTGTCTGATATATTCAATATATTTTCAGTTGAACAGTCTGAGAAGTATGAAGTTATATTGATTCTAATAGAAATCACAAGTATTATATTCTGTCCTGTGAGTAGTTCTGGCTTGGCATCAAAGTTGCAAGTATTGATTGAAAATCATCATGAATTATTTTTATCTCGTATGAATCACCATCTTATTCCCAAACATCATTTGATGTTATATTATCCAGATATAATTAAGAAAATGGGTCCGATTGTTGGTTTATGGAGTATGAGGTTTGAATCTAAACATGCTTATTTCAAACATTTGATTCATAGTTTGAAAAACTTCAAAACTGTTCGCAAAACTCTCTCGACAAGACACCAAACTCATATGTGGAATATCTGGAGGAATATTAACCTGTCATTGGAACCAATATATGGCAAAAGCTTTTTGAAAAATATCGATAATGAACTTTATCAAGAAAAGTTGCAAATTTTTATTGGATACCAAATTACTGAACTTGAAGTTTACTAAAAGTGTAAAAGCTTTCGGGAGCACTTTCAGGCTCAACAGTTTTGTGACTACTGAACTGAGTCAATACATGTGCCCTTTATTCTGTGAAATATTTGCAATTTGTGCTCATGCCACCAATAACACAATATTTTTGTGTGAGTGTTGGTTTACAAAATGCTTTGATGACGAATCTCAATCTTACATAGTAGAAGAATCAGAAAGATTCAATTACAAGTTGATAAGTCTCAAAGATTTGAAGTATCTGGTTGCATATGATTTGAGTTTGCCATAACAGAACTTTCATTGTATTGTGCCGACATATGGAATTATTTTGGAATAGTGACTTGCATTGTGAATTTAGGCAAACATTCTGTTTCGGTGTTATTACATTTTATTACTCGGTACCTGTTCTTCATTTTATTTTCTCTGCATTCAACTCTTCTGTCACGTGAGGGTGAAGAGCAGTTAGTGCAAAAAAAAATATTTTGAGTTTGCCAATTTATATATTTTTTTACCCGACTGCGGCAAAGCCAAAAGTACGGTTATGTGTTTGACCTGTGTACATACATACAGGTCAAACACATAACTATCTTTTTGGGCTTCGTCGCAGTCGGGTAAAAATTAAAATAAATTGGCAAACTCACTTCCTGCTCTTTAACTTCACTCAGCAGTGTTATTTATTATAATACAGTATTTTTTTTATATTAATCCACCAAATAATAATAATAATAATATAATAATAATAATAATAATAATAATAATATTTACCAATAAAATGATATAAACTAGATATGAATAATAAAATAATATAAAATAGAGACAATATCAGTACAGCAGGTAAATACAGGTAACCCACAAAGGGATGAATCCCTGTGCGTGGGTATATAGATATCTTAACATACACATATATTACACACTATAGTATAGTATAGTATATACACCTATACAAATATATACTCACATTCATTCACACATACGTTATACATATATAGAACAATTTTTAAAAGAATTTGAACATAACATATAGGTAGGTATAAGCGGACCGAGGCAGCATATATCACATCAATAGCAACTATCAGAAGGATCAAATGTTATTATATTTATTTTTTTCATTAGTGAATTCATAAGTTATAGGTATTTTTCCTATCGATTGAGCTGTTAATTTCTTTTCTAGGGACAGACTGAAGCCAAACAGTAATTTTTTTTTTTAATAGACCGTACGCATTAATTTGTGTCAGTTCGGTAGGAATTTTAGCATAAAGAATGGGACCAAGGTAATTATAGCATCTTTGGGTTAGGGTTTTTTCAACTTTTGGTATAGCCGTTGTTTTGGCTTTGTGTCTTGTATTATAACCATTTTCTATTTGCCTGAATGTATTTCTAAACCTATAATGGTTTAGTATTATGCGCTGATAAAATAATTGTCTTGCATCAAACGCTCTAGTTTCCTTATATAGTTCCTCAGTTGGGTATGTGAAATTTTTGAAGAACATAATCTTCAGAATCCACTTTTGTGTTATCTCTAGTTTTTTCAGGTGATTGTTGGTCACCCCTCCCCATGCTAAAATACCATAATGATTATAACTCATTGTATTACTTTATGTTTATTTGTACATTTCTTCAGATAATGATGTTAATTTTATTTTATCGACATTCAACTGTTATTTATTATAATATAGAATTGATTTTTTTATAATAGAAGCATTGAAATATTCGAATGTTATCTATTCTTGATTTATTGAACTATCCCTCCTGAAAAACTATATTAACAACAAATATTAGAGAAATTGTGATAGTGAATACTAATTGACATCATTTGAAAAAAAAATTATTCATCTTTTGACAAGAAATAAAAGACAGTAAAACTTTTTTTCTATGTAGTATGAAAAACTAAAAGAGAAGAATCAACAAAATTTTATTTCAACAACAACATAAAGATAAAGAGATTCCAATAGCAAGAGGTTTACAAATGACTTCTTGTCGGTTTATAAATGATGAAATCTAGTAAAGGAATCGACAATATTACAATGTTAATTTCACTGAAATATTATGTTAATTCATTGAAAAAAGTAAATGAATTACTTCACTGTAAAAACATTTTTGGGTCAGCTTAACAAAAAAAGGTGAAAAAATAGCAACTGAATGTTGTTGATGCACTACTGATTTTGTGAAATCGTTTACAGTCTAATTGTGGCATTTACTTTGCTGAATTTGTTGAATAGCAAAAATTTGTGTGAAAGCCACAAATGTGTAAATGTGAATATCGTCAATATCGAAATTTGCCAATTTCACCAATAATACTAGTGGACCTTCTGGGTTTCTTATTTTTTGTTATTTCAACAACTTTTTTTCAACAGTGTAGGGCAATTGGTCTGATTAAAATAAAATCGTGGGGCGTAGCGTAACCTGTGTGAATATGTAAATGATCGTTCTGTGATGTCGCACGATGATAGTGACGGATTAACTTCTACACACATTTTGCGTGAGTTGTTTATTGAGAAGATGCATCCAAAGCATACAATGATATGAGCGGTTGACTGTAGATAATAGGAATTCGACGCGCCCCACGATTTTATTTTAGTTTGATCAGTGCCCTATATTGATGAGGAGAGTGGTGTGATGATTTTTTAGTTTCAGTACATTATCTGCAGCATCATCATGCTTTTCACAATAAAACCATTGAACTTAAAAAAAAATTACACTCATTTTATTTTTAATTTTTATATAGGTTATTTCCCGTGAAGCGTTTCACATTCTGTTAAAAGATGCCTCACTTCTGAAAACACCCCATATAGTCCAATCACTTCCACATTTTGCCATTCTGTTCACTTTTAATTTTTCATCACCCTGAAAAAATTCAGCGGGTATCCTTGAAATGATTCACAAACTCTTTTTCATCTATAATCATGAACTTCTTTTCAGGATAAAAGAGGTCCGTAAACAGGTGAAATGCACACTTTTCCTCGCATATTTTCGAAAAACTGAGCTGAGCTCTGTTATAATTCTTCCATCTGAAAGGACTGTAATGGAACATACTACATATTTTTCAGTATAAACTATTTTCTCTATAGAAAAACTATGCACGCGCAAAGCTATTCAGCTGTTAGATAGTGAACATTCAATCTGAAAATTGGAAAGACCACATGATTTTTGTATTCATCATGCTGAACAGAGCATATGTGAAAATTTGGTACCAAGAGTTATCAAATACGAAATTATATATTTCCTAACAAAATCCCATGTTCAACACGTCTAGACATTTATTGGCTTCCACCGCTAAATATCATATGAATAATCGGGAATTAAAGTCCATTGAACATCCATTCTGTATTAATCTTTCAATCAATCGATCAATCAATATTTATTTCCATTTTTTCGACATAGTTTACATGTATTGGAATTGTCATTCAGTTAGTACAATTACATTAGTATATCTACATAAAAAATTACACTCAAAAACAAGAATGTACATATATAAAAAAAAAGACATGCATAGTATATATATAGAAACCAACAATAGAATAATAAAAATATCAAAAAAGAAACACTTTCGTCAAACATAATTATCACAAAGTCTAATTATCACAAAGTCTAGTTTTGTATAAAATCACCTACATTCTTTCAATAAAAAATTCTTCAACTCATGTTTGAATGAAGAAAATATGTTAATACCTCAGTTCTTCCAGAAGATTGTTAAATATTTTGAGTCCAATATGAACAGGAGCACATGAGTTTATTTTTTTTCGAGCTAAATTTACATGAAAATGGTGGTTGTTCCTTGTTTCATAACCATGAATATCAGAATTTTGTATAAAAGTTCCCTTATTTTTTAAAACATGGACACAGGTTTCGAAAATGAAGAGGCATGGAATTGTCAAGATACAAAATGTTTTGAAAAATGTTCTACACGATTCTCTGTCAGAAATTCTTGCGATACATCTCAAGATTCGTTTTTGTCCAATAAAGATATCTGTCGTACATGGTGCATTGCCCCACAGGCAAATGCCATATCTGAGTCTTGATTCACTTCAGCGTAGTGAACATTCAATATATGTTTCACTTCTAGTACAGTTCGTAAATTGATGAATATATATTTTAAAGAATTCAGTTTGGAACATAATTGTTGGCAATGGGATTTCCAGGAAAGGTTTTCATCCAGAGACACCCCCAAAAACCTAACCTCATCATGGGTATTGCACATAGTGTTTCCTCTGATTTTGACTTCAAGGTCATCAATAGTTTTTTGACGGGAGTGAATTCTTAACATCTGTGTTTTTTAAATATTGAAAAATAAGTTTCTACCATTGAAAAAAGATGATACTGTATTGAGTGTTTCAATACATCTCGATATTAGGTGTTCACTATCTGTGGAAGACAAAACCAATGAAAAGTCATCTGCATACGCAGTATAATCTGCGGTACCAATTATAGCATCTGGGTGATTTACATACAAAATGAATGAAATTGGGCCCAAGATGGAGCCTTGGGGAACACCCATTTCGACTTCCCTACTACTCGAACGTATGGTTTTGATTTGGCTTTCGTTTTTGAACTGCATCGTGACAATTTGTTTCCTGTCTTTTGAAAAGGATGAAATCCAGTTTGATGGTATACCTCTTATGCCTAAACTCTCCAATATATCTAGCAACTTCTGATGATTCACACAATCGAAAGCTCTGCTCAAGTCGCAAAATATTGCTACAGGGCATTCATCCTTATCGATAAATTGGGCAATGCGTTTATGGAACGAATACATTGCCGTAGATGTAGACATTTTATGACGGAAACCGTGCTGACTGTTGCTTATGACTTCGTGTTTTTTCAAGAATGATGAAAGTCTATCCAAGAATGCATATTTAAAAACTTTTGCGAGACTATATGGTACAGTTACCGGGCGAAAATTTCTGATAGAGTACGATCATTCTTCTTGAAGAGAGGTACAACCTTTCCAGCTTTGATGCTTTGTGGAAATGCTCCAGATTTTAAAGACATATTAACTGAAATTGTCAATGGCTCAATAATCACCCTCAATACTCTCAACAATACGAATCCTGTGTACAATTCATCCTCAGAGAAAGGTTTCAGAAACAGACTATAGCAATTGAAATTATTCTTGGGAATAGTAAACTCATCATTACATATATTTTCCATTATTTGTTTGGGTGCATCTATGAAAGAGTTATTAAATTCTTCAGCAACTTTATTAGGATCAACTTCCAAATAGCCATTCAAATTCAACGTAATATTATTTATTCCTTTATGTTTGTTTGTCAAATCAGCCATTACTTCGCAGGAGGCCTTCATATCATTTTCAGCATTTGAAATGCGATTTTGATAATGACATTCACGCTTTTGTTTGATCAGAGAAATATGTTTCCGCTTCGATTCCGTGTAAGCAGTGCCCAAGTTTGGATAAATTTTTTGTAATATGTACAGATCTTTCAGAGCTCCACTAGAACGAATTACCTCGCTATCAACCCATTTTTTACCAGTATCGCGATATATGAAAGTTTATGTAGGGAAAACCCCGCCAAAATGATACATGAACGTATTATAAAAAGTTTCAAAAGCCTCATCGAAGTACGAGCAGAATCAATTTTGGACCAGTCTTCATTCTCATGACTCTTTTCAAATTGAATGATGTTATTCATCCGGAAGTTTATTTTCAAACATTTTGTTTGTTTTGGTTGTGATTGTTTTCGATACAGATCAAGTTCCAAAAAAATTTATCTATGATCTGATATATTGTATAATGGATTTTAAATGGTCCGGGAATGGGCCTAATCGATTTCATGTAGGCCTCGTAGGACACATGTAGAAAACTCACCTGGGCAGCTAGGAGAGCACAAACGAGGACAATGAATTTCAGCGGAGCCATTTCGAAGATAGCAGCAAACTCATGCTCGTTTACCGGATCTCCAGATATTTATAGCAGTGTTGGAGAAGCTTAGTGATATCATAATTATATTCAAGTGATCGATGAGTTTTTTTTCTGCTTCATCTCAAGTGCACTCCAGAAAAAATCGCAGTGGATTCATATCGATCATTATTGACAGTATTCATTCATAGGAAATTTCTTCCACTTCACATGATAATGCCAACGAAGGTCAATGAAAATGATTATTTGAATACAAGAATATATCGCGTTTTCCACACATTTCTTCCACTTTACGTGATAATGTCGAAGAAGATGAATTAAAAATTTTTGTTAATTGAAAAAATTAATACCCTACATTTTTTAAACGCACATTAAATAGTTATTCATGTAATATAGGCGTTTAGGCTCGATGTCGTGAATATTACACGCCAAGGGTGCTAAACGTTATTTACGACCGAGATACATACGTAATTTCATGCACAAGCCAGTATTTATTTCATTAAATTATAATTTACAATTAAAATAATTCTGGCTCACTCAGTATACAGTGCTTCTCAAAAGTCCTCTCCCCCCCTCTTATTTTTGGAACGATTATACATAAACAAGTGAAATTTGGAAACTGAATATAAAAGGTTGTAAACTTCCCTACTAGTGATGATAGATGACGAAATCGTCAAAGATGACGTCACAAGGCCATTGTGACCAATAATAATAAATGGAACCCTACGGCAAGCGACACCTCTTTTAAAAGGTATCGAAAAAACCTATTCAATGATACTAATTTTGTTTGTGTTTATGGCAGTTTTGGCAACTCGCTTTTGAAAAACGCAAAGCTGTTATGAATTAAATCAGTTAATACTAAAATTCCAAATTCAAGCTCCGCCTCTGGATAGTTGTCAAATAAGCTGAAGTTTTTGTTAGTCTCCCTAATTCGACGTTTTTGTAATTGTCCAAGTTTTTGTACATTTGATAATTTGTGTATCGTTGATCGAACGTTTAACTGCTTTAGCAGCTTTTGGTACTTTTAATATTTTTGTACATTTTAATAATCTGTTAAACTGTTGTGAGCCGAACGTTTGAGTGCTTCAAGAAGCGGAATGGTACGAGCTTCAGGTGATAAAGTAGCAGCGATCCTAATTCTTGGTGAAACTGGACAAAATATTCATGCAGCAGAACGCATTTTCAATGAGAGGTTTCCCGATCGCCCCGTTTCGAGGACTTATTTGAGAAAGCTTCTTCGTAAGTTTGAAACAACGGGTAGTACTGATGATGCGAAAAGATCTGGCAGACCACAAATTTCTGATGAGAAAAAAATTGATATACTGGCAGAAGTAATAGGTAATCCTACTTCTTCAACAACTCACGTTGCATCTACCTGTGGAGTCAGTCGAAGTACAGTATACAGGGTGTGGAAAAAAAAACAAATTCCATCCATACAAATTAAAAATGGTTTATCAACTCTCAGATGACAACCCAGACCAAAGATTAGAATTTTGTGAAAATATGGAAACTAAAATTAACCAACAGCCAGACTATGTCAAAACAATTTGTTGTAGTGACGAAGGTACTTTCTATCTTAATGGAAATGTGAATACACATAATGGAGTGACGCAAATCCTCACCTGTTTCGTGAAACACATACCCAATTTCCCCAGAAGGTGAATATTTGGGCAGGTATCCTAGAAACCACATCGTTGGGCCTCTTTTTTTGAATACTAATTCAATTGGTGAGGTTCATCTGGAGCTGTTGCAAAACGCAATAGAACCGTTAATCCTTGAAATTTTGGAAAATAATCCAGATTAATTCGGCAATTTGGAAATAACATTCCAACAGGATGGTGTTCCTCCACACTATGACGGTGCAGTAAGACGGTATTTGGATGAGGAGTATCGTGTTAGATGGATTGGACGACGAAGTTCAACGGAATGGCCAGCTCGATCACCGGACCTCACACCTTTGGATTTTTTTCTGTAGGGGTACCTTAAATCGAAGGTTTACGCCACTGAACTTGACAATATTGACGTTTTAAAACAACGTATTGTTGCAGAATGTGAGGCTATTTCCGCAGACACATTTGCAAAAGTACGAGAAGAGTTCAAAAATAGGATATTTCACTGTCAGGAAGTGAATGGAGGTCACTTCGAGCAATTTCTCTGAGTAGATACTGATTCTTAAATCTGTAATTAATATCATACTGAATGGAATTTAAATTTTAATGTTTACTAACGAGCCATTGAAACTGTCATAAACACAAACGAAATTAGTATCATTGAATAGGTTTTCTCGATACTTTTTAAAAGAGGTGTCGCTTGCCGTAGGGTTCCATTTAAAATAATTGGTCAGAAAGGCCTTGTGACGTCATCTTTGATGATTTTGTCATCTATCACACTAGTAGGGAAGTTTACAACCTTTAGTATTCAGTTTCCAAATTCCACTTGTTTATGTATAATCGTTCCAAAAATAAGGGGGGTGGAGGGGACTTTTGAGAAGCACTGTATATGTTCTGATTGACAGCAATTGACACTTTTTGTATTTTGCATATGAGCACCTGGCCTAATACACTGTGCTGTAGTGAAAATGCCTACTACGAAATTGGCACATTTAAAATGCTCGCCCTCTGTTCACTGGTTTTTTGGAGCTGAAAAACATGATTCGAAATCATGACCTCGTAGGCTTGTCGGGAAGTGAGTTTCCTGCGGAAAATTGTTCCAAGTCTCCAAGAAATATGGGCAATAATAGCTGTCGATTCGGGATGCAATTCTGAGAAATACCTTTTTTTGTTTTTTCCTGCCGACAAAAATTGCAATTGTTATTAACAAAAAACAATACCGAAAAAAGGGTACAGGTTTTTGGGAATAACTCAAAAACTATAAGCGATATCGAAAATTGGAAAAGAGAATCTTAAAGAAGAGGAAATTTCCAATAAAAAAGTCCCGACTGTCTAAAGAAGGGGAATTTTCCAATTTTGTTTATAGTATTAAATATCAATTTAAAAATTTGAATAAGTTATGGGATGTTTTGAACACTTGAAAGAACAAGGTCACGTTGAGAAAAAAAAATCAGTTTATTTTTCAACAAGTTAGGCATTTGTTAATTATTCCTTATTTATCCGACCTCGGTTTTCATAAAAAAACGTCATATATGTTTAAATAATAGCTGTAAAAAGATTTCGCTCCTTGGAGCCCTTCTTATATATATATATATATATATATATATATATATATATATATTTATATATATATTGTTCATAAAGAAACTGACTTTAATATTTGAAAAATAAAATTTTGGCATTTCAGTTGAATATAATCATTTTAGAGACTTTTATTTTTAATTTTCTTATTGTTCATAATCTTTATTATTATGTTTCCTTTATTTAAATAATAAGTTGAGAATTTTATTTCTCTCCGAAAATCATAATTGGCATTTCTCGATAGAGTAACAGAAAATAAAAACAAATTATTAAAAATTCAGTTGTTTATTGAGTTAACAATTTGTTATAAACAAATTCTAAATCTCATTATGTTGTTTTTTCTGAAACTACTAAAAATTACAAAAACAACCATTTGTAACAAGTGTCGATAATTTTGTTTTTATGTTTTTTATATTTTATAGAGAATTGGTTGATCTCTTAAATGAAGTTTCCACCAAGTTTGTATCCGTCATGGTTTCCTGTTTATATGCATTTGTTTATAAAAAATCCGTTATCTACTTCTTACAGTGCTTATAACATTTAAACTATGAGAGTTAGCCCTTTTGTACTCCAAGACGATCTTGTAGGCTATTATTTTTAATTATTATTAACATTAATTTTTCATGAAATACACGGATTTTTTAAAATAATGTCAACTTCATCATGTGTTCTAGCGGTGTTTAATCACATATTTGTCAATAAATACTCAAGATATACAGTTTTTGAATGTTCCACAAATAAAAATGTTTTTTTGACTATTTTTATAAAAAATTATAGACTTTCTAAAAAGTCCTATATATATATATATATTATATATATATATTTATATATATATATATATATATATATATATATATATATATATATTTATATATATTTTTAGAGAAATTATAAAATTATTTTAAAAAAATTCTCGATACTTTGTGAGATTTAGAATTTATTGATAACATATTGTAACTTAATGAACAATTTACTTTTTTTATATTTTTTTTCATTTTTGTTATTCTATTGAGAAATACCATTATGATTCTGGAAGAAAAATTGAATCCTCATCTAATTATTTAAATAATGGGAATATAAAACAAATATTATAAACATTTTTTTTTCTGTAAAATAATTATATTCTATAGAAAACAAAATAAGAAATGAAAATTCTAAAATATTAAACTAATCAATTCGTTTATAAACAATTTATGAACAAATGTCCTGGATAATTTTTTCGAATGTAATTAAATGCCTTCTTTTGATGCAAAAACAGCAATAGCAAATCATAACGATGAAAAAAACAGTTTTTTTTTAATTTTTAATTTTTCAACTTGAAAAAATTATAATAAACAAAAAACAATTTTTAAAAACTGTTATAACATGATATTGTTGAGTATTAATAAATGAACCAATGAACGAAATTTTTTAACCGACGAAACCAAAAAGGGGGAGGTACTCTAGTCGACGCGTATATATTTTTTTTATGTATGACCACGCATAACTTTTTATTGAGACGTCCGATTCCGATAATTCTTTCTTCAGTGGATAGGGTGTACTTTGAAGTTGGTCCCATTTGAATTAAAAAGATGAAATCCAACCCTAAGGGTAGCAAAATGAAGGATATTGATCACTCACCCTCTGAATTCTGGTCCGTTAACCGATTCTATCAGGCATAACTTTGTACTGGGGTCTTCGATTTTGATGATTCATTTTTAATTAGATAGGGTATACTCCATAATTGATCATATTTGGATTTCGAATGGAATTATCCACCCTTACGGGTAAAAAAAAGGAGATAATTGTGAACATTGGCACACATATGTAGTTGACAATGACAGATCGATATTGTTATATTTTTGTTCTCCCACATCCGTCACAATCATTATATTCTATGAGAGGTTGGAGTGATATACAAAGTAATGAAATAAACTAACCAGAATAACAAAAATAATTTAAATTACAACAAATAGTAAAAACAGATAATCATTTTAATTAATTGGTAATAGTTGAAGTAAGGTGAGTAAGTAAGTATTTAAGAAGTAATCAAAAAACAAGTAGGTAGTAACTAATAGATTTCAGTCACAAAAAATTTAAAAATTAAAAATTCTTAACAAAAAACTGAACCGGAACTGAAAAGTAAAAAATAGAATAAATCTTCTTAGTCTCACCAACACAGCTCCTAAACTAATGTAAGTAACTAATTTTGAGTCGGCGCCAAACGAACAATCATCAAATTACTTCAAAAACATTATAAGAATGTTACCGAGCAACTCAATGCCATCATTTTACGCCTTACCTAATTCATTTGCTTGTTTATTTGGCGCCGACTAAAAATCAGTTACTTACATTAATTTAGGAGCTCAGTTATTGAGACTAACAGGGTTTATTCTATATTTCACTTCTCAGTTCCGTATTTTGTCGGTTGAATTTCTTGTTAACAAGTTTTCATTTAGAGCAATTATTTAAACATTTATGCCATTTTTTATGAAAACCGAGGTCCAAAAAATAAGAACTAATTGACAATAATAAGAACTTGTTGAAAATTAAACTTATTTTTTTTTCAAAGTTACCTTGTTCTTTCAAGTGTTGAAAATACACCATAATTTATTAAATTATTTTCATTTATATTGAATACTATTGAAAAAATAATTGTGTGGTGTACTCTCGTCAGGGGCAGCGCGCATGCCGTATCGGAGATTTCCTCTTCTTCAAGAATCTCCTTTCATATTTTCGCTATCACTTATAGTTTTTGAGTTATTCCCGAAAAAACAGAACCCTTTTTATGTTATTGTTTTTTGTTAGTAACAATTGTAATTTTCGTCAGCAGAAAAAAACAAAAAACTGACATTTTAGAATTGCATCCCGAATCGAATGAGCTGTTGCTCATATTTCTTGGAGACTTGGAAGTATTTTTCGCAGGAAACTCCCCGTCTCGATTAGTCTATCGATGAAGTTGGAATTTCGGAAACTTGGTTGTCCGTTCAAATGCACACGGATTTTGTGAGTATAAATGATTATAATTTTCTCAGGTATAATCGGATTGGGCGAGGTGGGGGCGTTGGTGCCTATATTCGAAATGTTATAAGATACTCAGTTATAGGTGTAGACACAGCTCTGGCTGAATTACATTTGAAATACAAGACTATAGCCCTTGGGGTAGGTGATATTGCACTAGCTTCGAATACTCTACAGTATCGGAAACAATTCATCTGGGGTATAGACAGAAATATACACGAGCAACAAGGAACGCAATGATATGATAATACCGCATAAACAAGAGAGACGCACTGCTGTGCGCCCCTCCTGTTACCCCACCCGACACATCAACTGACCACGTGGCAATGCGACACAGCGCACAGCGAATCGACTCATTCTTGCCGACCCGTGATTGCGAAAACAAAAGACCGTGACACTTATTACCTTTTGAAACATGCCGCCTATTTACAAAACCCCAGAGAAAGTACAGATCGTTAAGTGGTACTCTGGGGGTAATTCTGTACAAGATACTAGAAATCTATTCATAGTGACTTTTGCAGATAGACCTGTACCTACGGAAGCGACTGTCCTTTCAATCATTATTAAATTTCAGAATTTTGGGTGTGTGGCAGCACATTGCAAAAAATGTTGTCCCACAAATCCTCCACCGCATCCTAGAGAAATACCCGAGGAACGGGAAATAAGAGAAACACAAGTGTGTTCATTGGCAGAAACGACACTTTGTTCGAGTAGACAGATCTCCGACGAAGTGAATTTGAATGAGAGAACTGTGAGGAATATTTTGAAGAGAAATGGTTGTCATTGTTTCAAAGTCAAGACCACACAAGAACTTTGCCTGGAGACCATTTCAGACGTATGGAGTTTTGTGAAATGATGGTCGAAAATGCAATAGGGCATTTCGTGTGAATGATGACTTTCTGAAAAAGGTGTTATTTACCGATGAATCGTCCTTCTCAATCCATCGAAAACACAACCCATCCGTAGTACGTTATTGGTTTCATGAAAATAAACATTGGAGTATTGCTGTGAGGACACAGTACCCTAGAAAAATATAATGTGTGGACGGGACTTTTAGGCGATCACGTCATTTTTTATCGAAGGGAATTTAAATGCAGCAAATTATTTGCAACTTTTGCAAAATCAAATTATTCCTGCAGTTCACGCTCTTTCGATTGACTTTAACGACGTGTGGTTTCAACAAGATGGATGTTCTGCCCACAATGCAGGCACGGTGGTTACATTTTTGAATCAATTATTACCCGATCGGTTTATTTGTACGCGAGGTACAATCAACTGGCCATCTCGATGACAAGATGTAGCACCTCTCGATTTTCATTCCTGGAGCATGCTAAAATCGGAGGTATATCGGCATGAGTTCGAACGTGCCACCAATTTAGATGAACTGAGGGCAAAAATTATTCAGTTGTGTACTCAGGTAACACCAGTTACCCTTGCGGCTACTAGAACAGAATTGTACAATAGATTCGGCTATTGTTTGGCCCAAAATGGTGGTTTGTTCGAACATTTAATGGAATAATTCCGTACACAAAATATTTAATTTGGTTTGTCTTTTCTTGTAAATATTTTTCTTTTCTCTCCATTCAAGAAATATTTATTTTTCTGTTAGAAATGAGTTTTTTGTTTTTATTCTTACAGAAATATCGTTTGCTTTTGTTCATGTTTGAGGATTTTCTTTTGTTATTGCCCACCACGGCACCAAAGATATTTTGATCTACCTCTCGTCCGACAGATTAAATTGAATTAATGATTTAGTTTAATTTGTTCGAATTATCTGATGTGAAATTATCGTCAAAAATTCTTCTTCATTGCAGCGCACACATTCTCCCGACTGCTGCTGGTATGATACTGACATCCTGAGCTAACCGCCCTGACTCTCCTATCTCTGTGTCGTGACGTCGATATCCCTTCCTCAAGCGAGTCGAGGAGAAATTGTAATGCTCTCTCAACATATAGCAAGCTATTCTTCACGCTCTCATGAAACCACCATGCTCAAGATAAATAATTTTCGATACTGTATATGTTATTGATCAAATTGATTCTATAATCTCCACTGTATTACCTACCATTGATGAAGTAATTATTTTGGCCGATATGAATGTCAATTTATTCAACGCTGAAAATCCTCTAAGTCGTTGCTTTGGGACATACGGCTTTAGCCAACTGATTAATGAAGCAACAAGAATTAGGAAACTAGTGGAAAATTAACCTAAGTATTGAAAAATTATAACATTTTTGATTTGGAGCAGTTCAATAGTGCCTTGCAGAGCATTGATTGGATGGATGCCTGAAATTGACTCTAAGGTCCATATTTTCAGAGCTTACATACTTGATTTATTTATCATTCACGCGCCAATACGTAGGGTCAGAGTCACCAAACTTGAAGCACCTTGGATCAATGATAATATGAAGCGATTATTCGAAGAAAGAGATTTAGCGTTGAAAAAATACAATAAAAGTTGAAATGAAGTTGACTTTTTGAATTATAAAAATTTGGGAAACTTTGCTATTAACGCTCTAGGCAATGGAAAAAGAGCTTATATTGATTTCATGTTCAGTTTACTCCCAATTCAAATAGAAATACATGGCAAGCCTTAACTATTGTGAATGTAGAGTTCAAAAAAATTTCCCCAATTCCTATAAATCTGGGTCGCCCAAATGAGATAAATGATCATTTTCTGAAGAATGACACTCCAAATGATTTGATTTGTGCTGACATTCATTTTTATTTCGAAAACATCCTCTTAGATCCCAATCTCGATTTCTCGTTCAGTTTAACGTCACGTCGGTGGAAGAAATCCATGATATAACGAGTGCTCTGAAATCTCATGTATGTGGCACAGATAACATTTCAATTGCGACGTTGAAATATAGCAGTCTCATTCAAGATTAGATCATTGTACATATAATCAATTGTTGCTTTATTTCCAACTATTTTCCCACAGAATGGAAACATGCCATTATTGAACCGCTGCCCAAAATTCCTAATCCGACGGTTATATCCGATCTCAGATCGGTCAGTGTGTTATGCACCTTATCAAAAATCATGGAAAAGATTATGTACAAACAAATAATGTACTTCTTCAAAACGAATCGTATCCTTTCTCATAATCAGTCTGGTTTTCGCGAAGCTCATTGTACCTCTTCAGCATTAGTAGATGTCACCAGTCGTATAACTGGTCGTATAACTGAAGCCTTTGATGAAGGTGAAGTGGCGATGCTACTACTTTTGGGTTATTCAAAAGCGTTCGACACGATCAACCTCAAGGTGCTCCTAGCTAAATTGCGCTTCTATGGCTTTTCAAATTCTACATTGGATCTTATAAAAGGTTACTTAACAGATCGTAGTCAAAAAGTAAACTGTAACAATTTACTATCAAGTGGGTGCAATCAAAGTGCATATAAGTAGTGAAAAATAATAGAAGTGGCCGAATCAAGTATATTTTGCATAGTTTTTTTATCATTTGCAATAAAAACTTTCCTCAAATATAAAAACACTAAACTGAACACCTGTTCATATATGAACACTTGTTCATATATGAACACCTGTTCATATATGAACACCTGTTCATATATGAATACCTGTTCATATATGAACACCTGTTCATATATGAACACCTGTTCATATAAAAACGTAAAAAGTCACTGATCTATCTTGGATATCTTATTAAAATTAAAATACATTATCCCAGTGGCGTACAGTCAACAAATAGGTAGCCAGTTTAATTAGTGGGAATAATGGTCAACTTCAAATTTTATTTTTTTTGTGTTCTGGTTCCCACGAAAAGGGATATCTTGTAATATTCAGAGAACATCGTGGGAACCAAGGGAAAGAAGGTAGGAGTTGGTGTTCTTCTTAATTTCTGGAGGTTGTATGCCTCGGGGAACACCTCCCTAGGCAATGAGTTCCAAAGCCTCGCTGTTCGTTGGATGAACGAGTCTTTGGAAAGTATGTTCTGCAGGTCTCCAAAGTGACCACGAAGGGGTGTGATGACTGAACTTGACGGGTTAGTCTCGAAGAGACTGCCAAAGCAGGAACGATTGTTGATATTTCAGAAGAGCATCGCCCATGAAAATATCTATAAAATAGAGACAAATCGCCAACTTTTCTACGGTGTTCCAAGCAAGTGAGCGAGTTTGTAAGCGAGGCATCACCGACGAGACGACTTGCCCTTTTTTGGACAGAATCCAATAGCCTCAGGATATGTTTAGGTGCCGCGCTCCAAATATGGGAACAGTATTCCAGGACAGGTCGGATCTGTGCCTTATAGATCATAAGCAGCTGGGTGGGGGTGAAATAGCTCTTGGCACGAAACAAAAAACCAAGTTTTTGGGATGCACTTTTGGCAATGGACCTCACGTGATTTTCCCAGGAAAGGTTATTGCTGATAGTAATACCAAGCATCGATATGGATGACCTCAGTGGTATGGTTACTCCTGACAAAGTTATGTTAGGCACAGTGAGATCGACTTTTCTAGAGAAAAGACATGCTTGTGTTTTGTTTGCATTGAATTCTACCAAGTAATTAGATCCCCACTCGAGAATTTTTGCTAAGTCCATATTTATATTATTAACATTTCTTCCTCGTTCATTTCTGGTTTCACGGGCTGATATAGGGGCCCTGGAAGAGAAAGCGGTATGGAGGGTACTATCATCGGCAAAGCTGTGTACTGGACATGAAGTTGCTTTCAACAGGTCGTTGATGTGAAGTAGAAATAGTGTTGGTGCGAGAATAGATCCTTGCGGAACACCAGCATCAATGAGTAGAGTGTCAGATGAAACTTCATCGACCACTACATGGAGAGACCTGTTTGGGAGAAAACTAGCAAGCAGAGAACACAGCTGAGGGGGCAAGCCATAAGACGGAAGCTTGGCGAGGAGTCCCTGGTGCCAAACTCGATCGAACGCCTTGGAGATATCTAATGCCACAGCTAAAGTTTCTCCATACTTTTCAATAGATAGCTGCCATATATGTGAGACGTAAGCGAGCAGGTCACCAGTTGATCTCTGATGGCGGAAGCCATATTGCCTATCGGTGACAATTCCTGAGTCTTCCAGATATTTCATGAGCTCGATGTTGATGGCTTTTTCCATGACCTTTGAAATAATAGATAGCGGTGCGATAGGTCTGTAGTTGCTAGGTAGGGCCTTTTCGCCTTTTTTAGGGACTGGCTGTACTCTTGCAATTTTCCAATTGGACGGAAATACCCCCAAATTGTAAGAGTGGTTGAACAACTTGCAAAGAACAGGTGTTAGTTCGGGGGCACATTTCTTGATAACATTCGGCGGGATTCCGTCAGATCCACAGGCTTTGTTGGTGTTGAGACCCAGCAAAATATTTCTGATAGTACGTTGGCGAAAGGTGATCTCGGGCATGTGACTGTCAATAGGTGTAATGTTCGGGGGTTGTTTTCCCGATGAATCCAGAGTGTAATTTCCAGCAAATAGGTGCGCAAAGATATTGGCTTTTTCCTGGGCAGTCGTTGCTAGTGTTCCATCTTCTTTGGTTAGAGGAGGAAATGAGCTGGAAGTGAAGTTTTTTCCCACAGCTTTGGCGAAAGACCAAAATGAATGGGATCCGTTAGGACATTCAGCAAGTTTTGATCTTATTTTGGCATTGTGGGCATCTTTTGAGCATTCTATTGTCTCTTTGCATATGCCTCTAGCCTCGACATATGCTGCTCTGGTCTCAGGGCCCGGATTTTTTAGCCATCGATGGTATGCTGCCTGTCTAGAGCAGTTTCTGTTAAACCAGGTCTTATCGGATGATGTTCTTCTTTCGGTATTCGGTATGTAGGTTTGCATCCCCAACATGATGATTTCAGAAATTGTCTCAGCACATCCTGTTGGATCTACTGAACTTCTATTCTATACGGGTCAGGATTGGTGGTGAGGAAAAGATCTAGTGTATTGGCAGACTGGTTGTTGACATCAGGGATGCGGGTTGGTAGCTCGACCAGTTGTTCTAGACCATGAGTGATGGCGAAGGCCTCGACTTGACGACCCGCATCATCTGTTTTGTTAGAGAATTTGAGCCAGGCAGCGTTATGTACATTAAAGTCTCCCATGATTATGGTTTCAGCTGTTGGATGGTTCTCCTGACTGTAGTCCAGTTTGAGTGATAAAAACTCAAAGAGTCGTTATATGAAGGTTCATTAGGTGAAAGGTAAAGGCAGAAGAGGAACTTAGTCAGTTTGGTATCAGATAGCTTGAACCACATCACATCAAAGTCTTTCGGTTCCAAACTCTCTTCACGCTGGCATGAAAGGTTAGCCTTAGCGTAAAGGCAGACTCCACCTTTGAACCTGAATCGAGAATGGAGTTCGTAACCAGGACAAAGCATATGGACCTTGTTGGTGGACGAGTTTACTTGTGTTTCTGTTAGAGCCAGAATATCCGGTTTTTTCGTCTGTAGGTGATGGTGGACGTCATTGATGTTCTTGTTGAGTCCGCGGATGTTGCAAAAATTAATCTTTAATGTTGAGTCCCCTCGACTACTTCTCGCCCGGAAATCCGAATGGAGAGGTATTTTGCCCCCGGAGTGTTTTACTCTAGGAGACTTCATCATTATTACTATTAGGATGCACCTGAAAATAAAAGAGAAATTGGGGAAAAGGAAAGAGGGAGATCGGAAAGTATCGACCGAACACTGAAACATGGAATGATCCATTTCACAGCACACAAAGTCGATATGGTGGTATTTCACCGGGTGATGAGACCATCTTCCACCTACGGTTATCCTTTTAATCGCCTCTTACGACAGGCAGGATTTACCATGGGGCTATTCTAAAGCCGACCCCATACAGCTGAAATAATAATGTAGATAAAAAAAAATATTATTTTATTTAAAAAAAGGCGTGGGGTGCTTTTCAAGATTCAGCAAACGAACTGATCAGAAATCAGGAAAAAGCAGTTGAGAAGCGAAGCTGTACATAAATGAACTCTTACAAATTACAATAATCATGCAAAGCAAGTCAACCAATTCAATCTCAACCCAAACCTCCATAACTACCAAACTGAAAGGTATGGAAACAAAGTCAGTGGAATCACAGACCTATACAGGGAAGGAAGCAAGTGAAAAACAAAAATTTCTTCAAAATTCAACTGGCCGACCAGGACCTAATCCACCTGAAGTAACTGCAAATAAATCGGAGGTAACAAATAGGAAACAAAAAATCTTGCTTGTAGCTGGTCTGCATTGCGAGCACTTGATGGAAAGCATCCTTAGGCAGACTTATGATTTTCAGATACTGACATTCTTGAAACCAAATGCACTTGACAAGAAACTTGTTGAAACTGCTACTCAGATGTCACTACACTTCACTAAACATGACATTGTGCTTTTATGGCCAAACATAGCAAACATTGTACTCATCGAGGAATTCATCCTAAAAACCGAACATACAAACACAATTGTTATCTCGCAACCTTTTCGATTTGACTGCAAAAGAATAAATGACGAGATTTATGAAAATAACTTATTTTTCTTGAAAAAAATTGATACAAAAAACCTGAATCTGTCCCACTTCTTTGAATGTTATTCCATATTGAGAAAATCGAATTACCATAGAAACGGTTATAATCTCAATAATACAGGAATATGATACCTGGCAAAAGGCTTCCTACAACACATTCAAACAAATATTATGGTGAGCGGTGAACATTCGAGCGGGATAACTGAAATATATTCAAGAAAAGAATCCTTTCACCATTATTGCTGAACGTCCAGTCACTAAGACATAAAGTTGACGAAATTATGATATTTATGGAAAATCAAGAATGCTCCGATTTAGTACTGTTAACGGAACATTGGTTGAAAAATGAGGAACCCTGCTCCATCCAAATTACAAAGTTGCAGCCAGATTCAACCGCCCAATAGCTTCTCATGGAGAAACAATGATTTTGATTAACAAGGACTTTGACGAAGTGTTTTCCCTAGTAAATGTTAGAAAATTTGACTATTTGCAAACCGAGAAATTTTTTGAATTTTCGGAAGTTCATAACAAAATGAATGAATTGTACATAGTATGTATTCACAGAGCTCCTGGTATTGATAAGAAAACCTTTTAGACAGCCTTGAAATTCTTTTATCTCAAATTCCTGTTCAGGCAAAAATCATGGTGGCAGGAGACCTAAATATTAACTATTCAGATACAACAACAACAGAATTCAATGAGCTAAACAATTTATTTATTTCATTTAACCTCACCATGCAACAGGACCGACTAGAATATCTCAGTATTCAGCTAGTTTGATTGACTATGTATGCTCTAACTTCAATAACTCTGAGGCTAACGCTTCAATTATTCCTGCAGGTCTCTCTGGCCATGAGGCAGTCCTCTTCTTTTCTTGTATAAAAACCAGATCAAATAAAAAAATGAAAAATATGGTAGAATCTATAGTAAAGATAATAATTGAAAATTCAAAGAACGATGTGAATCAACATACTGTGAACACAATCCAAATCCAACTGAAGCATTAAGAACATTCCATGATCAATTAATCAAAACCTTCCAGTACGAAGAATTTAAAATAAACCGCACAAAAAACCGTGGGTCACAAATGGTATCAGAATTTCAGCAAATAACCTAAGATCATTGCATTCTTTAAGGAAATATTGATTTCATAGCCTACTTCAACAAATATAGAAATGTCCATAGAAGCGTAATGAAAATGGCCAAAAGTAGATACTACAAAGCTAGATTTGAAAAAGCACACAATTCAACAAGAGAGCAGTGGTAAGTGATTGACGATATAAGAGGAAAAAATAACATATCATCATCTGCAGTTGATATTGACCCAGATGCGCTCAACCAGTATTATTGCTCAGTTGCGGAAAAAATAACATCACATTTAGAGAGTCGAATACTTACAAAATAAAATTTCCGAAAACTTTTTCTTGAGACCAACGGATATCTATGAGCTGAAAGCTACGTTCAAGGAAATAAAAAACAAGAAATCGGCTGGTGTAGATAAAATTTCCATTAACATATATGAAAATTCACCAGACACCGTTCTTTATATCCTAGTGGAACGTGTAAATGAATCTTTCGAGTCAAGATCATTCCCTAATTTAAAGGAGCCATCTTGATTCCACTTCACAAAGGTGGCGAAACAAGTGATCCTACAAATTATCGTCCAATATCACTCCTCTGCACCCTCACAAAAATTATAGAAAAGCTCGTAAAAAGCAGAATCATTTAGTTTCTGAATATTTCAGAACTCCAAAAGTACAACTGATGCAATCTTTTCATTTCTGGAAAAAGTTTATTCGAGCCTAAATGAGGGTGAGGTGGTTGCAGCAGTATTCTGTGACTTCTCTTAAGCATTCGATTGCGTAGATCACAGAATATTGCTCTATAAACTCCATCATTATGGATTCAGTGGGGTTTCCTTGAAATGGGTCGAATCTCATCTCACTGGCAGAAAACAAAGGGTTGAAATTTCCAGTCAATGCTCGGGCTACTCTGACATCAGAACCAGAGTACCTCAAGGCTCAGTGTCCTCACTTTACCTCAATGACTTGTCATGTTTACCTATCTCAGGTAAATTCACATTATTTGCTGACAACACCACCCTTATATGGCATGGCAAAAATGTGGATAGCTCAAGAACAATCATAGCCCAGGAGGTCATAACTTGGTGTTATTCAGATTTCGATTAAACAGTATCAGTCTGAACACACTTAGAGTGGAAAATAAATCTTGTTTAAAGTTTCTGGGTATACACATCGATAATGAACTTGAATTCTAGGACCACGTTATGTCAGTGAAGAAAAGATTAGCATCAGGCTGCTTCGCAATTAGAGTGGTATCAAACGAACTTGGTCCAGTCATTGCTAGAAACACATATTTCTCCCTCTTTGAATCTCACATTAGATATGAAATAGCTTTCTGGGGTTCCTGTAGCCAGCATTTATTACAATCTCTCTTTGTCAAACAAAAAAAAAGCCATCAGGTACTTGTGTAGGGCTTAAGCAAGAGACCACTGTAGACCGCTGTTTATCTCTCAAAAAATTCTTACCATAACTAGTATTTTAATTTTGGAAACTTCCTGTTTGATTCATAACAAACAGTCTTCAAGCACAAATATAACTCGCACTCAGGTGAGCACCCGAAGTAACAACCGTAACAACCTTAGGCTGCCAATCCCAAAAACAACTATAACAAAGAATTCAATTATATATGAAAGCAGGAAATTATGTAACCACCTGCCAGAATATTTAAAAGTATTAAATAATCCTCAACACTTTAGAAAGGTTATAAAAGACTTCCTCACGCCTAAAGCATACTGTGACCTGCAGGAATACTATGATGAAAATTCCTGACATCAATAACTAGTCCTACTGTGTTACTAGTTTATTGATTCTTAGTGAGTTGTATAGTGATAACCCGTATGTTTTGTAATGTTATTCATTGTTTCCCCTTTTCAACCTAACTTTATTTCATTTTACTTTATAATATTTATTTCTACATTTGAACTATATTTTTACACTTTACATAATATACTCCCATATTATACTTATTTGCATCTAACTTTTATATATATGTGACACTATGATCTTACCACAAGTTATTACTCTCATCGCTTTGTCAATCAAGATCATTTCTTGGACAATAAGGCACAGTTTTGATTGATTGATCGATTGAAAACTGCAATTCCCCCTACTATTCGTAATTCACACTGCTGACATAATCAAATCACTGGCTTCTGGTCACTTCCATGTGCCAACTGTTTTTTTCCTTTAATCCCAGAGACTACAATCGGGCATGAATTCAGTCACATGATATGCAGTATGGTCGACTATTCAGGTAAATAAAGAAATATGAGCAGCAATTTTTTTCGATTGTATAAGAATGCTATGGTGAGTGTCAAAATTTGACGTAACAATCACTCAAATTTGAAAATGTCGCGTTTTGGTTTATGTTCTACTACGGAAATTAGTGAACATATAAGCAAATCCATCACAGAAAATACCAAAAAAAGTAAAGAGTCTGTCTGGAAACATGGTTCTTGTTGTTTATGATGTTTATGAGTAATTGGTAGTTGTCAAAAGTAAGTTGAATAGAGCACTGTCAACTGACGTCACAACATGGCGGTCATCAGCTGATCGGGAGCAATAAAGCATTTGAGTGTGTGTGGAGATTGTTTTTTGTGTTTTTTGAAGATTTGTTGTGATTTTTAACTTCGTAGATATTTAGTGAACATATCATGTATTAATATAGTGTGAAATTTCTTTTTACGTTGGAAAATCCAATAATTTTGCTAATTATTTCCGAATTATGCCTCTGGAAAGAAAATCGCATGAATCTCACGTGCTGGTCCTGATTAGATCGGTTACTACAACCCATAACAGCACAAACTGCCATGATGAACCTTATCAAATCTGAAAAACAAACTAATCTTACAGAATATCACTCGACTATGACAAAAAAAAACTATTATTTTGTTTAGTTTCTGTATTTCGAGACAATTCAATTCGACCATATGAACACTTATAATCAAAGAATAACTCCCTCGAGCTAAAGCTCTCTGGAGTTATTCAGATTATTAATGTTCATGTGGTCTCATCAAATTGTCTCGAAATACAAGGTACTCTCGATAGAATTATGACAAAAATAATAGACGACTATTTGTCATAGTCTTGCGATATTACCTGCGAATATTTCCGAAATTATGGGTTTTGGGTATAGGGAAGTGAATTAGAACTAGGCTCATTTTCATAATAGAATTGAATAATGAGAAAAAAATATGGAGTTTCCATTTGGAAAAATTGATATTTTCATTCAAATCAAATATTCATCAGTACCAATACAGTAGAGAATGTTTATACAAGTCAGAGAGAGAAATCATTTATTTAGCTTAAAAAAAAAAAAAAAAAAAAAATCCTAAACTAATTTTAAAATTAAAAAAAAATACATGTTCAACTTTCACAAATTAAAAAAACGATCACCACAAAACATGATAAATACATATATTTCTCATGGGAGAAGTGAAGTAGAGTAGTTTCGTTTACAGTAACAATTCGTAATGTTAGCTATTTAAAAGATGCTCTTTCAATCTGTTAATAAATACTCGAACGTTTCCTGATGCTGTAATTAATTCGGGTAAGTTATTATATTCAGTCATTCCTTCATCATATATATTTCGTTTGGTTTTCATTAATGAGGTAGGAAATATTTGTAAGTGGTTTTTTTTTGTCTGGCATTATAATTGTGAATATCTTTTTGAATCGAATATTCTCGCTCAAATAAGTCGGAAGTAAATTATTTAAAATCTTATATATATATGAAAACTAATGTGCGAAATTGAATGTATTCCTTGACTGGAAGCCAGCTCAATGTCCTTTGCATCGATGAAATGTTAGTGTATTTAGAACTTCTCAGAATAAATCTCATACAACGATTTTGTAATATTTGAAGTTTTTGTACGTCTGTACTATTACACATATACAAAATTGTGGCACAATAATCAAAATGCGGTTTTATAATTGAGTCATATATAACTTGCCCAGCATATAAGGTTAAATCCCTACTTACACGATACGCAAAACCAATCTTTTTTGAAATCTTTCTACAAACATAGTCAATGTGTGGTGAAAATGACAATTTTTGATCAAGAATGATTCCCAAGTATTTAGTATATTCCAGTTTTTTCTAAATTACACCTTCAAATTTCACTGTAGAATTATGTTGCTCTGCCAGATATCTGTTTTTTCCTATTATCATATAGGTTGATTTATCAGGATTCACAAGCAGTTCCTTCATTTTTATCCATCTTTCAATTCTTAATAAAACAGATATCCTATGTTAACTTCAACAAAAGGAGATATTAACAATTCACTATAATTGTATTATTATCAATTCATTCATTTCCGCCAGTGGCTAAAATTTACAATAAAATAATATTAGATTAAAACCCATATACTCCTGAATTATCTGAATCAAAAATAATGACAAACACACTTCCGGAAACACATCCCACAGAGTCATAACTTTTACATAAAAAAAAACATCATAGGACAGAAAAATTATTTTGGAGATTATCCTCATAACACACTGCTGTGTTTTGATTGACTTCACTGAATAACTCACGCATATGTCGGTTGGCCCAATGCGAGTTCAATTTTGAAGAATACCAGCGAATTACCGAATGCTCCCCACAATAGATGGACTCGACTTAGCATCGAATTTACTAGGAATTCCTTGATTACGCATTACTCATCTCGATCATTCGAATGAATGGTCGGGCGTTATCTCAGCGTCTACCCCGCAGACATTTTGAATAACATATATGATTACATACCTTCCTCGATCCTCCCCAAAAGGGGACCGGTTGTTTCTCTCTGCGACTGGAATGTTGGAAATCTTAGGATTTTCTTCCCCCAGCGTGTTTTGGCGGTCACTTATCACCCAAAAGTCGCCCGTAACTTTGGTTAACTCCCCAGTATTTTTCAAGAGAACGAACTGATTCCAATGATGGCTTTTATTAAGGAGAATAATTATGCGCATGAAATGAATTCGTAAAGGAAATAAATGGAATAAAACTTTGTGAATCAAGACTAGATAAAATAATTAATAATAGAAAATAAATTGAGTGAACTTTGTTTACAAAAACTAAGTTAATTGAATAACACTCTGCAACCAATAATTCATGATATCAAACCACACTCAGTTGGTTGGTTGGTTGGTTGGTTGGTTGGTTTGAGACTGACGAGCCAGAGACAGGGTTGGCACTTAGCTTCCCTTGACACTGCGACCAGCTAGGGTCTATTGTATCACTCTGTCGTCAGTGGTTCCTCATTCAAACAGGTTTGTGCCTTTAATTAGGTTAAGAAGTCTGTTGATAAGGTTCTTCGGATTCATGCCTGTTTCCGGGCTGATCTCTCCAAAGGTTCTGTGTCGCCTACTACTTAGGGCGCCACAGTCGAAGATGATATGAGAGGCTGTTTCCTCCTCTTCATCACACAGCCTACACTCCACGGTTTCCCTGCGTACTCCCATGGTGTTTAGGTGTTTTCTTAGGCCGCAGTGTCCAGTCAACAGACCTATTATTATACGAGCCTTCGTTCTGTTCAGGTTCAGAAGGTCAGCCGTCAGGGTCCGGTTTGGATGCCCTACCATGACTTTGCTGTGTATTTGCCCGACAGTTTGATCCCAATATTGTTGGTGTCTTCTTTTTATCCACTCGGCGATCAGGGTCCTGCATCGGTTTTTGCTAATCCCGTGTGCAGGTTCTGGCCCTGTGAATAGCGTTTCAGATGCTTGTCTAGCTAGCTGGTCCGCTTTGACGTTGCCTTCAATGCCTCTATGACCTGGCACCCAGATCAAGGTGACCTTGTTGTGTTTTGCCAGCTCGATGAGGTTCTGGAGGCAGTCCCAGACTCAGTTTGGACTTTATCTGTGTAGAATGGAGTGCTTTGATAGCACTTTGACAGCCAGAGAGAATGTAGATGTGTTTTTCCTATACCACTTTCTAGATTATTCTGAATGCATACCATGATAGCATGTGTTTCAGCTTGGAATATCGTGGAGTATTTACCAAGTGGTATTATGTAATCCCTTCTTGGCCTTACCCCATGTATTCCTGCTCCCGTTCCTTCAACTGTCTTTGAACCGTCTGTATACCAGACTATGTCCGCAGTTGATTGTGATTCTATACTCGGGGCCCATCCAGATTCATCAATTCGTGTTTCGAATGGTTTTCGAATGAGTATAGGGGTTGCATGTAATCTGAAATCATTTCGAGTTCTTCGATGTTGGTTACATGAGTGATTCTGGTATGTCCAGTTGTTCGGATTCTCCAGTTTTCGTTTGTTTCAGTCTGTATGCACTCATCCTGGCCTCTCCAATGACATGTAAGTCAAGGGGTTCGAGGTTTAGGATGATTTCCATTGCAGCTGTTGGAGTGCTGTTCATTGCACCCGTATGCAGAGACAGGCAAGCCTCTGGATTTTCCCAAGGTTGATTTTGCCTGTCTTTGATTTGTTTTGGCCACCATAGAGTGAGCATAAGTTATTCTTGGTCTTATTACCGCTGTGTAAAGCCAGTGCATGGCTTTCGGTTTAAGCCCCCAGGTTTTTCCAAAAGCTCTCCTGCACATCATGAAGGTTATCTTGCTTTTGTTGGTTACATGTTGAAGATGCGGGTTCCAGGTTAGTTTCTTGTCAAGAATCAGCCCTAGATATTTCACCTGCTCTACTACTTGTAATGTTTCACCGAATAGTCTAGGAGGTATGAGATCTCCCATGTTTCTTCTCCGGGTGAAGGGAATTAGTGTTGTTTTGTTCGGATTTGCCCTTAGGCTCTCTCTGTTACACCATTCCTCTACTGTCCTCAGTGCATTTTGCATTAGCTCTGAGGTTGTTCGAGTATTCTTTCCCTTGATGAGGATGACTAGGTCATCTGCATACCCTTGAGAGTAATACCCTTGGTTATTCAGAGAAATTAGCACACTCAGTTACTTCAACAGTTGGAAAATTGTACTTAGAACAAAGAATTCCACGATTTCTGATGAACGAAGTTTGGTAATCATCTGAAAGGACTTCCCCGTATAGTTTAAATGATCGGAAAACTAACGCGCCCGTAAGTACCTATCTCGATACGGAACTAATGAATTTTTGAGTTTTATCTAGCTCAACCGAAAAAAAAAGGAACTATTGCCTTGAATAAAATTTCTGGTAAGTTAGTTCAACCCGGGCCACGATGAAATATCAACTGACTATTTTTCTGCGAGAATTTACAACGTCAAATTCCTCCTACTAAGTCCTTTGAGAACCCCCACTTAAGTCAAATTTTGACCGGTTTTAATAATTCCATCCCATATTTCACAACGTATCTGTACTTGAGTAATTACCTAACCAATGGGGTGGGATTTTTGCAAAACTGTTGACAATTTCGTAATGAATCCGTTGACCAATCCCGAGTCTAGTCGGGGGGGGAGCTACTGCTTGATCTTCGTGGTGGAGCCCCTTCCCCTCTCCATTATTTGAGCGGTACCACTTTGAATAATGGAATTCTCTGTTCTACTTTTAGTGGGTTTAAACAATTATCTCTCTCCGTTTTCGGGTTTTCATTTGGGAGAAAATGATCAAAAACCTCTCGCTCGCCCTAGTCTCGTTGCAGCCTAATAAGCCTTTATTCCAAATACAAATAATTTTCCATTGGATGCCAATTCATTTCGCCATCGAAAACAAACAATTGCATAAACATTTGTTACAATTTTCCGCTTTCTGCTAGTAAACCTATATTTATTAGCAGAATTCCCACATTTCGAAGGTTCTATTCGGGGCGTGACGAAAACAATACGATTTTCACTTTGCAGATGTGTTCCCTGCCGGGCCAATTCGGCCCGCTTGTAATTTTTATTTATCCTTCAAGATTTCTTTCAAACAACTGGCTAGCGGATGTCGATAATTTCACGAAAATTATAATTTTTGTTTTCGACTTTTTGCACAGCAAACCTGCGTTCCAGATGACATGGTTTCTGAAAATTGTAAATGTTTAACTCACTTGAAGCCTTATGTTTATGACCCTTGAAAAGGAAGCTTTCAGGACCCGAGTATGAAAATCTGATATTGAACCCGGTGATAGATTCTTACAGGGTGATCCTCTGATTTTGTTACATCCTCAATAGGATAAAAAGCTTTTCTAGTCAGGTAACATTTAACTTTCAAGTTAAACTGTTCAAAATCTAGCACCCTTTCATGGTTTGGGAGGACATTGAATAACTTAATGCAAAAATGATCAATACCTGAAAAAAACAGACTTGGTGTTTTCTTTATCCACTTTGTGTACTCACTTTTTTGCGCACCCTGTAATTATTCAGTGGATGTGATTATGGTGAGTGATCCGTTCAACTTTCGAAATTCATGATTCAGTCATTGCATACAACTGAAAATCCTAATTCACATGAAAATGGCGTGAGTTCGATAGGCTGCATTTGTCACTTTTTCTAGAAAAACTCGAATAACTCAAAAACGGTTTATTGTGTATACATGAATTTGAATCAGAATCATGAGAGGAATCCAAAATGTTCCTCCTATACAATGTGTTCTATTAAAAATAACAAGGATAACGTCACTTCCGGAGAAATCGGAAGTGTCTCAATAACGAAAATATTTTAGTTAGATTCTTGATGTTTGACCGTTTCTGCAAATATTAAGAGGAATCATGCTACGTTTAGTTCCCTATACGGGGTGTTCCAAAATTCAGTATCGAGATTTCAGGGCCGTATTTTTCAGGGCAAAATAAGACTTTTTATTTCTCAAACATATGTCAGCAAACGCTTCGTTACCAATCTACAGAGCGTTGAAGTTTCGATTTTTTTTTTATTTTTTTCTTCATAGCTCTTTCAGTTTTTGCGATATTAGATCAAATTTGAACATAGGTTACGTTTAGGCTGGTGCATTTCAACATATGAAATTGATTCTCTGTTTTGTTTATAAATTTGTTTGTCTCTTGTAATCTTTACGCATCTGCGACCGTATAGAGAATAATTTTTTGTTATTCGCAGAGTTGATTGAATTTTTCAACGAAACAATGAAAAAGAAAATAAGTGGGCTTTGACTGCTGTTTTTTTTTTTTCACGTTTAGGTTTGTTTTGAAGCATGTAACACATTATTTGAGAGTTGGTTGATGTCTGATCTTGTATTTGTTTAACATTAGAATGGGAAATGAACCATATTCATTTGAACATCTGGCTGACATCTATTTCGTTTAATGTCTGGCTGATGGTAACAGACTTGAAGCTCATAGGTTGTACGCGCTAAGATTTGCTAATCGCCGGTTTCCAAACTATGAAACATTCATAAATTTCCATCAGCACCTTCGGGAATACGGCAGATTTCAGACTCCAAGGCACGATGCTGGCAGACCGCGACGAGCACGCAACCCAGTAAGAGATAAAGAGATTTTATTGTTATCGACGAAAATCCTGGTATGAGTATTCGACAAATAGCACGGGATTCGGATATTTCCCATTCAACTGTCAACATGCTATACCCATTTCATATCCAGCGTGTCCAAGGTTTACTTCCGCGGGATTTTCCACGCCGCTTGCAGTTCTACCGATGGATACGCGCAACTGTACTAGGGATCCTGCATTTTTAGCTCGTATCCTTTCTACCGACGAAGCTCACTTCACACAAGACGGAGTAGTGAATTACTACAACGTTCATATGTGGGCACTAGAAAATCCAAACATGATCAGACAATCTCGACACCAGGCACAGTTCAGCGTAAACATATGAGCTGGAATAGTAGGAGATAATTCAATTGGTGGTTACCGCGAATTTCAAATGGTGCCACATATTTAAACTTCCTATAGAAAGAATTGCTTTCCACAAGTTCGTCAACAAATGTGGTTTATGCACGATGCCCCCCTCCTCATTTTTGACTCGACGTCTGCGATTATTCAGATACAGTGTTTTCCAGTCGGTGGATTGGCAGGGCAGGTCCAATTGCTTGGCCCCCACGTCCCCAGATTGCAACCCGCTGGACTTAATTTTATGGGGACATGTGAAGGGCCTAGTTACTAGTTACTTACAAGACAGTGAAATCAATAAAACCCCACAAATATCCTCTATTTACCTAAGTCCCGTATCAAAAAATGACATCACATTAGCTATATCTCAATTGAAAAACAACTGCTCCCCTGGACCAGATGGTATAACATTCAAATTAATGAAAACATTGCACACTGAACTCTTAACCCCATTATTACATCTCATAAATTTAGTTTTTACAAAGGGAAAACTCCCTAAACAATGGAAAGAATCCATAATCACCCCAATCTATAAATCAGGGAAACAAAATTCACTCTCAAACTACCGACCGATATCTATAATAAATAATCTCGCAAAAATTTTTGAATACTGTTTGAAAGAAAAAATAAATAAATATTCCAATATAAACAAAGTTTTGACAGAAAACCAGTTCGGTTTCCAAAAAAACTTAAGTACGGTAAATGCTGTCTTAAACCTGTCAGAGCAGATTGTTCAAAATTTAGATAACTCAAAAAAGTGCCTTGCTGTTTTTCTTGACTTCGCCAAGGCATTTGATACAGTATCACATAAAATTCTCATTGACAAATTATATGACAATGGTATAAGAGGCCCAGCACTTGAGGTACTCCGTAACTACATTGAAAATAGGACACAAAGAGTCAAAATCCAGAATACCCTAAGCGAGTCTGCGGTGGTCACCGTGGGTGTTCTGCAAGGTACAATCCTGGGCCCACTCCTATTTTTAATTTACATAAATGACATGAGTCAGATTAAACACTTCCACGGTCGTATAATTTCTTACGCAGACGATACTGCCATTGTTTTCTCCCATAGCTGCTGGTCAGAACTATACCAAATCACTGAACATAATACGGTCAAGCTTCATAAATGGCTAAATCGGAACCTTCTAAGCTTAAATATCACTAAAACGAAATTTATAACCTTCTCTATCGACCAAAGAGATCAACCACCAGGAAAAAAATTTAAAATACATAAAGATGACTGCCAAGGCTATGGTAAATGCACATGTACCATAATAGAGAAAACCAGCACAATCAAATATTTAGGGGTAATGATAGATCAACATATGAAGTGGGACGAACATGTAAACTATGTTATCAATAGCGCAAGAAAACTAATACACAAACTCTATACACTTAAGGACACCCTACCAAAAAAGTAATACTCATAGTGTATAACTCATTGATTGAGTCCGTTTTCAGATACTGCATAACAGCTTGGGGAGGAGTCTTCAACAATGTCATGCACAGACTTCAAACAACACAAAATATAATTCTAAAAATTATATTAAAAAAAAGGTAGATTATACTCCACTGAACAGCTATACCAAGAATCACAGATCCTGAATATCAGGAAAATTTACATTTTGCAGAGCCAAATCTGGATATTTAACAAAAAAAACAGAATTCTTAGTCAATCAGAAACACAAGACATACCACTGATCATACTGTGTACCCCAATTTAATAAAACTCATAGGCAAAGGAGCATATTTTACTTGGGCCCTAAAATATTCAATAGCTTAACGACCGAATTAGAAGAGTGCAATAATTTGAGAATCTTCAAGAAACTCATGAAGTTACACATCCGACAAAATCCGCTAGAAACTAGATTTTTCCTACAAAGATAATCTCGACTAAACCAGAAAACAACAAAAAATTATACTTATATATATTTGTAGCCCTTCTCCATCCAGTCTTTTTCTTTCAGTCTTTTTTTTTCCAAAACCATCCATGTATATTCTCTATTTGCTACACTCTAATTTGTAAAGAGTGTTCTTTTGATACTAATACTTAATCCTTGGGCTAGTTGGTGTAACCGCAACACAAGCTTTTCAGGCTTAGGCGGATCCGCCTAACTGGCTCAACCTAAATTGACTTTAGCTATTAACTGAAATATGTATCATTGAGATCTTCACTATGTGAATATTATGATGAATGAATGAATAAATTGAATTGAATTGAATTGAAAATAGTTTATGGTGCAGAACCATTGCCTTCACCAAAGTTTTACTGAACGAATTATGGGTGCCTTCCACACCGTAAGAAACACTCCAGCACCTTTTATGAAGAGTCAAGGTTCATTAGGTTTCCTATTTTTTGGGTTATGTTTGAGGAAACTTGTAATTGATATCACAAACCAAATAAGTAACGGTTTTTGTTTTCATTGTGATAATAAGTTCCCCCCTTTTGTCAATTTTTTTTATTAAATGTAGCGAATCACAAGGAAATATTCAACTATTTTTCCCGATAACGATGCGTAAAAATTACAGGAAACAAAAAAAATCATAAACAAAACAAAGAATGCATTGCAAAGAACTACAAAAAAGTTTATGGGGCGAAAAAGGGCTTGACTCCTGAAGAAATATCTCCTTGTAGATTCTCCCAATCACTCGGCATACTGGATGATGTTTACCCTAGAACGTAACCTATGTTTCAAATTTGATCTCAATATGAAGGAAAAAATTTTAAAAAATCGAAACTCCAACGCTCTGTAGATCGATTACGAAGCGTTTGCGGACACATGTTAATGGAAAAAAAGTCTTTTTTGACTTGAAAAATACTCCCCTGAAATCTTGATACTGAATTTTACAACACCCTGTATATAGATCGCATTAACATTCAAAGATATATTTCATTGGAAATCATGTGATCGATTGAAATTATTCTCATCTCATCCTGCATGCTTTCGTTCCATTCATTTCATCCCGCTTTTGTCTATGTCGTTAAAATCAAAATTTTTCAGGAACAATTCAATCAATTCAAATGGAATAATTCTCCAAGTGTCCTTGATAATGTATTGAGTTTTCGATATGTTTCCAAGTGAACAAAAAATGTGATTGATAACGGAAAACTCTCAAGTTTTTTGCTTCTGCACTGAACCATTATCATAGATAATGAAATTATAGCTATAAATAGGTGAACAAATCTCAAATCGCTGTCAGTTTGCTGCAATCTTCGAAATGGCTCCTCTCAAATTCGTTGTTTTCATTTGTGCTCTTGTAGCTGTCCAGGTGAGATATCTTTCAGTTCCAACAATATATCAGAAATTGCAACTAAAAAATCGTTTGTTCTTTCGTGACCATCACTGTTCCCAACTTCAACCTCCCACTGCGTAAATGACGAAACAATAGATACTAATGTTCTTAACCAGGTGGCTGAGCACGTTATCACACAAACTACAAAATTCCGCAACAGTTCAGGAGAATTCTTAATGTAGCGTTGACTGTGATACTCATTCCAAATTTGAGTAATGGAAAATTGTTGCATTTCAGACGAATTTTTAGATTATAGAAAAAACTATTTACGAGCCGGATTCAAACCTGCGTCTTCTAGATCTCTAGTCATACGCTCTACCAACTGAGCTTCCACAGTCGCTATTTGCCCTTTTCGTAATACCAGATTGTATGCTCTCCATATATTATCATAAAAGTGGTACTAAAAGGATATACAGAGTGATTCACGTAGAGCGTGCATTGTTAAAAAAAATACTAATCTACATCAGTTACTCATAGTAATAGTCATTTCATTGATAAGATCAATAATAAATCCTACAGCAAGAATTGAAATTTTCTGAACGCATTTTGAAGAAAAAAAATTTATTTTCCAATCGGTACCTACCGAGGGCCATCTTGCCATTCGATAGATAATTTAATTACCAATTCAACGATATACATTATGTACCACTTTCTTTTTGTTTAAAAACTAAAAACGGTTCAAAAATAAAATTTGTACAATATTTCATACGATGCCTACAAATTTCAATCCGTTTGGGTTTGATGGAATGAAAGGTAGCCGTGGAATCATGGAAAACAGTAGGTGTTGAATGTCATGTTGTAATTTATCTCGATTTGTTTCTTCGTTCGATTCGTTATGTTGATTGATGCACTCACATAAAGAACAAAACGACTTCATTTTCTGCACAAGACAGACGTACAATAATGAAAACTTAAACAATAAAAAACAGTAAGAAAGGTTTTGTGTACAGAACGGAGATGCGTTGCAATGTGTATTCAAGTCTATTATATCGTCTCTTCCCCAGAGGGTGGTATTTTGGTATTTGTCCTTTCCTCTCCCCGCTACCGTATCGTCCAACACTAAGCAGCACATGTGGTGACAGTTTCCAATATCATGAGGCGCACTTGAATATTGGGGCAACGATCACAAAACAAAAGATACAGCGAAGTCACACCATGCCGCCACCCTTGAAAGCACCAAGTCTTTCAATACAATGTTTTCTAATGATATATAGAAGTTGGTGGATTTACACTAAGCGTTCACTTTTGGTATGACCATCGATTGGCAAAAGACATAGTTTCTGCACAGCGTGTTTGGTAACTCCCGTAGATGTCCTTACACTAACCACTCGAATACCTCCATCTGAGCCTGGATGTAGCTCCTGTATCCTTCCTAGGCGCCAATGTTGTGGAGGAGCACAGTCGTCGATTAGAATAACCACGGATCCAACCTTGAGAGAGTCCAGGTAGTTTTTCCCTCCATTTAGAACGCTGTTGAATATGACTGAGGTACTCCTGAGACCCACGATTCCAAAAATGTTGAGCGATTTGTTGGAGACGTTCATATTGTGATAATCTATTCGGTGGAAGTTCCGTGAGATCTGTTTGAGGAATGGACGTAAGGAGATCACCGATGAGAAAGTGACCTGGCGTTAGGGCGCTAAGGTCATTTGGGTCACTGGACGAAGGCGTGAGGGGACGGGAATTCATTATCGCTTCGACTTGGGCAAAAATAGTTGATAATTCCTCGAAAGTCAAGTTATAGTTTCCTACTACCCGAGTAACGTGATATTTCGCTATTTTAACAGCGGCTTCCCACAACCCACCGTGATGAGGACTGCGAGGAGAAATAAAATTCCATTGTATATTATTTTCCAATAGAAAATTTGAGGTTTTTCGTTCAGCGATAAATTGATCCACAGATTCATAAACGCGTTTTGTCTCGTTATGAGCTTTAACAAAATTGGTTGCATTGTCAGAGTATATAATTTTGCTGATACCTCGGCGAGAAACAAATCTTTTCAGAGCATTGAGAGAAGCCGCACTGCTAAGGTCACTTACCATCTCTAAATGGACGGCCTCCGTTGTAAAACAGATGAAAATACATAGGTATGCCTTTATAATTTTACGATTTCTTAGTTTTCCATCTTTTATGTTGAAAGGACCTGCAAAATCTATGCCCGTGATACAAAAAGGACGATTTTGAGTGATTCTGTTTGTGGGCAGATCTCCCATAATACGAGTCATGCTAGTCGGATTCGCTCTGAAGCAAACTAAACATTTCCTTAGCACGCTTCGCACAGACATCCTTCCATTAATGGGCCAATAACGCTGACGCAAGGAAGTTAAAATTGCCTGAGGTCCAGCATGTAGGTGTTGTATCTGCGATGGGTAGGGGGACTCCGTCAACACGTATATTCAATAAATTCTTGCAACGATTTCTTGCTGCTGTCCTCCCGAATAGCATAACGTATGATTTAGATTTATTCACAGTAAGGCAGTATTTATTTGATACGGTTATGAGAGTATTCAAATCATGATTCATTTGGTCAAGTGCCAAGTTGTAGGAGTTTTCTTCGAAATTTAAATACATCTGCGTGTCATCAGCATAACAGTGCATTGAAGCGTAACGTAAGGACTTTGAGAATTGTGAAGTGTAGAGAACAAAAAGAAGGGGGCCCAAAATTGATCCCTGGGGAACACCATTCTTTATTTCTAGAGATTTAGATTTTTCATTATTTATGATTACGCTTTGAGATCGGTTGAAAAGGTAATTTTTGAGTAGAGATATTGCATTCATAGTGAACCCCAGGTAACTCAGAATTGATAAAAGAAGTTGGTGACTGATTCGATCAAAAGCCTTAGAATAGTCGAGCAATACTAGTAGACACAATTCATTGTTATCAATAAAGATGTGTTTATCATCTATCACTTTCAGAAGAGCCGTGGTACAACTATGGTCAGATCTAAAGCCTGATTGGCAGGATGGTAATATGTCAAATGCATTCAAGTATATACGCATCTGAGCATTTAATATCTTTTCGAAAGCTTTCGAGATCGCACACAAAATGCTTATTGGGCGAAGGTCACTCATATTTTCTGCATTAGTAACTTTCGCTAATGGAAGAATATGGAAACGTTTCCAACTTTCTGGATAAACATTTTTCTGTATGCAGAAATTAAATAGATGGGATATATGTGGCAATATCAGGGGACAGCAGTGTAGTAACATTTGAATACTTACCTTGTCATGTCCAACAGCGTTTGATTTTATACTTAGTATAGTCTTATATACTTCATGATCATTGGTTTCGTGAAAAGAGAAATTATTATGACTATTTACTGTATTACCAGAAAAGATGATCTGCATCTAGAAACGGATTGAGCGATGCCAACTTCGAATTCCGTGGTAGCGATTTATTTCTCTCAAACGTGATGATTTCTTCTGGAAACATTTCCCGTTGAGCTAGTCGTAATAACCTTACCGTTGCATTGTTCATTTCTTCCCTAGAAATATCTCCCGTTTTCCGATATTGCAGATTGGTTTCGCAATTTTTGTAGAATCTAGAAATTAGAGCTACTACGCGCTGTAACCGGAAAGCGATGAAAATTATTAAAAATGTTAAAATCGGTGTTTACAGTAAAAAATACAATTCAATCTTGCGCCTTTCGGGTGCATTATTTCGTTTTGTTATTATTATATGCCAAGTTGGCACATGAGGCGTCTCATAAGAGAGCCATTTAAGGACCACGCCACCATAATGAACAACTTTCAAGTTTGCTAGGATCGATGCCACGAGATACAATGTCAGCGGGGTTTTCTTCTGATGGTACGTGTGTCCACTGACTGATATCGGTTTGACCTTGAATTTCGGAAACTCTGTTAGCTACTATTATTTTCCACGTGTTAGGAGGCGATGACAACCAGCACAAGACTATGGTACTGTCTGTCCAAAAATGAACCGCATCAAAACGTTGCTTGAGAGCTTCAACCACCTTCTTATGAAGGTTTACCAATAGCACTCCACCACATAGTTCTAAACGTGGTAGCTGAACCGGTTCAACGGGCGCCACTCGGGATTTCGCCGAGAGCAACCTTATTATCACCTCGCCATGGCTCGCGATACTCTTTAGAAAAATGCACGCCCCGTACGCGGACTGCGAGGCATCGCAGAATCCGTGAAGTTCGAGACGTTTGACGTTTAATGCTATAGCATGTCGAGGAATTGTTATATTATTTACAAATGGCAATTTTTCACTGAATTCGAGCCACATTTCGATAATATGCGCGGGAGGAGTCTCGTCCCATTCAATGTTCAGTTCCCATAATTTTTGAAGCATAAGTTTTGCTCTTATTGTGATCGGAGATATTAACCCTAAAGAATCGAATATTTTACAAATAGCCGACAGAATCGATCGTTTCGTGACAGGAAATGGCATTTCTATAGAGTTGACGTTGTACTTGAATATATCCGATTTTGCCTGCCACCATAATCCAAGAGTTTTCTTCGACTCCTCATCGGTAATAAAATAATTATCTTCGTTGTCGGATTTGAATTTTTCCAATATGTTGATGTCATTCGAAACCCATTTACGAAGATGGAAACCGTACCCTTCTAGTATTTGAGTGAGATTTTCTTTCAAAGCACGCCCCCCTTCAATAGTAGCGGCGCCAGTGAGCAAGTCATCTACATAAAAATCACGGAAGATAACTTCGCTAATTTCTGGGTGTTGGGTTCGAGTTTCAATGGCAACCTGGTGTAAGCATCTTATCGCAAGATAGCTTGCCATATGTCACGGTATTGAGGCGATAATGAGAAATTGGTTCGTTTGGAGTGGTACGCCAGACGATACGCTGAAAGTCTCGTTGCTTATCTGCGATATTGATCATCCGATACATCTTGGCTATATCGGCGGTAATAACATAATTATGTTTCTTGACATGTTTTTTGGGTAACCTTCCACAGTGTTCACCCCGATAAGTTATTGCGTTTACCAAATTATATTTCCTATGGAAAAATGATTCAATTTGTCAATAACTTGCCGTTTTCTGAATTTGCCTATCAATTTTTTTTTTTTTCAAAAGATACTTCTCTATATAGTTTTTGCTTGACGTTTCAGGGACTATATCTGCCCCCGTTCTAAAAATCTTCTAAATCTCCTTTAATTGTTTTATAATTTGGATTTTTGCTCGCAGAGTCTTTTTTGCTTTTTCAACTGACGGATGTCAATTGAGATCTGCCAAAAAAGTTTGAGATTGACGTATTGCTCATTTGATATATGGGGTGTTGTTCGGATCAGTTTATTAGCATTCTACCATATCTCACTTCCTCTCTGAGTAGAGGTTACCATGTATGATCCATTTCTACAGAATTTGTTGAAGAGCAGTTGTTATTGGAAAGAAGAATACATGCCGTTTCTTTCAATTTTCTCCTCTCTTGATGTGGTTCTTTCATCAAGATTTTTGTCCTATTCCATTCAATAGTATGATCGCCATTGGATGTGAGGATATGTTCTGCAATTTTTTATCCAGTTATTTGTCGATTTCTGATGTACTCTGATGTTCACTTTGGCGCACTTGATGGTCTTGACGTTTCACCTATATAACTATCATCACAAGAACAAGGTATGTTGTAAACACAATTGTTGGTACTTCCTTCTGCGTTTTTTGGTTTTGTTTGTGTTAGTATAGATCTCAGTGTGTTTGTTGTTCTGAATGATGTTCTCACATCATACCTATGTCCAATTCGTTTGATCTTTTTAGATAATCCGGGGACATAAGGTATTATGTTGGTTGTGAAATGTGTAGGTGGTGGGAGTTCTCCTGTTGGTTGTGTTAATTGGTTGTTTGATGGGTTTTTGTTTTCAATGTCAGTGATTGTTTTTTCCACAAACTGATCCGAATATGCATTTTCCTTGAGAACAGATTTTATGAGGTTTATTTCTTCCTGTAGATTCTGGTTGGAATTGCAAACCGTTTGAGCTCGATTATAGAGACTTTTAACTATGCCTTTTTTCACACTGGCATGATGGTTTGAGTAATAGTGTAGATATCGATTGGTATGCGTCTTCTTTCTGTGTACAGATGTTTCGATTCGGGATGATGATTTTTGGATCATGACATCTAAAAACAGAAGTTGGTTGTTTTGTTCTGATTCTAATGTGAATTTGATCGTCTACACTATTACTCAAACCATCATGCCAGTGTGAAAAAAGGCATAGTTAAACGTCTCTATAATCGAGACCAAACGGTTTGCAATTCCAACCAGAATCTACAGGAAGAAATAAACCTCATAAAATCTGTTCTCAAGGAAAATGCATATCCAGATCAGTTTCTGGAAAAAACAATCACTGACATTGAAAACAAAAACCCATCAAACAACGAATTAACATAACCAACAGGAGAACTCCCTCCACCTACACATTTCACAACCAACATAATACCTTATGTCCCCGGATTATCTGAAAAGATCAAACGAATTGGACATAGGTATGATGTGAGAACATCATTTAGAACAACAAACACACTGAGATCTATACTAACACAAACAAAACCAAAAAACGCAGAAGAAAGTATCAAAAATTGTGTTTACAACATACCTTGTTCTTGTGGTGATAGTTATATAGGTGAAACGTCAAGACCATTGGAAGTGCGCCAAAGTGAACATCAGAGTTACATCAGAAATCGACAAATAACTGGATTGAAAATTGCAGAACATATCCTCACATCCAATGGCGATCATAGGATTGAATGGAATAGGACAAAAATCTTGATGAAAGAACCACATCAAGAGAGGAGAAAATTGAAAGAAACGGCCTGTATTCTTCTTTCCAATAACAACTGCTTTTCAACAAATTCTGTTGAAATGGATCATACATGGTTACCTCTACTCAGAGAGGAAGTGAGATATGGTAGAATGCTAATAAACTGATCCGAACAACACCCCATATATCAAATGAGCAATACGTCAATCTCAAACTTTTTTGGCAGAGCTCAATTGACATCCGTCAGTTCAAAAAGCAAGAGAGACTCTGCGAGCAAAAATCCAAATTATAAAACAATTAAAGGAGATTTAGAAGATTTTGAGAACGGGGGCAGATATAGTCCCCGAAACGTCAAGCAAAAACTATATATAGAGAAGTATCTTTTGAATTTAAAAAAAAAAAATTTATAGGCAAATTTAGAAAACGGCAAGTTATTGACAAATTGAATCATTTTTCCATAGGAAATATAATTTGGTGAACGCAATAGCTTATCGGGGTGAACTAATCAGTTTGCCCTTTCTACACTTGTATAGATTTTCCTGATTATATTTTCATTGTCAGACTGTGGAAGGTTACCCAAAAAACATGTCAAGAAACGTTGTTCCTCCACAAAAAACCACATTCATTCAAAACATAATTATGTTTCCTGAATCGAATTAGTATAGAAAATAGATCATCCTGTATTGTTGGGCCTACCATCAATTTATTATTTAATGATATTCCAGTACTCGTTTTGCACAATCCATCAAAAACGACCCGTAATCTTGTGGTACTGCTTGTTTCGTTCATAACGCCGTGATGGGGCAAATAAAACGAATTTTGCGGCGTCGTTGATTCTAAATCACGCGCACCGATCTTAGTCATGTGACCCAGATTCAACTATTCGGACATGAAGTCTACATACAATCGTCGAAATTGGGGATTTTTCCTAAATTTCCGTTCTATCGAATAAAGTCGGTTTATTGCGTTATTCAGTGATTGCCCAAAATTACCCACATATTCTCGGAAAAGTAGCGTAACCACCTGTTTCCTCCCGCTTGAATGTGTCAACAAACTGATTTTCGCACTGTTGTTCCTCAGAGGAGAAATCATTTGTTGTCAAACATTCTTCGATTTTCCAAAATTTTTCAATTTGATTTTCTATGTTCAATGTTGACAAATTACATACCAGATTATTCTTAGGGATTACCTTAGCGCTCATTGGCCCCGTAACAATCCAACCTAAAAGAGTTCCTGCAGATTAGGTAAATTATCACCCAACCTAATTCGATCGGCCAAAAGCAAATCATAAAATATTTCCGCTCCTATCAAGGCATCCACCTTTGACGAAATATTAAAGTTTGTGTCTGCTAGCGTTAAACCGGAAGGAATGCCTACTTTAGATTTGTCAAATGAAAAGGACGCTAGATTCTCGGTTATTTTATCCAGAATTGAAAATGTTAATTCAGCGGAAAACTCTTCATGTAATGATTTGATTTCAGTATTAATTCTGTTGTAAATTTATGTTTGCGAGTTTCCAACGCCAACAATTGGTATATTCGTTTTAGTGCCGGTGGAACACAAAGTTTGACATAAGGCACTCGTTATGAAATTTGGTTGTGATCCGCTATCAAGTATAATTCGACAATTATGCCACGTGCCATTTTTACCCTTGATTGATATCATAGCCGTGGACAATAAAATATGTTGATCGCGCTCTGAACAATGAGTCGCAATAGTTATATGTGGTACCGATACTGTCATGGACGTAGAAGGTATTTCAGATGGCGTTCTGACCTCATTCACTTCAAGGGTGTATCCCCTGACCCGTTATTTACATGTAACATTGTGTTATGCTTTTTTGAACACAATTTACATCCCTTTGCTAAACAGTCAACGGTTGTATGATTTTTGCGTAAGCAATTCGTACACAATTTTAATTTTTTGATTTCTGCTAAGCGGGACGCCACTGGAATAGCCTTTAGTTTCTCACATTGATATATATATATATATATATATATAGTGACCCTCTTTGCAGAAAAAACAAAAACCGCTGTATGAACCATGATTTCCATTTGTTGTTACGTGTGCGAATGCTCTGTCGTTTGAATATTTTTTAATAAAAGGTTTTTGATATTTTTCCAATTTATTGGTTGACTCGGTTTTTCCATGATTATCTAATGTTTCCAATAGCTGACATCTATTATTCAAAAAGGTTGTTAGATCATCAAATTTGGGAGATGTGTTTTTCTTAACGATAAGAGTTTTTTCCCATTCCTTTTGACTAGCAACATCTAATTTTCGCGAAATCAAATGAATCAATAACGTGTCCCAGCTGTCAACCAAATCCAAATCCAAATCCAAAAAATATTTATTGCATAATATTACGATACATTTCAAACTTAAAACTAATATATACATATCACAGATAATCCTTGTTTCCTCGTCTTGTTGGGGATAGGAGAGGAAAGAAGGGATTTGCTCCATTGTTGGGGGTATATGACTGCCCTCTTGCCCTCCTATGGGGGCGAAGTGGCAGCCCCTGCTGTTGTTTGCAGGTGGGCTCGTTGGCATATTAGTTTTATGCCTGTTTAGAGAATTACTTTATTAAAACGCCTCCTGCCTGGGCTTATGCGTTTGTGAGCTTGCTTTTTATATTACGAAAATTCAGGTCTTTTATATTTCATTTGTAGTTTTCAATTGTTCGCTCCTCACGCTGGGAAAATAAAAAAAAAAAACAGTTTTTAAAAAATTTATAGTTCAGCGACTTTTGACCTTTCGGCTTTCTTCATTATTGATCTTCGACTTCGTTGTATAGGTCCAAACTTTGGTAGATTACGCCATGTTTCCTGTCCCAGCTGTCAACCGGTTCTCCTGAAGTTTTCAATGATCGAACGTGTTTTTGAATATCATCAGTTAGTTTTCGCAAATTTGAACGGACATCTTTAGCAATGACTGGCAATTCGACTAATGCTCTGACATGATTTTTAATACTTAATGATTTATTTTCATATCTGGACTTCAATAGGTCCCATGCGTTTTCATAATTGGTTTCAGTAACCTCGATGCATTCGATTACTTTCGCAGCCTCCCCCTTTATACAACTTATGAGATAATAGAATTTTTTAATTGTATCCATGTTAACATCATTATGCACTAATGCTAGGAACATATCCCGGAATTGACCCCATTTTTCGTATTCCCCATATAATTTTGGTAACTCAAGAGTTGGAAATCTAACATTTGTTGTGTTTTGAGGATAGTTATTTGTTAACCCTTGATTCTGGGAGGTGCTCGTAATTTCCGCTGCCTGTTTTTTAGCAATATTTACCCGTTCGATAATCAAGCTTGCTATTTCCATAACATCATCAAGACTGGAATAGAAAATCAAATAACTATCTAAATGAAAATACAAATTTTCAATTTCAGATTTTTCTTTTGAATTAGGGCCTTTTCAGAATATCTATCAGATGTAGTTCAATGTCCAGCGTGGCTTTAGCCGGGGAAGTAGTTGTTTTCTGTTAGACATTCACAAAAAATAACTTCATTTTAATCGTGGATTTTTCAATTCACAGAAAAATCTTTCTATCAATATTCAATTGAGAATGTTTCCCTTTTCATCATAAAAGCAATTTTCAAAATCCTCACGTTCTGTATTCTGCGTTTCATTTTCATCTAAAATCTCGATTGGACCTTGTATTTTGTTGAAATTATGCAAAATTCGTTTGGTATCTTCTAATCGAGATTCTAACTGAACGATTTTAGTATCAGAAAATTTATTGATGAACGTATCAAACCTCGTTAAGGCGCTCTTAACTTGTGCTCTTTCAGCACGCAAATTTTTCAATAGTTCTGCCATATTTCAATATTTCGTAATGAAGACAAGTTTGGAGATTTCACGTTACTCGGTATGTTTTGAAATTTACTGTCTTTTATCTTTACGATATTCGATAATATAAATTTCAATATTTGTGCCCAGTCAGAACACTAATGTGGAATAGGAAATGAATAAAAATGATACAGACTCACGATTCGTCTTCGATGATTGCGATAAACAGCTTTTCCACTTTTCGTTTCAGCGGAAGCAGCGGTATTCCATAAACGATGCGATAACCATCCGGCTCGAAGGACCATGTAATTTATCTCGATTTGTTTCTTCGTTCGATTCGTTCGATGCGGTCGATTTGTTATGTTGATTGATGCACTCACATATAGAACAAAACGACTTTATTTTCTGCACAAGACAGACGTACAATAATGAAAACTTAAACAATAAAAAACAGTAAGAATGGTTCTGTGTACAGAACGGAGATGCGTTCCAATATCATGAGGCGCACTTGAATATTGGGGCAACGTTCACAAAACAAAACATAAAGCGAAGTCACACCACATGTCAGAAGTGAAATATCAATTTTACTTGTCATGTCGTTTCGTTTGAGATTTTTTTTTTTTGAATTGGAAAATAATAATCGTTGTTCTGGAAACGAACAAATCGATATGATATTGATATACGAAGAATGTCAGAAGAATGCTGTCAATGCTAGTATGCTATACGTTGTTCGTTATCCGTTAAGACGGCACCCATCGAGGACTTATTTCAGGAAATTGAAAATGATGCAAAGGAACGAACCAGCTGATCAAAAGCACACTCACTTCATCGTCAGTGGAGAAGCGGAAACTAATGTTTTAGTATATGTTAATTTTTCTCCATTTGCATCAGTGCGAGAATTGGAAATTGAGTGTGGGATCGGCAGAGAAAATGCCAGAAAATCTATATGAAAATGTCCCAGAACGGAGACTTACTTATTATTATTGGCTTTCGCGTCATCATGATTTGAATAATGGTTTTGTCTCGAAGATACTGTTCACAGATGAGTCTAGGTTTACGGATAATGGTATGTTCAATAGGATACGAGGTATTTTGCTCAATAAAATCCTGGGTGTCTGAGAGTAGGTAATTTTCAAGAAATTATATGGATTCAACGTCTGGGTAGGAATCATAGGGACAAGAATCATTGGACCAATTTTTTTCAACGGGCCTTTGACAGGGCAAAGATATCTACAACTCTTTGAGAATGAAATTCAAAATAATATCAACGATTCACCTGAGAACATCAAGGGTATATGTTTTTCCAGCAGGATGGTGCAGGACCACATAATGCTCATTTTATTCAGCAATATCTCAGTGATACCTATGGGCAGAAGTGGATTGGAACAAATGGTCCAATCAGATGGCCAGCCAGATCGCCCGATTCAACCCCTATTGATTTTTATCTATGGTGTCACATGAAATCCAAAGTATACTCGAGGAGACTAAGTTCTTTGGAGGACTTGAGAGATAGAGTTGAGAACGCAATTCAGGAAATTCCTGATCACGAACTAATAAATGTGACGAGGTGTACAATGAATAGAACTAGTCTATGTGTTAGGGAAAACGGGCAACACTTCGGAGATATCATTGGTCATATTAAGGAATTAAATGACTTTTATATGGTTGTGAAACTCTTCTGAAAACAGGATAATGGTATTGTGAGTAATAATGAATGTTTCGCTGTTTCAATCGTTATATTTATTCAAACAGTTTGATTTTATTTGAGATATCTTTTCTGTAATGGGTTGATGATCATCACATATTGTCAAGTCGATTATTTTTGGTCATTCATAGTTACCATTCTGAAGTATAGTTTGAAAGAATGAATAGATGTCATGTTACCTACCAATTTCTTCAGATTGATTTCATTATGTTAGATGGCTCTCTACGTTTTGAACAAAAAGAAAGTGGTACATAATGTTTATCGTTGAAGTGGTAATTGAAATATCTATCGAATGGCAGGACAGTCCTCGGTAGGTACCATTTGAAAAAAGGATTTTTTCGTTAAAAATGCGTTCAGAAAATGTCAATTCTTGCTGTAGGATCTGTTATTGATCTCATCGATGAAATAACTACGAGTTACTGATGTAAATTAGTAAAGATTTCAACGTGATCAAGGCCTCCTGAGCTAAAAAAATTGGATCATATTTTTTTTTCAATTGTAAAATAAAAATTTAGCAACACTGTCGTATGTAATTTGAGCCGTAGAATCCGAAAAATATCAAACATGCAGGGTGTACCATTCGAAAAATTGAAGTTGGTGGCTATTCTGACAAACCGTAAGTCGGCCATTTTGTTTTCATACTTCTGTCAATATATCTATGTACAAAGTTTTATTCAAATCGGTTGATAAGTGAAGGAGGTATTGGCATGGCCCCAGTCCCATTGTCACCCGGTATACGTCTGCAAAAGTGTATCAGGTCGAGAAGCTAACTACCAGTCCTGAACCTGATCTTCAATTTATATGTTATATACATTAGCTAGGTTTGGTTCAGCTATTTTTTTTCGTGATTGTTATAAGGAGGCGTACTAGAAAAAATACTTCAGTGGTTTTCTCTAATTTCTGCAAGGTGTCTTCCTTGTTATTGTATCTTTTTCTCGATGTTATTTCTGAATCGATAGATTCTCTATTTAAACGTTGCCAATACAGAAGCTTGAATTCGGTTGGTTCTGAAGGATCTTTCAGTCATCATCATCATAAGATTTGGTCAGACAAAACACTACCGAGACAAATTTAAAAAAATAACGGTCACACGCTAACTCAATTATTTTAACTGAACAGAATTTTCCATGACCCACTTGTTCCAGGCAAAACCCCAACTTCATCCTGCGGTCGGGAGTAGTATAATCGACATCATCAAAGATCTTTTGGATCCCCTCGAAGAAATCATTGATGGAAGTTTGGACAAGGTAGGCGAATTGATTGGCAAGCTTGCCAAGGATACAGCATTTTATCAAGAAAAATCCGTTGAAGTCCTTGGCAACGCAATAGAAGTCGTCTGGGCAAACATACTGACAAGGTTGGACAGAGTTAAAGAAAGTAAGTTTTTTCTCAAAAATAAACCTCTCTCTGTTTCCGCATTTTTCTCATCAGCATTCGTTTTTTTTTCCTGTTGGGTTTTTTTTTCACAGCATATGTCAACTTACACCTCCGACACACATGAAAAACTTGGATATATATTAACTATAATTATGCAACCAAAATTTTGTTATTGTATCTTACGGGTTGACAAAGATATCTTCATGTTTCCATACTTTACGCGCGCACTGTATATTGCAATAACAATAACGTAACAATTTATTTAGTGATGATGATAACTTAGTATCAAATCGCGCATATAGGTATTGCTTCGAATTCGAGTTGTTTTCATGACCGGAAATTAACTTTTTTTTTCAGATGGCAGTGCCGACACAAAGATTCTTGTAGACTGTATTGAAGCCAGTGCCCCTGAATCCAAAGAAATTCTGCTCAAACTGTATGGTGACTCTACAAAATGCCTCGTCCCAGATGTACAAGAAGTGTTCGTACTCCTCGATGGACTCAAACCGGACGTGCAGAAGTTCAAAGACGATGTCTTTGCAGCTTTAAATCAACTGAAGGATTGCGAAGGCAGCGATATCGATGAAACCATATGCGCTGCTAAGGTAAGCACTAATAGGCTTTTTTTTCTAGATAATCTTTTTTGTGCTTTTCTGAACTCTCGCTATGATTTTCGGGCTCTTCATACGTGTATAACACGTGGAGGTTTCAATATATGATTTTCTTAGTTTTCCAAAGTCTTGTCTCGAATATAGCCAAGAATAACGAAACAAAAACATCTAAAAATTGTGTAAATTGAAATTGTTTGGAAAGTTTGCTGAATGTATTTGGTTGGTTAAAAAATGTGAACGAGGTGATGGTCAATGATAATGGTTATCGGTAATGACGTCATTCAAAATTTGGAATTATAATATGGAAAATATATAGAAGCAGTGTGGCTTGAAGGTTGGGAGAAATATCGAGAGGAACTAGATAGTGAATTTCAAGTTCCGCCGCGAACCAGGCGCAATAGGAGAATCGTAAGAGGTTTGGAAAGCATACATTTCGACGAGTGCGATGTTGACAGGTGCAAAGCTGGGGTTGGTGGCGCGAAAGTAGAAGAACTGCTGAAAAAGTAGAATTGATTGAATTTTATAATGATAATAAACTGGTAGAAGGACTCTCAAACTACTTGAGTTAATCCTTGGTGAAGACGACTCTGTGTACTCCATGCCACTGCATTTCATATTTTTTCTCCTTTCACTTGGCTTTTTCTTTCCTTAATTATATGCCAATCGGGCAACCCAAGCCACTTCTACTTAGAAGGAATCTTGTGACGTACCTGAAGATGTTGTAAGCTTGACGGTGATTTTGTTTATGTTGTGTCTCGCTTCGGCCAGAGCTCTCTGGATCTCTGGCTGGTGACTACTACGTATTGATAGGGGCCAAAAAGCCTCAAACCGGTATGCGGATTGTTAGGCGGATGCGGATTGTTAGGCGGACACGACTTAAATTAAACATAATCGAGCTTATCAGAAAGAAACATTTGCGAACAATTTTATTATTTGATGGATTGTCAGGTGAATATCATTCAACGTTTGCATGGTATTTGCTAGGAAAGTAATTGTTTTTCGCCTGTGGTCAACCAATTGAGTTTCAATTATAAACCGGAATTAAATTGGTTTTAACTGGTGGGAGGACTTTTGAGCTCCTTGTGTTATATAAGGTTGGCTTGACAAAGTCGATATTTTTTAGCAAACTTGTGGAAAGACTTTGAAACTCCTTATTTCATATACGTTTGGCTTGAAAAGGATCTCCTTGATAAGATGAAAATAGTGAGAAAAAAATGTTTTTCAAGAAACCCATGATCCATACAAGGCATTCCGATGTGAGCCTGGAGTAAGAAGAAAAGAAGTGTTTTGAAAAGGTCGACTTGAAATTCTAGAGGAGTTGAAGATGGTGAGAGGTAGATGGGTTTCGTGAAATCCCTGACCTACACGAGGCATTTCGATGAGAGCCTGAAGTTAGAAGAAGAGGAAGGTGAAGTAGTGGATGGAAATACTCAGAGCCTTCTTCCCACATGAGGGGTAATGAGGAATTCCACCCTCGATAACTTCGAGGAAATAATCAATACCATTGGCTGTCCTCGAGAGGGAAGGTGAAAGTAGGAAGGTGAAGAGAAAGGTGAAGAACAGACATCCTCAGTCGCCTTTTACGACTGACGGATGTGGTTGAGATGCTATTATTTGCCCGGACACCTCACGGGTGGACTGACTCAATCTATGATGTAATGGTACAAAATTTCTATTGAGGTTGACTTTAGTGTTGGGACAAAATCTGTTATTCGAGCATTCTCTATTTATCATTAATGAAGATCTAGAAATAGAGAATGCTTGAATAACAGATTTTGTCTCAAACTAAAGTTAACCTCAATCGAAATTTTGTACCATCATATCATATATTAAGTTAGTCCACCCGTGAGGTGTCTGGGCGAAGAATAATGACTGAGGATGTCTGTCCTACACCTTTTTCTTTTCCTTTCTTCTTACACCTTCTTTCTCGCGGACAGCCACTGCTATTGGTTATCTCCTCGAATGGATCTAGGGACTCCCACGTCCATGGTTGTTACTCCTTTCTTCTTCCGGGTGGAATTCCCCATTACCCCTTTCGTGGTATAAGATCCCTGAGTATTTCCATCCACTATTTTTTTACTCCACTTTTTTCTTCTTTTAATTTCATGCTCCAAACCTCTTATAATTCTCTTATTGCTTCTGGTTCGCGGCGAAACTTGAAATTCACTATCTAGTTCCTGTCGATATTTCTCTCAACCATACAAACCACACTGCTTCTATATATTTTCCAAATTTTGAATGACGTCATTACCCATAATCCTATTCGTATAACTGGCACCAAGGCACACAACGTGACACTTGACAGCACGCTGTCTTAATACTGCTGTCGAGTCGTTGGCCAAAACAATTCCCAAAAGTTCAAGCAAAGTTGAAATGGACTAGAGTTAAGAAATTTTCATTAATTTAAACATTATAAATGTAATTCTTAGAACCAGGACCATACAACACATGTAAGAATGCTCACAAGTTTTAATTCAATCAATATGGACAATTTTTTATATTTGTACATCAAAATTATATTATAAACATTTTAGGTATAGTCCGGTCAATTTAGACATTCGAAGTTACATAAAGTCTCAACAAGCTGAATTTCTGTGAAGTTGTTCAAAACATAATTACAAACAATGTCTAGAAGTTCCCCATCATTCCCCTGTAAGGAAAAAATTTAATTCAAGGTCAAAGGTCAAAAAAATGAGTTTTTCGCGATTTTCAGCAAAACGGTAAGTTTTATCATAGAAGTACTTTAGACAAAAATTGTAGATCATAAAATTATCTATAAAAAAAGTATCGATACTTTTTTTCTTACGAGCCACCTTTTCTGAGATATAACGATTCTAAAAGTTATAAAAGTTGTTATCGTCATAATATGCACACGTTTCCACGCCACCTATGAGGTAGTGTACTTAGCGCGTTTTTGTTAACGTGGTTTCCCCAGTAGGCCTACTTCACGGGTCAGTTGTGATCCTGTTTAATGTAAAACTATTGCAAAATAACGGAAATTTTCAAAGATTGGGAAAGATAAAAGCGATGTAAATGAAAAAAAAGTGTTGAAGTTTATTCGTCTTATTCGTAAGTTTCAAATTCTTGTTCTTTTTCTTGATCTTCTTCTTGTTCTTCTTCTCCTGCTTCTTCTTCATCTTCATTTTGGATGCAAGTAAATTGCGTCAATAGCGATGTATCGCATGATACTTCGTCGGAGTCAAACGAATCCTCCATTGTTTGTGATTCAATATTAGAGCACGACCGGCCTTGACAATTTGTGCATGCCAAAGAACAAGACAGACCGACTTTTTTGCAACCACATTTAGCACTGCATCCCTTTTTGCAGTTGCAAAAATAGTGTTCAGCAGTTTTTCCGGCGCAGGTGGAAGTAAAGTTTGAACTGGCTCTAATATATTGTTGACCAACTTCCAACCCCAGTCTGTAGGGTCTAGCTGATAACCAAGCCACACTTGAACTTGGTAATATACTCGAAGAAGATGTTGGTGAGCAGCAACTGAGGTTGGAGGAAGACAAGCTAATTGAACTTGTTTTTTATTTTTAGTATTTTTAACGAAACATGCATATCGATGTTTATCTAAACAGGTAGTTTTTTTAGGAGCTCCGTACATAGAAAGAAGAAAGCGGATGCCGTTGGTAATAACTTCTTGTTGAGTTGAATCACTTTTTTAAAACTTCAGCACATTGAATTAAATCTTGTTTTTCAAACATTTTGAAAACTGCTGTTTTACCCTCCTGTAAAATGCAGATGTCGTATCACAGCCAGTTATTGCGTGTAAAATAGTACATGATCTTTACACTTTACAAAAGTAAATAAACTTTTTGATGAATATATAGCTGATTGATGCTGAGCTTTTCCTGGTTTTAAGAAAAAAATAGTTTTTTCAGTTGGCGTTCGAGCAGTGAGTAATACAAGTAAGTCAACATCTTCACCAACAACAATAGTTGTATTTGTCAAATTGAATTGCTCTATTGCTGTTTCAATAATCAATACATCAGCATCATTATTAGCTTGTTTTACCAATATATTTTCAGCCGTAAACTTTTCTTTCAACATTGAAATGAACCGAGACTTGTTGTGGGTATTAGTAAGAAATTTCTGTTAACTGGTTGGGACTGTCATAAGTTCATCAAATAAAATGTCAGAAGATGAAGATGTTGCTAAAGTTCGACGACGTTGTTCTGCAGCTTTGATATTTCTCTTGCAATCATCATAGCCATCAAATACGACAGTAACTCTGGAACCAAAATGTCTACGTACATATTGAACGTATTTATCTAAGATAACGTTGAATGTTTCTTCGCTATCCCACACAACGCGGTGTAGTAAGAATCCTCCGTCAATGATGTATGTCGCATTAGTGTTGTTAATATCAATATTTATTTTTTCAAAACAATCGTAAATGGTAGATTTCTGTGTTTTACGCATCCCGATGTCATCAAATAACGATAAAGGGTAGGGAGCTAATTCATATTCAAAATATTTTTCAATTTCATCTTGAAATGCTGCAGTAATACTCATGCGTTGGAACAATAATACGGGGTCAATAGGTACTTTTTCTTCATGAACTTTTATGGAACTAGTCGTAGCTAAGAGAGGAACAACTTTATCAGCGCGTTTTAATTTAATATTATTGAATGTCAGTCCTGTCATTTTTGCCATAGAAGCAAGTCCAACTTCACGAGCTTTATAACAATTAATTTTATCGTCACCAACGACACCACTCGCAATAGAAGTTAGTTAAAACTTATGTATATTTTATATTGTATTTATATTGTAAGTATAAGTTACAATGACCGATAGAAAAATATTTAAACATTTAATATATATATATATATATATATATATTATATAAAATTTTACAACTCTAGATGTATATACGTGGCGTACTCATGCATATTATGACGATAACAACTTTTATAACTTTTAGAATCGTTATATCTCAGAAACGGTGGCTCGTAAGAAAAAAAATATTGATTCTTTTTTTATAGATAATTTTATGATCTACAATTTTTGTCTGAAGTACTTTTATGATAAAACTTACCGTTTTTCTGAAAATCGCGAAAAACTAATTTTTTTGACCTTTGACCTTGAATTAAATTTTTTCCTTACAGGGGAATGATGGGGAACTTCTAGACATTGTTTGTAATCATGTTTTGAACAACTTCACAAAAATTCAGCTTGTTGGGACTTTATGTAACTTCACTCTCATTTTTTGGTCTAAATTGACCGGACTAGTAAGTACTGAAGATGGCCGTAGGCCAAAACCGCTTTGCTTAAATATACAAAACTTTACACGAAATACAGAATTTTAATTTTCGATTTGGAATCGTCATGTACACAGCTATCACTATCACCATCAGATTCAGATTTACTACTATATTAATTTTAATTTTCAATACAAGATCGATTTCGTTTTATCAGTATTATAAGGAGAAGTATTCTTACATAACGTTTGAATAGAGACCACAATAATTCTATTGGGCTTAGAATGGTGGAAAACGGAAAACAATATGTCCATTTTCAAGTGCCAGTTGATCAACAAAATACTCTTCTGTTATTATTTGTGTACTCATTTCTTCTATTGGTTGATATTTCGTATAGTTCCTCGTAGTATAGATCTTTTGCTTCTGAAAATCATTGGATAGAATGTTCACTAGGGGTTTTTCAAATCTGTAGCTCTAGAAAATGTGATATAAAAAAATATATTCCACTAATTTGATAAAAACGTTCTTCAAACACAAGTTCGGAACATGGTAGACATTTTTATGGATTTTTCTTTTTTCTTTTCTTTTTTTGTTGCGTTTTTAATAATTTCTTGACCCAGTTGGGCAGTGAGAGATGATGTATTTGTACAACTCAATCATTTTTCTTTCGATCATCTCCAAATGATGAACACCAAAAAATCACGAAAAATCCAAAAATGAATAGTGCAAATCAATTTGATTCAGGAAGTTAGACGTAATTCTTCTCAATTTGAGTTTTATGTCAAAAAAATAATTTATTTTTTCCTTTTCATTGCAGGTCGTCAAAAACGTCCTCGAAGTAGTAACCAAAATACCTGACAGTACTCTCGAAGAAATCAAGGTTATCGTAGATAAATCTCTCAACGTGATCAAAAACCTTCCAACCTGTGTCAAACCCAATTTTGAGAAGTTCTTGGAATTGAACATCGAACACTTGAATAAGGTCAACGCATGTATTAGAAAGTGAAATGTGAAATATTTCTCCGAATAAATTCATGTATCATAATGAAATATTGTTCTTCTCCTCTCGTATTTTAATACGCGAATTAAATATCTGCTACCGATTCATTGATATTATCCATTTTAACACGGATTTTCAGTTATAAACAGATTTTGGCCAATAAAAACACGTACTTTCCATTATGAAACGAATTTATGGCCTAGAGAAACACATACTTGGGGATAATCAAGTGGTATGTTTCTGAATACTTGATTGACATTTAATTTTAATTGACATTCAATCACAACGCGTCAAAAGTACCTATAAGTATGTCGAGCAGTGAAGAATTATCTTGTTAACCACCAGAAATTCTTGTTTTTATTTTAAAATTTATTGGTCGTGAAAGAATTTTTTTATGAAACGATCATGTTATGGCTATTATTACACTATTATTACACCTCGTGCTCATGATAACATTTATCCAGGTGGAAAGTGACATTTCCACCCGGTAAATGTTCCTTTCCACCCAGGTCAATATCGGCATTCATTGAATAACCGAAATATTTTTTTCAATTGCATTCGATTACTTAAAAATTTCTTATTGTACCTACATAAATTTTAACTTTTTTCTCAATAAATCATTTTTATTTATTCCATATTAAGTATTACAAGTTATTTTACTGAGTTAATTGTAACTTTCGATTGGTTATAAGAGGCAACTGAAATTGTTAGTCCATGCTGAACATCCTGCGTAGAAATGGTAACGTTTTTATTACTGGATTTGGCATTTCGCTAGATATTATTGTGGCAATTTCAACCTGAGAATCTGTAGACGGAGCTGTTGAAGCACTGTGCTTAGTGCTCGTGAAAACACCCAAAGTATTTTTGTGCTCCTAAGCACTTTTTTGAACCAGTGCTTAGTGCTTCGAGCATTTTACGAAAAGGCTTACTGCTTGGTAATCCCGAAACGTGCTCCGCAAAGTGCTGAGCACTAAGCCTTCCCTCACACATGAATCTGTGAATGTTTTCGAAACACGAGAACGCAACCAGAACTACTGATCGCGTGTGTGTCCTTATTATGCATATTCGAGAGATTACAGTTTTAATATAAGCATTGTTTCGAATGTTTTGCGTTGCGAAGTGGGTTCAGGCTTAACTATTTTTCACTGAATGCAGAAACTTAATGGATATACTTTCTACACATGATGATATTCTATTAAGGAATCTTCAAAATAGTTATAGGTGAAAAATTACGTACAGAGTTGATACAGACTTGGTCGGCCGACTGTTTCTTTTTCTACGGAGAGTCGGCCGACTATATTGACCGATATTAATAAACACATCTGTTCAGTAAAATAAAAAATGGTGTTTAATAACATTCTGGTGCTGCATATTCAATTATAAAAAAACGTGCTATTTCGTCCATTTTCTTGTTACGATCCCTCTACTCTTTACAAGAGACCTTCCATAGAGCAGGAACTTGTCCCAATCTTTCTTTAAGATTAAATGTATTTTCAGTGGCCCAAATTTTGTAACGTATTCTGTTGATTACAAAATAATTAGGAAAACTAACCTCAAGTAAAATATCCTCGATCCCGTTAAGAAGCTGAAACAATGTATAGTTTAACCATTTTCAATCACAGAAGCTGTTTCTATAAGAAGCAAATCAAAAACTCACTTCAGTCAACGTGGGTTTGAGTGACATCTGTCTAGTTCTGCACCAGATTTGCCTGAGCCAATCAAAACGAGCCGCAAGCCAATGATAATGCTTGTAGGTGTGTCCATACGAGTTAAATTCGTGATTGAAGAGGTTCGAATGAATGAAAGCCAGTAGCGCCTCTGATCTGGGATCGAAATAGGTTTTAAAATATTCTATAGCTCTGTTGTGTTTTGTTGGAGAATATGGCTATTTTCGACCAAAGGAAAATGAAATTATGATGATCCGATTGCCTATCAATACACACTCCTCTCATATGGCATTTTTTTATTTTAACGTATTTTTTAAATGTTTAAATATCTAAATAAAATTAGTTCGCCTCTGCTACTCAGAGGCTCCCGCTTCAAGACTGGGAAACTTGTTTTTTATACTTCTGCAATTGTAAATGGTTATAACTATATCTAGTCCTAAAACCGATGTTTTCCATTCAAAATCGAAAAAAAGCGACTCGGCGATTCGTTCGATAAATTGCCGCCTGATGTTGTTGTTCCGTCTACTCCGAGTCGGCCAACTCGGGAGCAACAAAAAAAATAAAAAATAAAAAATCCGACAGCGTAAAAAGTGAACATTAAAAAAGATGGAAACAAGATGACCAGAAAATATTGTCAGAAATATATGTTTCAAAAGGTCAACTGATAAACTCAATACTGTGAACAATATCACGCAGTCGGAGGCATATTCTTTAATTTAACAATGATGATGATATACAGGGCTTTTCACGATGAGCGTTAATTAGACTCTTCTGGCAAACCAGACAACGGATCATCCTGAAAATTCCACAGTATGCATAAATTGATATGATCTGCACGTCTGAAATATTTTAGACGATGCGGCGTTGCCGCTTCTACTATAAAGTAGCAGCTACTTTGATTTTTCAAATGAAACACCCTGTATATAATATCATATTATGATTTCTCAACACTCTGTCAACAACTTCATGTACTATTTCCCCATACCTATCTGTTACCGTTCAGAAGATATAAGTTAATTTCGATTTTTTTTACCAAACATGTACTTTTATAAACGCTGATAATCTTGAACTCTCTAGTACTGAGACGTTCAAATTCGAAATGGAGGTGAGTGATACCATGAGAATCTTCACTCCGAGTCTTATTTTTATTTGCCTCATACGGGGTCTTTACAAAATGCAGATACTTTGTTCACATGAAAAAATGAGTGGAAGTCAATTTTTTCAAATGGAACACCGTGTAAATTTCCAAACTTTTCAGCTCCACATTCAATTTTCGACTGACTTTGTTCAGACAATCCTATTTCGATTTTGAACCGTTTTCGAGATAAACTGTTTCAAACAGAAAATGACGTGGTTTATTGAAATTTAGCAAATTCCGTTCGATGTTTCTTCATCAGTCACATATAATACAATGAATAAATAATTATTGAAATACTCTTCAACTATCGAATGAAACTTCTCTTTGAACAATAGTTTTATTAACGCTGACACATGAACAGAAAATAATTTCATGAATTAGTAAGTTAATTCAATTGTCAGTATATTTCAGAATATGTTCGAACACATCTCCACCTCTACTCAAACAAACATGTAATCTCTTCAAAAGATTTTCATGTGTAGCGCTTCTGATTGAGTCTGGAGTTGAACTATTGGAAGCAGTTCTAACTCTCGATTTCATATCTTCCATTGTTGTTACTGGGTTGGAGTACACCATATTTTTAATGAAACCCCACACAAAATAATCTAATGGATTGCCATCTGGTGTTCTAGGAGGCCAACAGAAAGGTCCATCATTACCAATCCATCTGTTTTCGAAGATTTCAGTTAAAGCTTCGCTTACTGAACGATAATTATGGAGTGGAGCACCATCCATTTGGTACCATACACGTTCTCTTCCTGGCCTATTATTTAAAATCATTTGAATTCCATTTCTCAGTAAATCTTCATATTTTGTTGCATTCAAATTATCATCACAAAACTCGATATAAAAAATTGACCCATTCTTTATGGCACAAAATACATTAAATTGCCATTTTTCTTTGGCGAACGACATGGGGATTTTCTGGCGCCTAATAATGACTGTTGTTGCTATTGAAAATTCCATTTTTGTCAACTTGGCCTCATCTGTCCATATGATATTGTCAGGGAAATGTTCATCCTCTTGAGTCTTGACAAGTAACCATTCAAAGAATTCCACTCTACGAGGCAAATCAGTCTCTTCCAGATGTTGGACATAGTAGAATTCATGCTTATTAAGAATGCCGAAAATTGTCACGTAGGGTATACCTATCTCCCTTTCAGCCTCGTGTAGAGGAGCATTTGGAAATGCATGAAAAAATCCCAAAATTGTTATGCCATTGTCATCATCATCCACTTCAGCTTTCTACGAATGATTTTTGGATGAAAGGTTCCATTCAACCTACAAATTTTTTTTTGTCGATTTATCACATTATTATTCGGCTTCGGAAGTTGTGGATATCTTTCATGAAATACTCGGCATGTTCTACTTGCAATTCTATTGCACTCACCATAAATTATCAATAAATTCAAGGAATCTTCATTACTGTAACTCAATCTTGACATTTTTCTGTTATAATTGGTATCACAATCAGTCAAAACCACCAACGAAAGTTTGACGTTTCAAAATTGGATCATTCATTTTTCCAAAGCACACTTTTAAAAATATTAATTTGCAATGTTGTACGGTAGAGACACTCAATACCTCAATGCATAAAATTGTAATTTTCTCTAAGGTTCATATCAATTTCGAATTGACTGATTTGAGACTGTTGAAAAACTAAATCGAAAAAAATATACGTGGTATAAAATAGATGTTAAATTTCAAAAAAGGGATGAATACAAGGGCGGGTTCGATTCCCGCAGCTGGTGAAAAATTTTTTCAAGGTCCCAAGAGTGGTTTCGGATCCCACTATAAAAGGTAAGGTCCCCGTGATCTTAACTTGTACAAGTTTTCATTAACTTCTGAGGGTTGGTCAAACAACTAAGAAAGCGGTTAAAAACAATTTACAAAAAAATTTTTTTTTACAAACCACGTCATTTTCTTTCGAAACAGTTTATCTCGAAAACGGTTCAAAATCGAAATAGGATTATCTGAACAAAAACAATCTAAAATTGGATGTCGAACTCAAAAATGTGGAAATATACAGGGTGTTCCGTTTGAAAAAATTGACTTCCACTAATTTTTTCATAAGAACAAAGTATCTGCATTTTTCAAAAACCCTGTATGAGGCAAATGAAAATATGATCGAAGTGAAAATCCCATGGTATCACCTCACTCATTTCGAATTTATCGTCTTAGTACCAGAGATTCAAGATTATCAGCGTTTATAACAGTACATGTTTATAAAAAAAAATCGAAATTAATGTATGTTTTCTAAACGGTAACAGATAGGTGAAGGGAAATGGTACACGAAGTTGTTGACAAAGTGCTAAGAAATCATAATATGATATTATGTACAGGTTGTTCCATTTGAAAAATCAAAGTAGCCGCTACTTTATAGTAGAAGCGGCAACGCCAAATCACCTAAACTATTTTTGGCGTGTAGATCATATCAATTTATACAAACTTTGAAATTTTCAGGTTGATCCTTTGTCTGGTTTGCCAGAAACGTCTAATTAAACCTCATCGTGAAAAGCCCTGTATTATTGCCATCGACTGCGTGAGATTGTTTACAGTATTAAGTTCAATAGTTAGCCTATTGAAACATAATTTTCTGACAATGTTTTCTGGTCATCTCTTTCCCATCTTTTTTAGAGATAACTCTTTACGCTGTCAAGTTTTTTTTCAATGAGTTTTTTTATTTCAAACTTTTTAGTTAGGATTATTTACAATATGGCGTCTGGTTGTCGCCATTTAAAATTTTTGCACAATTTGGCGTCTGTTTGTCGCCATATTCAATTATGATTATTTCTGTCATGTCTTTATTCACGATATGGCGTTTGGTTGTTGCCATATAGAATTTTGATTATTACTGTCATGTCTCCATTCACAATATGGCATCAGGTTATCACCATATCAAATTTTGATCACTGTCATATATTTAGTGATTTTTGCAAGATCAAGTCAATTCGATGGACGTGAGAATCATCAAAATCGGCCCACCCGTTTGGTCTCCAGAGCGCCACAAAGGATCAAAATTCATACATACATAGGATGATAGACACATTACCCTCCTTCGGGGTGAAAAGTAACAGTCAGCAGATTAGGTTTCTACTGATTGTATCTAAGTCCGTACTCAGTAACTCTCTGTGACTGGGAGGACCTTCTGACCAGACCAGTCGTCAAAGTGACAGCAATTTCAATTATGTTTTACTATGATTTTGGCTCTATGTGCTGAACTCTCTGCAGGCGCGTATTGGGACACTTTCGGGGACCGGGAACGAACATGGAATTTTTTTTTCGAAATAGTTATGGGAGTTTTTATTCAATGTGCTGTGTTAATATGTTTAGGGTCCGATTCTATTTAAAATATTATGTGGGAGTTTTTGGTATCGGGGATCATTTGTTGAATGAAAATAGGAATTCAAGATGGCAGCTCCGATATGGCTTACGTGTGTTCTATTGTTGATGGTCCGAATATATTGAAAATTGCTAGCTGGAGGTTTCTGGCGTCGCAGATTATGATTTTTAACCGATGAAACCAAAAAGGAGGAGGTTCTCTATTCGACGCGTATATATTTTTTTCATTTTTATGTATGATGACGCACAACTTTTCACAGAGCGGTTCGATTCCGATGATTATTTTTTCTTTGGATAAGGTGTACTTCGAAGTTGGTCCTATTTAAATTTGAACAACGAAATCCATCCCTAAGGGTAGCAAAATGAAGTAAGCTAGGTAAGTAAGTATTTTGGAATCAAAAATTAAGTAGGTAGTAATTAGTAGATTTCAGCAACATAAAATTGAAAAATTAAAACTTTATAACAAAAAATTAAACCGACGACAGAATAAACTAAAAAGCAAGAAATAACATAAACCTTCTTAGTCCAAATGATAATTGAGCTCCTAAACTAATGTGAGTAACTGATTTTGAGTCGGCGCCAAACAAACTAGCAATTGAATTAGGTAAAGCGTAAAATGATGGCAGCGAGATGCACGGCTGCGTTTTGATTACTTCTTTCAAAGTAATTAAATGATATTCGATAATTGTTCGTTGGGTGCCGACTCAAAATCAGTTACTCACATAAGTTTAGGAGCTCAATTATCATTTAGACTAAGAAGGTTTATTTTATTTTTTGCTTTTCAGTTGAATTTTTCGTTGGTTTAATTTTTTGTTAAAAAGTTTTTATATTGTCAAAATGCAAGATAGAGGATCTAATATGCCGAATGAGATTTTTTATTTATTATCCGATTCCAATGTGAATTGGAATGTAAGGGTTTTTGGGATCGGAAATCATTAATATGTTTCCATTGCTGTTCTGGATTCAATTCGACGTGATTAACCCACAAATCCAAACCCCTTTTTTATGGAACAAATTGTTAAATAAAGCAATCTATATCAAAAAGTGCCTAACATTCTCACCCTCCTGGGAAGTGCTTAGTGCTTGCCAAGTCCAATTAACTTCCTGAGAGTGCTCAGTAACCGCGAGCATTTCAGAAATTATACGGTAGAAGATGTCCACCCCCTAGTCTCTTCAACTAGAGAATGTCACCACCGTTATTTACCAAAAGTGAGTCTGCCGTTCTTCGGAAGCAGTGTCCCGTGTATGTTTCACTATGCAGTCCCAACTAACATTAAAGGAGAATTATACCGTGCAGAGGTGTAAAATGGCTTGAAGAGGTCCGAATTCACCTATTTCTGACCAAATATTCTACCTTCAACCACTAACTAACTCCAAAGTTATAATTCAAGTTATAAATACCGTCACTGAGACCACCGGATCTCCTACAAAAACTATAAACTAAACTTAATAGGCGTAGTGCATAGTATGAAATTACTTGTTATGAACTTCAAATATACCTTCACAGCCTGATGGGTCTGAAAGGGTCTGAAATCCCAAAATAAGGAAAATGGACTTCAATGTCAGTAATAATACTTTCGACTTTGCATAAAGCCTATGTGTTCTCAAAATTGAAATTTCAGGAAAATGCGACTCAAAGGTCCCATATGGGATAGACGCCATTTCTTTGGGTTGAAGAGTTTCCGCCATTGCAAAAATGGTCCATAATTTTCTTGAATCGACTATATTTCAATGATAGATAGTCAAAAAATTGGTGTATATGATATGTATATACATACTTCATCTATGAAATTAGTTTCGCAGTTTTTGATGAAAAAAGTTGGGGAAGTACACTTAATTTTATGAATTTTTTTCATACAAATTTGATATTTTGAAGGAACCCACTTATTAACATAAGTAAAATTCAACATTATCACAAAAAAGTTTGTATCGCAAATAAAATCCAAACTAGATGTGAATGCGAAACCATCACTTGCATACATCATTCTCTGCTGTACATTTCTTGACAGTTTTTTTTCATACGCCATGTTCATCTCCAAAGCTTTCATGAATAAACATGTAGGTTAAGATACACAATATGCAGTAAACATTCATTATCTTCTAGCCTTCTACTGTTTGTTTTAATATAATGTTTATAACCTAAAATAGGTGGCAATGACTAAATTTTTACCATCAGCCGACTATTTTGAAAGCAATTTTACCTATTTATGCCTTCGACTTATTAGGCAAAATGTCTTGATTGCCCAATTTTCCACTTCTGAATTACTTCCATTTTCCTTTCTGGTAGGTTTCTGATGTTGGAATCATCATGTCTCGCGACAAGAATGAAACACTTTCTACCTCGGTGTGTATAGTATTGCCAAACACCTGAGAGACTCTTTATTATTCATTGCCAATGTGGCTCAACGGGGATCGACCACCAGCAGAGACGTACTCCATATAATGCAATTTTCACACAAGATATGTTTTATTGACGGCTTGGTTCAACCAATAATTTTGCTGGTATGAAATATTATATTTACTAACGAGTGTGGAAAGAGGTACTTTATAGTAAATTCGTAGATAATGAGTTTTTCTAAACTACTATTATTTCAAATTGAAACATCCTTTTTATCGTCTAGAAGGCGACAAAGTACAGTTTTCCAAATAACAGTAGAAAAGTAGGTATTTATTCTAAAAGTATCGAACAAAAAGTAAAAAAATATATAAACGTAAAGATGATGTATAACATCTGATATAACAAGTAATGAATAAACAGTACGGAAAAGTAGACGAAATAATCAATATAGGACACTTATTTATCTATATGCATATACCTACAAATTATACTTTCTTGTAGAATATAAAAACTCAACTTCATGAGTTTCGGGATGTGAAAAATGGTGGGAAAATTGATGAAATTCAGAAGATTGAGTTTAAAAGGTTCCAATACAATACGACAATATAGAGTGTCATAAAAATTATTAATAAATTTTAACCAAGTTGACAACATTTTTTTCTCTGGGCAACAGATCTATATTTAAATATGCTTTTTCTACTTTTTGTACATCCGCTACGCAATTTTCCCAGGTTTCATTTGGAATATTCTGCATTTCTGACTGAATCAAAGCTACCATAGATGAATTCACAGTTGGCGAAACATTATTTCTCCTCACTGGTGCTTTCAGCTCATGCCATAGGTGTTCAATTGGATTGAATATGCAATGGTAAGGAGGAAGTCTCACCACTGTATGAAACATTCCTTCTGCCAATGTGTCACAATCATATTGTTTTTTTATTGAAAAGAATTTTATTATTTCCAGCGATTGTATTTTTGTATAATTATTTTCAAAATACATATTATTCCTAAGCATATAATCTTGAATGGTAAGTTTTGTTATTATCCATCACAATCATACTATTTGGTGGTATATTTGCTAAAAGTTCACTTTCAAACCAGTTTTTGAATAACTCTGCTGTAGGATCGTCATGATAGTCAACAAGGGAGTCCTTTATATTATTGGCTGATAATGCCAAAGCTTTTAGTAAAAAATCATATTTTGTTCTGGCATGAATTATTGTAACACGCTTTCCTTTATTCGATGGAGCTTTGGTTGTGCAGTGACCCTCCATCTGGAACTTCATGAGTGACAAACCTCGTCTCACACAGATGAACAATATTCCTCCCACCCTCTCTTTATTCGAGGATTGTAATTATATACTCCATCCTGCATCTTTTTAAACGGGCCGATTCCATAATTATTTGCCGTTTATAATTTTCTTTCCATTTTGAATACGTTTTCTGAAATGCATTTTCTGAGTGTCTCACGGCAACACTCTATTTCTGTGTCATCTTTTTTAAATTTTTGCATTGAAGTCTTCAAAGTAGGGACCATTTGGTTCCCATACATGTCATGTAGTTTTCGACGAATTATATCCACATCACATACGCCCAGTTTCTCAGAAGTACCAGAGTCTTTCCTTTCTCTTCTTCGTGAGTGGCGCCGTAGTGGCAAAATCGAGCGACTGACTCCAGATGGCGCAAATTATCCCTATTTGCCAGTGTGATAAATATAGTGTTTTTAAAGTGCAACAGTTTGAATTTGTTTGTTACAAACGTGAAAACTGCAGTTGCATTGTGATTCGGCATGTAAAACCTTTGAATTAAATTGAGTCCCGGTTTCGAAAATTGAGTTTGAGACGATATTCTGCGGACTACATTTAACCGACTGACACGTGCACTGCGAATACGTCTATCATCGTATTGTTTACATGTTACTCATTGTCAAGTTGAGAAGAGTTTTATATTCGTGATGGATTTCGAGTGACATCGTTTTCGAGAATCAGTCTGTGGAAAAAGGAGCCGCATTGTTGCGTTCGGGTCATGTGTGTCAGGTTTGGGAAGTGAAAACAGTTGATTATTCCAGCATACATGCGAAGGTGATTAGCCAAGTAGCGACAAATCAGTACTCTGTCGAGTTAGAGGTGAATTAATATTTTCACAAACAATTGATAAAATTTATTTAAAAACATGTTTAATGTAGGAGTTACTTACACGAGTGAATAAAAATAATGAAGAGGTATTAATAAATATTGAGGAAATATAAAAAAAATATATTGAAAATATTGTTTTCTTTTATACAAACATACATTTACACAAATTTTTCATTTTGTTCGTTTACTGTCAGAATTCGACTGAAAAAAATATTTTGAACGTGTAAAAATATGATTCATGCATGATTTTTAGATTATTGTAATTATTGAATTGAATTGACTCTAAATATTTCCTAGTAGGTATAAACCATACAAAGTGAATATCAATACTGCATTAATAATATGATATAAGAAATATGTTACAGTTGAAATTTGACCTGTTAAGATATATGGGAATTTGACCTGTTAAAATATATGGGAATTTGAGCTATACCTGAAAGTAATACTATAGTTTAAAATGTTCAGAATAAAAATTCATTAATTGCATCTTATTGCAATTTGTTAATAATTTTCAACAAAAAAGTAATACTAGTTGTTTATTAGTATACAATAATAACAGACATTCCACTCACTTTACTCTTTGTACTGAGAGTATCAATTTTTTCCTTTGGTCGCGTTTGTAGCTCACGGTAGAAAAACCATAGAATTTCGTATTCGCAGGTGCATTTGAACATGTGTTTCTGCATTCTTCAACACAGCAGTGGTCACCCGACCACTTATTTTTTTCTCCAAGTTATTTACATTCGATTCGAGGTTATTTCCGGCCGACTCGTTCATTGCCATTCATTTATTATAGGCGCGCTTTTGACACTGTGCCTCTCTTTAATAGGGAGCTTCTACCCATCGAATCACAATACAAATACCGTTCTGACGTTTGCGACCGAAAAATTCCGAAGTATCGCACTTTGTGGATTGTAGCCAACCTTTTTATCGCAGCGGTAAATGGGCATGAGTGATACTGCCTGGATCCGTTTTTCCGATTCAGTTACTACGGCGCTGCACGTTAAACTCCTCCCCCATGCTCCTAGTCCATAGGCTTATTCACTACACATCACATTGTCTTTACTAGCCTACATGTTGAGGCTGCAAATTCTTTCACTGCATTACATTTCGATGATTAACGTTCACGCAGGGTGGTATAAATGTAAAAAATTACTTTATTTGTTTTTTATCACTCATTTTCTTCTTCTGACGCCATTTTTCCCCGTACCTCCATGTGACGTACTAGGTTCTCCCCACGGACGGAACATTTGTAGGCAGCATGTTATTGACAACAAATAACTTCCTTACCAAATACAAACTGCTAATTGAATTTTGAAACCACAAATCAGCATGGAAAGTTCGGCATGACCTAATCAGTTTAAAAAAAAATGTTAATAACATAATCCAAACCTAATATAGAAATATTAAAAATCAATCGAATTAGTTATCATTATCAAATTACGTTGACAAATTTCAGTTCGAACATGAAAATGTAATATAGGAGATTAATTATGTATTTGTAAATCCGTACATGGAATCCCTAGGCCCTTTTCTTTCACATATCACACTCCGAACAATAGGCCATTATTATATTATGGGATTAGCATTCACAAAGAGTCTCTCAGATCACTGGGAAGAGTATACCACAAGTTAGTTTATATAGTCCATATTTGTCGGACGATTCGAACTATGATAAATTCTCCCAAAGTATTATTTGTTCTGGAAGCAATATTGATATCTTCATGTCTCAAATCATAAGAAATTTTCTCTGAAGGTTTGCCAAAATAAGTAATAACCTTGAAATTCGACTTTGTATTTGAATCGGTTAGATAAACTTGAACCTGAATTACCCTCTTATACAGTTCTTTCGGTAGAATGCTGTCAACTAAACTTGAGTTATATCTGTTATTGGATGTTATTTGTTTAATTATATTCAATTCTTTATTGAACTCCTCTTCTGACAGAGCCACATTCACTAGTCTGTGGATCATACTATTATATGCGGCTACTTTGTGTTGGTAGGGATGAGTCGAAAGTTTGTGTAAAAAAGAGAAATCGTGTTCATTGTTTATTTTCGTTATGGTCAAATCTAAGAAGATTATCGAATCACTTGTTCATGGTCTCCTATCACTGTTACTTGAAAACGAGTGTAACCCTAAGGCTCTTAATCTTTCGACTAAAATAAGTGGGCAACATCCATTCACGAATTCAGGATTTTGACTGAACAAGGACTAGAAACCGGTCTCCAACCCTTGCCATGATGATAGTTCTCAAAAATGGCCGAGGAAGGGATTTTGGATCAGAATTTGAAAGAAAAGTTGATTTCTATAGAGGATGCAGCTTTCACTACCCAGTATGGATTGGTAAGGTGCCCATCACTCCCGGGAGTGCCTGGGACGTTTGAAGCGCGAAGGATCGTCTATGTTATAATCAGTGGCTTCCTTCACGAGGGGGTTCTCTGGGTTATTGCGCAATCGAAAACTTTCTGATTGCGGTCTCTGATAATACTCCTGATGGAAGGCAGGTACAAGTCTTCGAGGATCCGATCGTTCCGCTCATACCACGGAGCGTTCGTTGTCATCCGCAGGACTTTCATTTGCGTCCGTTCCAGGACGCGAATGCTACTCTTGCAGGTCTGGCCCCAGGCGGCTTAGGCATACAAAATGACAGGCCTGAACATCATTTCATAAATCAGAACTTTGTTCTTCAGACAGAGTTTGCTCTTCCTGTTGATCAGGGGGTACAAAGTAGAGATTTTCTTAGCAATCTTGTTCTTGACGACCTTGACGTGTGATCTTCAGGTGAGCCGGCGATCTACCGTTACTCCCAGGTACTTGACCTGCTCCGACCATTCTATCTCCCTTCCAGAGACAGACACACCCCTTTCCGGGTTGTTTCTTTCTCGTCCCATCGAAATCTCCTGCGTTTTGTCAGGATTCAGCTTTATTTACCACTCCAGGTACCACTGCTGGAAGCCGTTCAATGCATTCTGCAAAATAAACGACACCCATCAAGTGGTTGGCTGAGGAAGGAAGCAAAGCTGTATCGTCGGCTAATAAGGAGATCTTCACGTGTTCACTCCTTGGAATATCGAATGTGTAAAGGGCGTACAATAACGGAGACAGCACTGCCCACTGAGGAACCCCGGCCCCAATTTCTCTCGAATTCGAAAGAGAATTGTCGACCTTCATCTGAAATGTCCTACCCATGAGGAAAGAATTGATCCACTTCACCAGGCTCTGAGGCAGTCGATGAGTTTGGACAGTAATCCCTCATGCCAAACTCTGTCAAATGCTTTACTGATGTCTAACAGTATTATATGGGCACTGTTATCAACATTGAGTGATGTTATGGCGTTCTCCACCAGCCTCAAAACCTGAAGCTCGGTGGAATGAGCACGCCTGAAGCCAAACTGCTCATTCGGTAGGACATTTCTGTCCTCCACTTCTTCATCAAGCCTTTCTAGAACGACTTTTTCAGACAATTTAGCGGAACTGCAAAGCAGACTGATTGGTCGATAATTTTGCGGGAAGGTCGGGTTTTGTCCCTCCTCATATCATAACTACAATGGCATGCTTCCACCTTTGAGGGAATCTTTCAAGGCATAGAGAGTTGTTAATTATATTCAAAAGTGACTGTACCTGGTTATCCGGGAAATACTTGATCATGCGATCAGTAATTCCGTCGTTACCGGGTGCTTTCTTAGGATTCAATCCTTCAATATGTGCCTTAAGTTCATCCATCGGAGCCGGACGAATGACATCATGATTGGGTTCTCTTAGAGTACGACGAACCCGATCTTCCAGTGGAAGATCTCGATCCAGATCATCGTCTGGGTACTCGTTCAATCTGAATTGCCTTTCCATCGTATCTGCAAAGGCTTGAGCTTTGGAATCGGGCTCGTAGCACATACCGGCCTCACCATGGATAGGAGAAAAATCAGACTTTTTTGATTTTACATTTCGATGAAGTTTCCAAAGCTGATCATTTTTGTCTAAATTTTGTATTGTATTTTGTATTGTGCCAAATTTCTCATTCCTGAATTCAGATATATTTTCTCTAACCTCCCTATTCATTTCATCAGCTCGGATTATGTCCGCAGGAAACAGACTCCTTCGATATGCTCTCTTGGCACGGTTTCTTTCCCGAATTAGATTTTTATTCTCTGCGGGAATTCATCTTGAAATGTAGGAGCCGGTTCCCTCCGGGAGGAATCCTTCAAAGCATTTTGGATGGTGAGTTCGTAACGCGCTACGACCTCATCCAACTCAAGTGGAGAATCCATTATCTCAGGTGCGCAGTAGGCTGTCTCCAGGAGTGAACTGAATCTCTCCCAATCCACTTTTGTACACAGACGATCTGTTTGGGGCGGTGGATCACCCCCTAGTGATTAAACCACCGGGTTGTGATCCGAGCTCGGAGAGAACGTGGATGTCCCAGCTCCAGGTGATGTATCTGGCCAGGGAAATGTCGAATACATCGGGCCTGAGGTGACCAAAATGCGTCGGCTCATCTGGAGCCAATATCTGGTATTCATACCTGTCACAGTGTTGCCACAGTCGCTTGCAATTCGTATTGGTAACACGACTCCATTGTGTGTGCTCAGCGTTCAGATCACCCATGACCAAAACAGGCTGATATGTTTCCATCAAGAGTGTATCGAGCACCTCCTCGTGTTGATAACAATGCCTACTGTTTCTATACCATGGGTATCATCATTGGAAATGCTAAGCTGAACATGCGAATGACAACGTTTTACCAAAATGGCAACGCCGCCACCCAGACGCCCAAGTCGATCATTTCTAAGAGTTTTGTAGTTAGGAAATCTAACAGTTTCTCCATTAAGACGAGTCTCCTGCAGAAAAGCAACATCAATGTTGTTCTCTACAAGAAACTCTTGAAACTCAAGTCTATTCTGGAGAAGGCCCTTACAATTCCAACTCACTGCTTTGATGAAATTCGGAAGCTGCCTTCCACCCATAAGTTGGGTTTGAAACCATTTGAGAATATTGCAGCAGCTTCAGCGAACTGTGCAAACAGCGCCCTCATTGAATCCAAAGTGGAAATAATGTCTTGAGGGGTATTTATTTGAGCTGGCTGGGTAGAGGGGTTGTCACGGGCAGCCACCGCATAAGACATCCCCGCCTGTGTCCTTCCTGAGTTTACGGGGAAATATCTCGGATTATGATACTCATTGCCAGTGGGGTTCACCCTACGCCTTATACAAGGACATCTGGGACATCCTCGATAGTTTGCAGTGTGCTACCCACTGCAATTCGCACACCTAGCTTTTTCTGTTCCAGGCTTTGGACAAGCCTTTGTGATATGGTCTTCCCCGCATCTGACGCAGTCGGGCGTGGCACAGCAGTTCAGCTGGTAGTGGCCGAACTTCTGACATCTGTGACACTGACCCACAGAAGCCTTAGGCTGCTGAGGCTCAGCTGTCACTTGGACGTTAAGCAGATCAGTTACATTAAAAATATCTCCGTGTTTTTGCTCACAAGAACTGAAACCACTGGTAACTCAGTTTTATCTGCATTTGATTTGTGCAATCGAGCCACTGATTCCGGGGCAAACCTCCTCCCAGTCAGCTCATCTTTTATATTTTCACATTTCAGAAATTGAGGAACACCTCTGAATATAACTCGTAATGTTTTCTCTTCAGGAAGACTATACGTATGATATGGTATTTTTGGTCCCTAAAAATACTCGATATTTTTCGGTAATCATCTGGTGAGTTTGGGAATATTTTTATACCGTCAAATATATTCTTTGCCAGTTTATCGAGTTTAATATTGTTTGATTTCAAAACTCAATTTACTGCAACCCACTTACTTTTGTCCCTGACTGTGTTTGACTGGTCTCATTAGTTAAGTACATGTTGATGTCATCTGTCTCCAAGACTTGGGAATTGTTTTCATTTTGGACGGTTCCGTGGTTTCGCTGATCCCCTGTATAATTTGGAATTTGGGCTTCCTCTTTAGCATAAGCTAAATTTTCAACGCACCCTTGGGCTGAGTCCGCCCCTGGATTTGATGAAAATTTGACGTGCGATTCGGTTTCCTCAAGTTTGACAGGATTTCAAATATGTTGCTCACTTTGACATTGGATGGAGTTTTTGCATCTGAATTAGGCACAACTACTGATCTAACGCTTCTACGTAATCCTGGGGGGTTCGATAAAGGTTTAGGAATACCTTCAGGTGCTGGCAGTGGTTGAAATTAATTTCTCTAGTGCTTTTTGGGAGCAGGGATACTGTCACCTGTACAGACATCGCTGTTTTTTTATGACGATATCAATGCACTGATCACTGGAATTCTTGCCAGGTCTTCTCCAAGGGAGGCTAGTAACGTTCCCAGTACTTCCAGGAGATCGGCTCTCGACAGAGAACCGATCCCTGAAAGCACCGATTGCTTGGTGGCCAGATTACAACTCACAGCAGATTTTTTGGATTCAACTGAGTAGAAACTTTTTGGGTGCTCTTGAGTTACCTCCAATGTGGGGAGTAGAACGGGGGTTCCTCTGACTGTTTCGGGTACAAGACCTTCGTAGCTCGAAGAAATTTGCTTTCAATCGCTTATTTTATTCAGAGCAAATTTCGTAGATCAGTCCGGGTGCTTTGCAGGACCGGACATATCGAATCACTTAAATCAATTTCTTTTGTAAATTTGATTGAGCAATGAATGCCATCAATGAAGTCAAAACATTCATTTAATTAACTATCAGTTCCTACAAAGCAACATAAGATGTTGTCTACATTTTTTATCAACGGGTTGTTTGGATTTTACTTTCGAAATTATACATGAATATTTTTACCAGTAATGGACTAGAGAATCACCCATTGATAACCCTTTACTAGAAGAATAAACATTATTATTGAATTGAAATCAATTTTGTGTTTGGGGCCGCATCTATCCAAAGAAGTATATTCTATTGTTATTGAAATAATTAGGTTTTCACATAATTCTTGTTGAATTTTTATTTCTCAATACATTACCGCACTAGGTGCGGTAATAGATTCAAAAAAGCACTAGTGCGGTAATAAACATCATCATGACATTCAAAAAAGTGTTAAATCACATTAATTACTTGACAGTTGTAGATAAAAAATATTTAAGTACGATGAAAACAGTCGTTATCGTTAAAAGAAATATCGGACGAAGCATCTCAAATAGCTGTTACTTTCACAAAGTCAACTTCCAGTAAACTGTTTTCATTCCAGGTACTTTTCCATGCATTTTTAGCATCGTAAAAGTTTTTCACCATATTTCTTTGTCTACTCCTCCAAGGTTTGGTGCCGTCATTTGTTTCTTCGAATGAATCGCCGCCAACACCTACCCCGATTGTTATGAACATCTGTAAAACGTAACGAAAAATCTTTCAAAAATTAGCGAAATTGCAATTATAAGATAATATAAGTATTTAAATAACAATGTGTGGAATTGTATAGAAAAATCAAATGAACTTTGAGACCAATTCCATGGTTGATGAGGTTTTCTTGAGAAAAATTAGAATTTTTTAAAAATTGCATTCAGGTTGATATAACTTATTTTGGTTTAGATATTTGGTTCTTTCAGCTGGTTGAGAAGGAAAACATTTTCCCATCCTTGCAAAGTGAGATTGTTTCTAGAAAATCTGTTTTCCAATTCATCCGGTCTTCCAGATGATCCTGGAAGCGTGGAATAGATTTCCGTCCACAAAAATGTATTGGAGACCTAGTGAATGCGATGCCAGTCTTGCATCAATGTTACAAAATATTTCTGGTGAGTACTCCTTCTTGGAAAACATGTCTCTTTGTCTCATTTATCTAGATGAGTTTCTAATTAAGACTAGAATAGAAAATGAAGTAATAATGATAATGATTGAAAATGCAAACTTTTACTTTCAGATTTTTCCTTTTGAGTTTGAGAATGTTCAGCGCAGATTTAGCCGGGAAAGTAGTTGTTTTCTGTTGAATATTCACAAAAGATAACTTCATTTTTATCGTGGATTTTTCAGTTTTTAGAAAAATCTCTCTATACAATAGTTTATTGAGAATGTTTCCCTTTTCAACATGAAAGAAGTTATATTGAAGGATGGAAGATAGTGACTAATGTTTATTTTTGAGTCACATAAAATTCCACATCAATTTTTGGTCAGCTGCACATAAGAGTTGATTTTTTATGTACATATTTTGGGGAAATATACCGATTCTTTCAAAATATTTAATGATTTTCTGAAGTTGAGCTGCCATGATACACTCAATTATGTCTGCCTACCTCTTGATCAAATGGTGCTAGTGGGGTACCGCTTTTCCATCTTTCGGAATGTATTTTCAAAAATGTGCCAAGATCTGAAAATCCTTTGGTTGGTGGGTAAATGGTACCATACGTCATATTGTCCACTCCCATACTTATACTAGCTGAAATATCAAATGATATATAAAATACCGAACTATTTTGGGAAAATCGATCCCATTCAACAAATCAGTTCAGACTGTCTAACATTGACACCTTTTCCTGACTCAATAGATGGATATGTACAAAAAGATTCGAGAAACCTGGTATTTGAAGAAAAAAAATATTCCCAACATAACAGGTGGTTGTATATTTAAAATCGACAGAAAATCAGTTCATGCACACTAGCTTCGCGATAAACGGTAGCTCCTGTTGAAATTATATGTCAGTACATTCAATTCCAATAAGGAGACAAGGAATGGTATTTTGAGCTCACTATACAGTGCTAGTCAAAAGTCCCCTCCCCCCCTCGTATCTTTTGAACGGGTATACTTATAATAATGAAATTTGGAGGGTCGAAATAAACGGATGTAGGCTTCTCAACTGATCATAACAAGTGACGCAATAGTCATAAATGACGTCACAAGGCCACTGTGACCAATAATTTTGAATGGGACCCTATGGCAAGTGACAGCTCGTTTGAAAGGTATTGAAAAAACCTAATCAGTCATACCAATTTTGTTTGGGTTTCGGCAGATTTTGATTGATAAATTGAAGAAATACGAAAATTATAGTTTCGCATTTAATTAATAAAGATTTAAGAACCAGTTCTTATAATAAGTGTTCAAAATGTGCTCCATCTACTTCCTGGCAGTAATGCATCCTATTGCGAAACTCTTGTCGTACTCGTCCCAGTGTGTCAGCGGAAATTGCCCTACATTCTTCAACAATTCGTTGTTTCAGAATGGCAATACTGTCAGGTGCTGTAGCGAAAACCTTAGATTTCAAGTACCCCCATAGAAAAAAATCTAATGGTGTAAGGTCCGGTGACCGAGCTGGCCATTCGATCGAACCTCGTCGTCCAATCCATCTACCACGATATTCTTCATCTAGGTAACGTCTTACTGCACCGTAATAGTGTGCAGGAGCACCATCTTGTTGAAACGTTATTTCCAAGTTGTCGAATTCATCTGGATTATCTTCTAGAATTTCAAGAATTAACGCCTCAATATCATTTTGTAACATCTCCAGATACAATTCACCGGTTAAGTTAGCATTGAGAAAAAGAGGCCCAACTATGTGGTTTCCCAAAATACCTGCCCAAACATTTACTTTTCTGGAAATTGAGTATGTTTTTCACGAAAGATGTGAGGATTTGTGTCACTCCAATACCTCACATTTTGAGTGTTAACATTCCATTGAGAAAGAAAGTACTTTCGTCACTAAAACAAATTGTCTGTATGTAGCCTGGTTGTTGGTTCATTTTATTGGACATAGTTTCACAGAATTCTAGTCTTCGGTCGGGTCATCATCTGAAAGTTGGTGCACCATTTTTAATTTGTATGGATGAAATTTGTTTTTAGCCAACACCCTATGTACTGTCCTTTGACTGACTTCACAGATAGACGCAACTTGGGCTGTGGAAGAAGTAGGGTTTACTACCATTTCTCCAATTATGTCAATTTTTTTGTCATCACTAATTGTTGGTCGACCAGATCGTTTGGCATCTTGAACACTACCTGATGCTTCAAACTTCCGAAGAAGCTCCCTCAAATAAACCCTCGATATAGGGCGATCGGGGTACCTCTCATTAAACAGTCGTTCCGCTGCATGGAAATTGTTTCTACATTCACCAATTATTAAGATAGCTGCTACTTCGTCGGCTACAGTACGTACCATTTTGCCTATGTAAACACTTAAACGTCTCGTTAAACAATAGCTTAGGTAAATTTTCAAGGTATAAACACTTTTGACAAGTAGAGAATTCAAAAACGTCAACCTTTTTGACAATTAACCAGAGGCGTACTTTAAAATCTTTATTAATTAAATGCGAAACTATAATTTTCGTATTTCTTCAATTTATCAATCAAAATCAGCCGAAACCCAAACAAAATTGGTATGACTGAATAGGTATTTTCAATACCTTCCAAACGAGCTGTCACTTGCCATGGAGTCCCATTTGCCATGGAGTCCCATTTGGTCACAGTGGCCTTGTGACGTCATTTATGACTATTGCGTCACCTGTTATGACCAGTTGAGAAGCCTACATCCGTTTATTTCCACCCTCCAAATTTCATCATTATAAGTATACCCGTTCAAAAGATATGAGGGGGGGAGAGGACTTTTGACTAGCACTGTATACAGTGATTTGATATTCAAAATTCAAATATACCCTTCATCCTGGCGAATGAATCACGGTGAGGCGATTGATAATTTGAAAAAAGCATTCGCAGGAATATTGGTAGTGGCGATCTAGTTTAGTGAAGTTTTTTTGTTCATATATATTTCAGGATTTTTTATGAAAAACCGTAAGTGATAATCATTCACTACAGGGCATATCTTCATGAGTTAACACGATCATATATATCGTAATATGCGAATTTTTCGGATTTTTTTCAAATGTTTTTTTTTTAGAAAATAAAATTTAATATTTTTTTTTAATATTGGGAAACTTCTCAGAGTGAAAAGATTGAGCTAGAATAATAAAAATCATCGATATGATTTTGTATGCAATAGGATCTCCTATCATTGTTAGTAAAACCAAGCTCTTGCTCTTTGTACCTCGAATAAGTGGGCCACAGCCATTCACGATTTTAGAATTTGGGTTGGTCAAGTACTAGAGACCAGTCTTCAGTCCTTGCCATGATGGTGTTTCTCGAACAATGACCGAGATCTAAAAATTTTGAAAAAAAATAATTTCTATTGAGGTTGCAGCTTCGCTACCCTGTATGGATTGGTAGGCGACCCATCACTCCAGACAGTGCCTCGGACGTTCAAAACGCGAGGGGTCGTCTATGTTATAATCAGTGGCTTCTCTTGAACGGATCCTCGTGGGTTATTGCACAATCAAATACTTTTCGATTACGTTCTCTAGTGATGCTTCTGATGGAAGGTAGATTTAGATCTTCAAGGATCCGATCGTTCCGCACGTTTCACGGAGCTTTCGTTATCATCCGTTATCATTGCGCCCGTTTCAGGACGCGAATGCTAGACCTGCAGATTTGGCCCCAGGCGGCCGAGGCATACAAAATGACAGGCCTGAACATCATTTTGTAAATCATAACTTTGTTTTCGAGGGAGAGTTCACTGTTTCTGTTAATGAGGGGATTTGACGCATATCTTTCAAACAATTTTGTCCCTTACGATATTGTCATGTGGTCTCCAGGTGAGCAGGCGATCCACAGTAACTTCCACATACTTGACCTGTTCTGACCATTCTATCTCTCTTCCAGGGATAGTCACTCTCCTCTCCGGGATGTTTCCCTTACGACCCATCGAAATAGCCTGAGTTTCATCAGGATTCAGCTCCACTCTAGATACTACTGCTGGAGGTCATTCAATGCATTTTGCAATCGAACGACACTCAAAAACCCCCCAAATACCAATTTTGAATCGAATCGGACCATGAACCTGAAACTCGTCCGCCATCTTGAAGCGCCATTTTGTTTTTCTCTATAAAAACATTCCATGAGCCGCCATTTCAATTTCATAATTTTGAAAAAATTTGAATTGAATCGGACCATAAACACCAAAATCCTCCGCCATTTTGGAGTCGCCATTTGGAATTTGTAAATGTTGACAAAAAATTCATAATCTCCGACTCCGAAAACCCCCACATACCAATTTTGAATCGAATCAGACCATAATAAAAAAACTTGTCCGTCATCTTGGAGCCCTCATCTTCGATTCTTGAATTTTGACAAAAAATTCACAATCTCCATCCCCAAAAACCCCCACATACCAATTTTGAATCGCATCGTACCAAAATCACAAAACTTGTCTATCATCTTGGAGCCACCATTTTTTTTTCTGTAATGCAAATTGTATGATGCATGGTCACCGGGAATCTGAAAACCTGCCAAATTTCAGCTCAATCAGATGTCGGCAAGTGCTCCAAAAACAGATTACAAATTTTGAAAGAATGACAGAATGACATACGCACGAAGCAAATGAAAGCTTGTAAAAGCATGTTAAATAAAAGCTTGTTAGAAAAGTATCGAAAGGGAAAAAAAGCGTAAGGAACTCCGTTACTGACCGCATAAGAATTTTTTGCCTGCCGCACAAAGCTGAGTCATCCACTCCGATAGTTGTCTTTCCACTTCGTACCTGGTCGTGAGGACTGGGAGGATGGTCCAACTTTCAGTTTGGACTGAATTTATCGTGGAAAATCAGACTCCACCCTGCCTAGCTCATTAGGCGCACAGGCCTGTTGAACTTTATTTTATATTTTCTCATTCAAGAATCACCTGCTCAACTTCACTGTTATTGATAATGATATTGATCATCCACTGTGAGACCCACGTACAGTACTGAACGTAAGTTACTCTCATCTAACAAGGTCACCTATCTACCCAGGTATTTCCAAGAAAATTTCACTCATGTGTTAAAATGTCCGTAAGAGTTGTGGAATTATCGCTGAATTACAGCGGTAATCCACCTACTATGTGGATTATCGCTGTAATTCAGCGCGATAGGTGACAATTCAACTGCAGTGACGCGATTTAAAAATCGGGAGTGTATGTTTCGCGATTGCCATGGAAGTAACAGAGAGGCTTACGACCATAGCAACGCGTACCCGAAGTGAACAGATACTATAATGTAGTCAGTGTTTCATATTTAACGTCTAAAATGAACCGTTTCGGGACTTTCAAAGAAGCTGAAATTGACACGCAAATCGAAGAAACGACTCCAGCGAATACAAAGAAGAACAAGAAGTTTGTCTGGAATCGGTTCATGGATTTTTGTGCAACAAGAGGGTATAAATTGAAACGAGAAACGCCAGTATGCGAAATTGCGAAAATCTTGAAGGACTGGGCTCATAACATGATGAAAAGTAACGGTGAGGAGTACAAAGAAAACTATTCGGAATATCACCGCCAAAATAATTATGGGAGTTTTTGAATCTGCACGGGACGTAAAAAATGCAAAGAGAAGAGACCTACAGGCTCAAGATAGTCGAGAATTGAGTTCAACTGCTCTGAAACTCGAAGAACTGAATGAACTAGTAAACAGTTATGACGAAGGAACCCCAGAGGGACTACAAAAAAAGGTGTTCTTTGTTTTGTCGTATGAACTGGCGTGGAGGGGAGGCGAAGAATGCAGAGTAAAGCTACAGTTTTTCAAGCAAGAACTCGATTACTCAGGCCAAATAACAAACAGTATTGAATACAATCCGATTTCCGGAAAAACTACCCAAGATGGATCCAAGCCATGTGCCTCATCTAACTGGTAAGTAATGAATGGAAATAACTATAATTTTTGTCCAGTTCGATTATTTTACGCATTGAAATTGAAAAGAGAACACATAGAAAGTGACCGTTTATTTTTACCTGTCAACCAATTTTGGAAAGTAAGAAATCAATGGTTCAAAAACATACCTGTGGGGCGAAACGAAATAGCAAAGTGGACTGAGGAACAAGCAAACCAAGTGAGACTAGACGTGGAAAGAGAACAAATTACCAATCACTCATTGAGGGCAACAGCGGTGTCAAATTTGACAGTTGCTGAGCAAGAACTTATCAAAATAACAGGACATGCCTACTCCAAATCTATTGAGAGCTATTAACAGATAGATAAAGAACACCATCAGGCTATCGTTCAAAAAATGCGTGGCAAGGAAAATCTACAACCATGCGCGTCAGGAGGAGGTTCAAGATCAACTTCAGTTACGGAGAAGACAAATACAAATATTACTTACAATAATTGTAGTATCAACTATGACAATAAATAATATGAATCTTTTTGTATTCTTGAAATCAACCAAATAATTCTGAAAAAAACGTGTTTTTTTGAAAAAAACTGCACTCGGTTATTTCTTTCGTCGTTTCAAAAAATGTATGCTTTAAAACAACGAAAAAAATAATCTCGTGCAGTTTTTAAAAAACACATTTTTTCAGAATAATTGGTAATTTTTAAAGCATTTATGGTATTATCCCCGATAATTTTCCCAATATAACATTTATTTCTTATGTGTTGTTGATGTGTTTGAGAAATTCTTGGATAAACTTCACAGTTTTTTGGCAATAATTGTAAAATGGTTAACGGTTGATGTTTTGAATATATGGAATTTATAGCAAGGTAGTGTTTTACTTCAGCTGACCCTTAACTGTATCAAATATAATTGAACATTGATGAGGGTTTTGACTTATTCTTGCAAACCAAAGCTATTTCAATACTGTTTTCTCGGTACGGACAAGATTCTGAATACAATTATAAAGCCGAGTGCGCCCAGACTATTTTTTGTATTGAAGATTGACTGATAGTACTTGACCCCTACCACATGCATCACCGACTACTATAGCTAACGGGACAGTAACTTTATTTTCAACGTAAAGTAAAAAAGTTACAACACACATCATACAAACCGACAAAATTTGCTCCATTTGTAATTTTTACAAAAACGAAAATATTGAGCATTTGTTTTTTGAATGCCCTCTCTACAAAAACTCACGTTTAAGCTTCTTGGTAGAAAATCACATAAATAGTATTCATGATTTGGCATGTGCACTAGATTCGAACTCCTTTCAAACTATTTCCGCAATAACGAACTTTGTCACCAGTGCAATGAAGGTGTGATCATTTCTTCGAAATGAATAATATCCGATTACACCATAACTTTTTTCAAATGTTCCTTTCTGTACTTGTTAGACCCAAAATACGCATGATCTCCCTGAGTTCTTAGTAAAAGTTACTTATATTTCCCAGACAGCACGGAATATTCCTAGAATATTCTCTAAATATCCGAAGAGAGAAGAGTGTATTCCGAAAATACATGGAATATTCCTAGAATATTCACATGCCTCTAGCATATTTTCGGGAGAATGTACCACGAATATTCTCGTGAGAATATTCCTGTATAAATATTCATATAATATTTCTCTGTGAATATTCATGGAATAATCATGTATGAATATTCATAGAATGATCAAAATTGGATTTTCTGTATTGTATATACATGGAATATTCTCCCTTATTTATATGGAATGAGCACCAATAACCATTTCCGAGTTCAAAATAAGGGAAAAGTATGAGAAAAAGTGCGAATAGTTGTATTTGATTTGCAAACAGACAAGCTGACAAAAATACACTACTGTACTGACCAAATTATAATTGGTCGTTGAATATCGAGGTGCACTTTCACGACCAATCAAAACCATTCCGCGCGCGTTAGCGTCGTTCGTTCATCCGGTAGTCGAAGCTTAACCCGATGGCAGAGCTGTGAAGTTGAAACGATTTTGAATTGACCTTTGACATCATTTGTTTTTTTTACTGCTATGGGTTACTTTTGCATATTTGTATGTGGAACTACTGTGTTTGGAATTGTTTAACAAATCTTCTTGATAATCACCACAGTGAGGTAAGTGCACTTTTATGTTACCATTCATTTCATTCCATAGAAATTCCATTTGTATATCACTGATCATTTCATTTCCAAGGCCTTCTCTACAAAATGCCTAAAAGAAAAAGAAGCAGTGCTTGGTATAAGGAAGTACACCAGGAAACTGGGAATATTCTTAATGCAATTTTTACACAAACTCCGTCACAGCATGCAAAAGGACAGTTAAGTATTCAAGAAGAAAATATTAGTGATAGAATGGATTCAAGTTTTTCTGATTCAGAGAGCAGTATTCGATCTTGCAATTCTTGTTTTTCAGAGATATCCCCGTAGTGACAGAAGTAACGGGTTAATAAAATATGTGTTATTATTATTATAACTATATAGAAATAGACCTGTTCAAATTCAAGTTGTTTTATTTCATTGTAGGGAAGGGGTGCGCAGTCTGCGGAAATCAAATGTTTTTTTTTCTGAGTGGAACCTGCAATTCCAATCCACAAATACTCTGAGGAAAAGAATTACGTATTGCACTAATACCTAATTTTTGAAATGAAGTTTTGTTTCTTGGCGAATATGAGCAAATACATTGCTTGAATTGTCAGGCATAATTGTAGAAGTTCATATTATTGATGTAAAAGTGCCATTAAAGATTTTATATTTGAGGATACTCACGTGGGGAAACAGTTGTATCTTTCTTCATTTTCTTTATTTCTGAAATTTCGGGGAATGATTATTTTGTTCTGAAAACCATTCAGGATATTTAGGGAATATCACTAACATATTCCTGAATTACTTTGAATATTCTCGGATTATTCATAGAATATGTTCATGGAATATTCTGATTATCCTTCCTGGAATATTCATGGATTATTGTAGGTATATTCTGGATATACAAGGAATAACCCAGAGGATATTCCAGGAGAATTTTTTCTGGAAAATTCATGGAATATTCTGTGAATATTCTGGATATTCCGGGAATATTCCTCATTGAATATCCAAGGAATATCTAAAATTTTCCACACCAGCACATTCTAGGAATATTCCAAAGAAGAAATGTATATCCCTGGCACATTTAAGAATATTACGAAATCCCAAAGATAATATTCTATGAATATTCATGGAATATCCAGTGCTGTCTGGGTTCAAATAATGTAGTCAACCAATTTTTGTTATGAGGAGTTCAGTTCCTTTGGTACAATGAATAAATAATTGAATAATTGTTCGCGAAAATACTTCGGTATTGTTCAAACAAAAATCAATGATATCTGATCTTATGTCAAAGAGATTTGAGAAGTGAATGGACATCTCAAGATTATTTTTTGACAATGCTAGAAACCACTAAAAACATTTTGAATACTGGTGCAGCAACAAAGGGACAAATAGTATCAAGGAGGAGGTGTTCCTAGCCTATTTTGCAGATTTACGAAAAACATTTCAACCAAATGCTTCACGAAGTCCTTGTTAAAAAGTGCCCTTGAAGTCAAAATGAACTGTCCTGACTTAATTTTGTTTTGAGTGGATTGCAAGATTGCTGAGAATTTCCGACATTTTTATTCTTTGGATATTTACTGAGTATAATAACGTTATAACTTCATTGACAAATCTTATTGGGACCTGAGAGTAAATTATTCTGTAGATAATTTTTTGACATTTCTAGAAACCAATGAGAACTTTCAATTCAAATCATTCATGTTCGTTTTGGCCAATCAAAACAGTTTTATAGTGGGAATATTCTACCTAGAAAATTTCCGCGGGAATAATTTGAGGTATTTTGTTTTTATTGTCTGTTAACGTATATTTTCAATTTGACGTCTGTCATCAATTCGCATGAAAAGTGAGAAATGAATCAAAACCCGTTCAGTCCATTGTATCATTGTGCGAGGAAATGTGTTTATATTCGTAACATCAAAAAATAATCTATAGAATACCACATGAGAGTTCGACGAAGTAGAAAATAATTCTCCAGATTTCTTTCTCAAACTTGATGCCATTTGGCAATAGCCACTCGAGCCCGTTGGGCTCCCGTGTCTATTGCCTGGCAACAAGTTTTCGAATAACTGTCGAATTATTTTCACTTCATTCTCACTCTCTTGTGATATTACAACTGAGAATTGAACTTACTTGGTTTCCACTCAACTGAAAATGTATGAAAGTCATCGGACCAATAGTCCCTCCGTTCATTTGTCCTGTCGCCATAAGTCCTAGCAGAAGGATTAGACCCCAGGACGACTCCACCATGCAGAACATGGTTTTGGTTGAGATTTCCTGGTGAGAACGCTATCCTGATCTGACCCGATTCATAATGGGGTCCGTAAATTTCATTAAGCGGATTCAAATATAGTTCTGGAATGGAAATCGATGATTAAATGAAATTTCAAAAACTAAGGGCGGGTTGTAACAGCCATATCGTTTCAGACTGCCCAAACCGTGCTTATGGCGGAAACCTCCAGGACTTTGTGGAGTGCTCTCAAGACGCAATCGAATGGCTGTGCAATTTGGACATTAATGTATAGTTAGTCATATAATCTGTGATATGATATGATATATGTTAAGTCTTTACAGAGATTGTTTACATTTCTATTTTTACTTTTAGTTTCCTATCATCGTATTGTAAAGAATCCATACGCTAAATAAATGAATAAATAACACAGCTGGTCATCCTTTGGTAAAGGTTAACTACAGGTTTTTCTCTCTTTCTAGATCATGGAAATAAAAAGAGAAAAAACCTGCAGTTAGCAAAACCAAAGATGACCAAAGGTGATACGACTCGCCCTAAGACTGATAAATGGAAGATAAAATGATGTTATTTGATTTTTACATCTTCATACATATGGAATCAAGTGAATTTAAATGAAAAACCCCAAAATGTAGAAAAAATTAGGGGTTGAATATGTATCCCTACCCCCAATCATGTTGGTTCGTACATTTGGGAAGATCTCATAGTTTTTTATGAAGCGTCTAAAGGTTTCGAACTGGTTTACCTGCGAAAATCCACTATATAAATAGTCTGTTCTCAATGTAGAACTCGACAAAACAAATCATTTTACAAAACATTGCCTTATTGAAGTTCAATGATAACCAAGATAATAATGATAAAGCAGCTTTATTCATCATTTCAATTTCTACACATGAAAAAAAGAAAAGAAAAGTAGAACCTAGGGGAAGTGAGGGCAGATTGATTCACTTTTTTTTAAGAATTGAAAACTGAGTGATAGAGCTGGTTTGAGATAAAGTTTGATGCACCAATGCAGACACAATTTTATCTAGTTTGTTGGTGGACTAAAGGTTTTTCCATAACCTTACATAAAAAAGAAAAATGATCGATTATGTGAAAAATGGGATTTGTATCAAACCACCCCTCATACGGGGCACATTGAACCAGGGTATGGGGCACGTTGATATTTCATATACTTCATTCAAATATAGGAATCTTAACGACTTTTTTTACTGAATTATCGCTTTCGGAAAATTGAGTAAAATAAGTATCAAATTGAATTTAATAATATGTTCCAAATTGCTGCCCACTGCACGTTATAAATCAAAGAAGCGTAGATGAGAAACAATTCTTTAATTGTACATTATGATAACCAAAGTCGAAAGAAAAACTGAAGAACGAAGCAGTTCGGCTGGTTCCTTTGGTTAAATGAGGTTCTGGTAATTTGGCCATAACATCCGCAATATCGACACTGGCCCTGTCTTCCACATATGGATGAATGAAAACATAAGATGTGGATTCATTTCTTAAATAGATTATTTCAAATTCGGAAAAACCATATTTTGATGTCACTTCTCCCACGTAGTGCACGTAGATTTTTTTTTGCAAATCAACTAACAAAAAGTCTCAATCTCGATAGTCTCAGGGGTAGGTGGGCCAACCTCTTCTATTAGTTCTTCAAATTTCGATTTTTTTCTGTATCTGAAATATCCATGTCGCTGTCGTCATCTAGAGCTGGTTCCTCAGATTCAGAACTAGTGGATTCTAAGTCGGGTTCGCATCAACGCGATCTTTTCTCAACCCAGTAGCTTTTTGGCATTTTTCAATGTTGTTTCGTTTTCTTCCATTTCCTTTTTTTTTTCTCTTGTTTCTGATCGTGAAGCATCTGCAATCTATTTTTTCTGGTGTCTGTAAAAATTCTTGATTTTCCCTTTTCTCGGCTTTAACGTTTGGATGTTTTTTGTGGGCCTTTGGATATGGTCTATTATTTCAGGTGTTATGATGACAGCCTAAGTGCATAGAGGTGTTTTGTGTCGTACACGAGTTGGTGGAACAGTTTTAGACTCCGTTGTTGTACATCGGTTGTTTCTTTCAGTTGAGTGTCTCCTTCTTGAGGTTGGGGAACATGCCTACAATTCGAAGACAACTGGTAAACTTCGCAAGGCGCAAAATCTTCACTACGAAGGCAAGCTTGTTGAAAGGCCAAATACCAGGCATAGCGAATCCATGAACAATGTTCTTTGAAGTGAAAGATTCATACAATGCCAATTTGGATAGTTCAGCCTTTTGGCAGATTGTAATCGTTTTTCCCGCATTAGCTACGTGCCAGTCATTGAATGCAGTCTTGAGTTTTTCTTCAAAAGGACCAAATACACTCAGATCTAATGGTTGTTACTTATGAGATGTGTGTAGAGAGAATGATAAGTAAACGATTCCATTATCTCTAGAGAAATTTATCGCTTCTACTGGAATGTGCGATTCGTGGTTGTCGCACAGTAATAAAACTGGATTTTTTTTCGAACATGAAGTATGTCTCATTATATGTTCTAAAGCATTTATGAACAAGTCTGCATTCATCCATCCGGATTCAGTGGCCAGTCCCAAGCTGCCCTCTGGTGCACCCTTTAGAAAATGGTGCTCATAATGAACACGCGGAAAAATGTAAATTGGTGGTACTGAATTTCCTGTAGCAGTTATAATACCGCAGGACGTTACCAATTCACCCCGTTCGACAGAAACGAGCTGTCCAACTTTTCTCTGTTTTTTTTCAGCCAATACTTTGGGGGTGTTCAACACGGTTGTTATACCAGTTTCGACAAAATTCAGTATTCGGTCGGGGGTGAAGGTCTGCCTGGCCAATAGAATTCCATAATTTGCGTAGAATTCATCAACGGCAGATTTAATGAAACTTAATGATCTCGCTAGGCTTGTGTTTTCTGGTTTTCTAAGGCTTATGTTTGGGTTCCTTTTTCGGAAGTCAGTTAGCCGTTATTCCACAAGCTTATTTATGTCCCACGAGGCAGAATATTTGCAATTTAATTTCTTCGCTTCCCTCTTGTTGTTTCGTTAAAACCTGAGAAGTCGTATATTTTGAAGAGTAAGTTTGTTTTCTTGGTGATTCTTCATCATTCCGTTGTGAATTAAGCCCCCTTTCTTCGATACGATGTTGTAATGTAGATGCTTTCAAATCGTAATTTTTAGCTGCCTTTCTGATTGATAAAATTCCAGCCAGGACGTCAGCTACTGCGGATTCAATAGTGTTTCATCTATTTGAGATCGATCGGTTTTTTGCTTATAATTCCTCACCATGATTTCTGGAAAATTAAATCACAAAATTTAGCTATGGTATTTTACATTTGTAAGGGCACATTGATACACATCAAACTGCCCCATGTACCTTGTATCAGTCTACCCCAACATGTCGGTTTTTGCAAACATTAACCTCACAAAAAAGCTATTCAAGATCAACATTAATCTCTTATATATACATGTACTTACATGGATCCAAAGAACCTAACGAAACAAACACGTAAATTACGAAAACTGACTGATTATCTGAGATTCTCTAAGTTAACTCTTACGGCTCTGAAACGCACTGTGTTTGTCAACAGCGGAATTCGTATTGTAAACAGCCATAGTTTCGCTGGTAATATTGGTTCACTAGAGCCATCTATTGAAGGACAGTCAAGTTTTTTTCGGGGCTATACCGTTCGAGTGAGTGGTGGTATATCAATGTGCCCCTTGCATCAACCTGCCCCCATTCCCCCTAATGAATTCAAATACATGAGAAAAAGGTGAATGATGGAAAGTCGAAGTGTCAGCTCCAGCTGTTTTACAACTTGACCACAGGAAAATCCTCTGTGGGACACCTCAGAACTTGACCGGCACGACTCTCGGGAGAATGGGGTTATTTTGAATTAAAACATTGATAAAACATTTTCAGGGCTGTACGAAGTCAATTTGATCAGTCAATTCAATAAATAATATACCGGTCAATTGACCAAGTGAGATATTTGACCACAGCCAATTGAGCAGTCCTGCACCAAACGCGGGTCGTCCTATTCAAAGCCCGGGTGAGCGGATGTCTCGGATGGTAACGCTCAGGAGAAAAATTTTTACATTCGTAGCGCCAGACTGGAGAGCTCTAACTGCAGACTCAATTTAATTTTATTCCATCGCATAGATTTTGAATAATTGAATAACAAAGTGTTAAACTTTGCCATTTTTTATTTTTGACAAATGTCGGTGGGAGAAATAATTCTGGATACAGTTTGTTAAGAGCTTCCAAATGAAACAGTTCCGTGTATTATAGTTTCAGCTCGATTGTTCAAACGGTTCGGCAGTTATCGTGGGAGATTACAGACAGACAGATTGACTTCATTCTGGAAATGGTCTCAATCGTCTCGGGGGACCACAAAACGGATATTTGCGTCGATATCTTCTTTTTTTTTCCGCATGACTACATTACTTGACCACTAGCGGGGGCGGTCAAGTAAAAGAAAAATGAATAAGGTAGAATCGTCACAAATTACCTCCTAAAGCAGATAATAAAAAACAAAACTATTATTATTGTTTTGGTTTCAATAAATATATATTATCATAAGTACATTTATTGTTCCAGGCGGGCCTTTGAGCTATAGTGCATAAAATACTAAATGAATAGCTATTTCGAACGTTTCCTATCATAAGATCATCATCAGGAGAATTCTGAAAAGTGAAAGAAATTTATTTAAATGAAAAATTAAAATGAAGATGCATGTTCTTTGATAACATATGAGACAGGTAATACAAATAACTCACTTGTCAGAAATTTTACAGAAACAAGAACTACAGAAGAACTGATTATGTAAAACTTTATAATGTAATCTATTGAGGAAAACAAACAACAAATCGTGAGCAGGAAGATGTCTAACCACACAATGGAACCAAAGGGGCATATATGTCAATTGATGAACGCACCAAAATTAAAAAAATTACCAGAAAAGTAGGAATGTAATTCAAAAGTGAAAAGGAAGAACGGGGAAGGAACAATAATGTTATTTAATTTTATAATGATTTGAAGATGGGATTGAAATTGAATTCAAGTGAATCTGAGTATTAAGCAATTTTATCCTAGTAATTTTTCTTAATATTTCTAGATCCTCCAAATCCATTTGAGGTTATTGTTGTTGACATTTTTAATATTTCAAAACCATTGGAAAATCGAAGGTATGGTTTGATCTTCAAATGAGGCCAAACTGGAGGTAGAAGGCCTGTTATATGTTCTTTAATTCTTCTAAAAAATAAGTTCCCATATAAGAGGTATTACGATTATTTCAGATGAGCTTATAGATGCCACTTTGTCGCTGGGATTAATTTCCGGTAACAAGTAATGAATCCAAAGTATTAGAAGTTCTGGAGGAAATTTTAATGTTATGTTATGTTATATAGAAGAATTTAGCAATATTCAAAGAAATGTCGTTCAAAAATTAAAGTGAAAAATATTTTATATCTGTAGGATTATGGATGAAAGGATATGCTATGTTTCTTCATCTTCTTGAAGATAATCTGTCAATCAACTCAGTGATGATGTTAGGATTATATCCATTATTCATTGCAATTTGTTTTAGGATGTTCACTTCTTTTTGAAAGTTAAAAATCCAAACCTCATCGATAATCATTACAAATTTGATTGAAATAAAAATAAATAAACATGAATCAACATTAATATAACTCACTTTGAAATAACAAACATTGCATAGGCCGAATTCGAACTAACATTGACTTATCAAAAACAAATTCAGCACCGTATATAATAAAGTTTTATCTTTCTCTCTCTGGCCAGTAACTATTTTCGGTCCTGTTTTCAAACATTTCAAAATCTTACATGAAAATTTGCATTCAAATCTGATCTTAAAATTTTACTCTCATCGCCCCCAATAATGTGTGAAACTCGGGAAATATGCTGGTATTATTTTTTTTGCCACCTACCTATCAACTATAGTATTTATATATCAACAAAACTTTGTATCCATCTCACCTGGATATATCCAATCTCCTTTAGGTAGTTTGGCTCGAACCTCAATTTTTCCATACTTGAAGGAGAATTTATTTCTTGAAGTCACCTGAGCCGATACAACAGGTGGCAACAAGAATCCATCATATCTCCTGTTGCAAAGCTGCGATCCTACTAGACTGGTACAACTGAAACGGGGATACATTATGAATGGAAAGATTTTCCCCATAATGGGACTTACTCATCGCCGAAATCGAAACCTGTTTTAGAGGTCAGGAAGTCGTTACCAAAAACATCTTCGCTCAAAACTGGCTTGATGATGAGCTTGCCATTGTTGATTTGTATTGTTTCGGGTCGTTTCATGTACATGACGAATTCGTAATCCTACAAAAAATATTTGAAGCTTAATTATTTAGAAATAAACATCCTAATAACAAAGAAGGAAACGTTCCAGGTGAAAAGTTAGTCACAATTATTGCACTTATGAATGCTTCTTCAATCACAAATAGAACATGTTTCTGATTTCCAATGAGTAATTCTGTATTCAATGTTTTATTTATTATGTAAATATGTAACAACCGCTTAACATTGATACAATTGGATTTCAGTAGAAGAGAAAATGTATCATGTTTCATTACCAGTTTGAAAGCAATATGTGACTGTTTTATGATTTTGATTGTTTTGCCATTTTGTGGATGTTGATCTGACATCATCTGATTTGAACGTGCTGAGAATGGAATATTTGTTCGGAAATAGTAATAGAATACTCCGAATCGCTGTCAGAATACTATCAAGATGGCTAATGCAGTACATAAACACTCAAAAACTGATTATTCCTACACAGCAATGTGAGATTTTTTATAATTTCAGAGAAGTACATTAATCTATAAATCGACGACATAAATGAATCAAATCGATAGATTCAACCGAAACCGAACTCAAATAAGCTCGAGTTTGTAGCAAACATTATTTTACTGTTCAGTTACATTCAGTTACATATAGTTGAATAATAATTGACACGAATCTATTCCCATAGGAAAACCTGCAAAAGTTAGATGTCAAACATCCCCAGTCTCTGAAGTATTATTGGACTATGGTGATAACTCCAGTGAAAAATCCTGGGAAAGTTATAATAGAACATGGAAGTTAAAAATGTAGTACTACCAATGATGATTATAAGCTGTTGTTTTTCCTCATATGACAGAGGTGTAAATGAATTCTAGTACAGTGATAGTGAAACATAAACAGGGTGCGTGCAAGCTACATGTTTTTTTTCTATCCAAGCTAACGACTTTCTTTCTAAAAATATTTCTATATATATATATATATATATATATATATATATATATATATATATATATATATATATATATATATATATATATATATATATATTTATATATATATATATATATATATATATATATATCTTCTCCCACGTACTGATGAGGGCGAGACCCGAAACACGTGTCTACGGTTAACACTTTTCTCTGAGGGCTATGTCCACTAAATTCCTTCCGTTTTGTTTTTAACAAGTCCCCTCGATATTCCTCTCTTTTATATATATATATATATATATATATATTGATATGTATTGATAATATAACAAATTAGCATTAAATGAATTTTGTTATTATTATTATTAAAAATATATTTTTGCCCCACTTATTGGGTGCCAATTGTAATATAATGATAATTTGCAAATATAAATTGTTGTTATAAAATGAAGATTGCTAATAATTTCCACTCTTCGTTGTGAGCCAAATTGTTATGATATAGATAAGTATTTTCGCCCTGTATAATATGTTTTGTGATGTAATAATAATTGCTAGCTAACGTCACAGTTCTCTCGTCACGTTGCTGCCAATTGTTATCATTTTTCTCACCACGACTTAGCTCAGTTGGTACTCCTCTCGTCTCAGATAGCCGGTTCAGGCAATTGAGCCACTAACCACTGCTTGATGTCAAGTCTGTGTTTATAAATATGATTGCTGATAATTGTGGAAAACGAAACGACAAAGTATCAAAACGCAATTATTTCCTTTATTCAGGAAAACTTGATTTTACCTGGCCTACCGATAGATAACTTATTCTAAGGTGAATTTATAAATATTCATGGATTATCATGAGAAACAGGTCATGGATAAATAGACACAACCTCACTTTTACCTGGACAGTGAAAATTTCTTTAATAGTTCAAAATCAAGTGAAATAAAGTTCTTCTGATGGGATATGAGTTATTAGTGAAGTGGTTCAGTTCGTAATGTGCACTAGAAAAGTTTATACCTGACGCTGGAACTGTCGCTGTTCAATATACACCCAGATTTGGATTATCTTTCACTCCAATGCTCTCAGGAACTTCAATACCAAATAGAAGGAACCATACCAATCCAAATATCAGCTTTCGAATACTTGTATATGGTATACAAATAAGGTAATGTTGGTTTTCTGTTTATAATGTTGGAATTTATGAATTTTTCTTTCTCTCCCAACAAAACGTGGCATTCATTTTCAATTTATTTTCGATCTCCCCTGGCTTTGTTTTTCGTTACTTGGATACCATCTTTTCCTCATTCCTTTTGATTTGAATTTTTGAATTCGCGCACTATGTTCTCACATTTTCACTGTTTGGGGTTATTTGTCAAAACTTATAAATGAATCTATTTTTCCTTTCTTACAGACTATTTACAATATTCAATCATAATTGTCTCTGACACTTTTCCGTTCTTATTTTCTCACAATTTCAAATCTTACATTTGACCATACTGTTCCCTGATTGGCTATTGTCATCAAGGAGTTTGTTGTTCTCCCATTGGCTATTTTTAATTACAAACAATTTCATATACTGTATGTTTCAAGCTTATAATTTTGTTTATCACATTTTATTCAGGATGATTTTGTAAATCTAGACCTTTCTTGTTGTCTTTTGAATAATTATGGGTTGTAATCATTATGACAGTGTATGAAATTGATTGTATTATAGTATTCGAATATTTTCATCTATTCATATTATACAGAGGCTTCATAAAGGAAATAGAATTTCAAAATATGTAAAAACAATCTCTTGAAACTAATAGCTATTGAGTAATTATTCTTTTTGTGGGTTTTTTCCTAGTTAATATATATAACTGGTTTTTCATAACATAACAATATATATATATATATATAAATATATATATATATATATATATATATATATATATATATATATATATATATATATTTAATATCTATATATATATATATGAAAAAGGAATTTGTGGCATAAACGAAAAATTATTAAATTAAAGAAAAAAAAGCATCCTCAGGTGGGACTCGAACCCACGACCCTCTGCTTTCCTGGCATTCACTCTTCCACTGAGCTACCGAGGCTATGAAAATCGACACACACTCGGGAACACTTTAATTCCTTAATTTAATGTGAATGTTGGAAAAATTAATCGAAAGTACTTATCAATGGCCGTCGAGTACATATTCAACCCAGCATCATCGTCGACTTGACGATTTCAGTAGAAGATGTCTAGGAAGGTGATCTCCATCCACTACCAACCACTGACAAGATTTATATATATATATATATATATATATATATATATATATATATATATATATATATATATATATATATATATATATATATATATATATATATACAGGGTGTCCCTGGACCTCCTCTTTTTCTCTCGGGAATGTATAGATGGGGTCAAAATATCACCAGCACTTCATATAACTTTTGTTCCTGAAAGCTTTCGTTACCAAGTTACGGGCCCTCAAAGTTACAAAATGAAAAATGTTTTTCTTTGATAACTTCCAAAGTGAATATTCAAAATCATCTTAATTTTGGTGATTGACTGAACAAATGAATTCCTTTGATGAGCTTTCATGTAGGAGTCAATTGTTCTGCCACAGTCAGGAACGGACTCCCCCCGACGGTCCACACCCCAAAACCTTGAAATGACTGGGATTTGTCAATATGTTTTAACAAAACAAGGTTACCTTGACATTTTTCCGAATAAAAGTACTGGTGTGGAAAATCGATTGGAGCAACCATTTTTGATAAAAATGCATTTTTGTTCGATGACATCCAACCTGAGATGTCTACCATTATTCGAAAAGATTAATTTGTAATGAAAAAAGAAATGAGAGGTACAATGTTCATAAAGAATTTATATCATGCAAACACGTTTACCTTACAAAACTCATGGTATAAATAATTAATCGCAAGCCTCAAGAGCAAACAGAAATACAAAATCCGCTACAAAGACTGCTAGATATGAACCCCGTCTCTCTCAATACATTTTCTTAGTCGACGCAAACACCCTCTCTGCACTTGAAATAGCATGCCAGGGTCGTTTCGTATGGTATTCAACGAGGCATCTCTGGTGTGAATAGGTGTAGCGTGAAAAAGGCTTTTAGATGCCCCCACAATGGATTTGAATCCGAAGACCGCGGTGGCCATGAATATGGCCCACCTCTACCAATCCATCTATTGGGGAAAATCTGGTTCAGATGGTCCCGCACAATCAAACTAAAATGAGGAGGAGCGCCATCATGCATAAACCATATATCTCTTCGGGTTTGCAATGGAACATGTTCCAACAGTCCATTGAAATTGTTCTAAATGAACTCCAAATAACGTTCTCCATTCAATCGGTTATGTAGAACGAATGGTCCTATAAGATGGTTTCCTATGATACCAGCCCAAACATTCACATGGAATTTCCATTGGTGTTTGGTTTGCAATATCCCATGGGGATTTTTGTCGGCCCATATGTGGAGATTATGAGAGTTGATTACTCCATCTCTACTGAAAGCTGCTTCATCAGTGAATAAAACTAGAGTAATAAAAGTCATATCCTGTCTTTGCTTATCCAGGAACCAATTGGCATAATCTAGCCGTGCTGGAAAATCTTCAAGTGTCATGGCATGTACCTTCTGGATGTGATATGGGTGGAGCAGTTGTTCCCTAATTATTCTATGAATAGTGGACTTGGATCTATGGAACTGTTCTGATAGGTTTCTGATGCTCATTGAAGGATCATCAGCGATAGCTTCCAAAATATTTTTCTCCAATACAACGGTACGCACAGCCCTAGGAGCTCACTCACCACCTCGTTTTGGCAAAACTGAACCTACAATAATATCGTAATAAAACAACAGGCTCCAATTAATTATCCATTAGACAACCTGTCTCCCTCAAGCTGCGATCGACACGCTCGAACGTTTCTCTTGCCGGTAAAGTTCGATTGGGAAAATGCTCGGCATACAGACGACAAGCTTCTGCAACATCACCAAATGCTCGTCCAACAATGCATGTATATCTGCATATTCGTTGAATGTAAACTGTTCGGCCATATCAGAACACTTCAATTTGTCCCATTAGAATATTGACGATACAATGACAACGCACCACTCAACAAAACAAAATCGCATTCCAGTTGTCATTTTTTATCCACACTAATTTTATTTCTTTCTACAAGAGGTTTTCGTCAACATCTGTGGAAGGAATGGATTATAAATTTATTCACCCGATAATTTTCACCTATTCATGTGCAGCTGTTTTTGTAGTTTATTCGTTTGCTTTTTATTAGTTATGTCTTCCGATGTGCGTTTTTTCAGCTAAATTCATCTTCGGGTTAAAGATTTTCTCCCATGAAATTATACTTATCAGTGAAACTCCTCAACATTCAAGCTGTGAATACGAATTTGCAACATTCAAATGTTGAGTTTCATGAGATTCAGATAACACAACACGAAACGTGCTTATTCCACGCGTACATACAAAATATGGACTGAATTCGATATTTCATAGCAGAGTAGCTTGTTAGTTCAAAAACACCACGAATCTACATTACTTGATATTTCATTTGGAAAAATATCTACATTGTGAATAAAACTTCCAACTCAAGGTACGGTACCTTTTGTTTACGACTTTATTCTAGCATATTTTGTTTTATCCCTGTTATAAATTTTTCCTTTCAAATAATGGTGGACGATCGGGTTTGATGTCGTCGAGTAAAACTGCATTTTTATCAAAAATCGTTGCTGCGATCGACTTACCACAAGAGTACTTTTATTCAGAAAATTGTCTACGTAACGTTATTTTGTTAAAAACTATTGAAAAATTGTAGCAAAACTGACTACTGCATGGAAGCTCATCGAAAAGATTCATTTGTTGAGTCAATCACCGGAATCTAGATGATTTTGAATATTCACTTTGGAAGTTATCAAAGAAAAACATTTTTCATTTTGTGAATTTGAGGGGCCCATAACTTGGTAACGAATGCTTTTGGGAACAAAAGTTATATGAAGTACTGGTGATATTTTGACCCCATCTATACATTCCTGAGAGGAGAAGAGGAAGTCCAGGGACACCCTGAATATATATATATATATATATATATATATATATATATATATATATATATATATATATATATATATATATATATATACAGGATGTCCCAAAATAAGATACACAACTAAGTTTGGTTATAAATAGTTTTTGTTACATTTCTGGATTCGCCACTATATTGTCGATATAACGCATCTGGATTAGGTTATTAGGAATTTCTTGGGGGTAATGTTGTAGAGTTTTTTTGTTCATTCAAATTCAAACAAAAATCAAAATTTAATAAAATAAAAAATATATAGACATATACTTATAAGTATATACAATAACAAAGATTCTTCCGTTAAGATAAAATTAAAAATCACAAAATGGGATCCTGTGTTCCTCATTTGCAAACATTTCAATAACATTTAAAACATCAATTTGCACATCTCTATGAAGATGAAGTAGACCTAATCCAACCAACCGCTCCTGTTGCATCGTTGATCCAAGTTTTCAATCGCTTCAACGAAAAAAAAACTTTGTTCAGCGCCACACTAGCAAGATTGCTAAGCATTAATCATGATTGGAAAAATAAAAAATTCCTATATTTTTTTTCAATTGTATATTTTCTTTTATTTAAATAATATATTAAGAATTTTTTTTCTTCAACATTTATAATCGGTTATTCTCTACCTAATGAGATTTTTTTTATCAATAATATAATTGTTTTTTCACTTAACAATTAGTTATAAACAAGCTTTGATTGACATTATAATTTTTGTAAACATAATAAACTCTAAACAACCTAATGCAAAAAAACAATTTTCGAAAAATTATCAACTTATCCATTTGTTTATAAATATTTTATAAACATGAAGTGTATTTTTCCAAATGTTGTAAAATGCCTTTGTTAGACATAAAACTGATAATACGATCATATGAAAAAATATCCAAATCGGCCCAGCCGTTCTCGCGTTTTGCGCTCACAAAGAATCGAGCTTCATTTTTATTGTATAGATTGAAACTGCAAGTTGAAAAACCTCAAATGCACGGATTATATAAATCGCCCTGTATACCCGATGGAAATTGCTCATTTTTGCTATCCCTTGAAGAAAACACGATAAATCCAAAGTTCTTACCGGTGCATCAGCATATCTTTGTTCGGGAACCCATAACGAGCTTTTAAGTGTATTTTCAGTGAAATCATCCTGGAATATCATTTGACCTCTGCATATCTTTGGGATGGTAGTCTGCGTGAAGGTTGATTCACAGAAAGGTGGATCTCTCACATCGATTTGTGGCGAATCCGGATTTCTGATCAACTCTGAAACGAACCAAAATAAGAACAAAAAATGTACTGTATTGAAATGTTTAACGATGCTATATGTTGTTTTTCCAAATATGAACATGCTAGAATACATCACTATGCTGATGAAACCCAGCTCTATATTTCTTTCAATCGTCTCCACTTTAATGTAGCACTAGGAAATATTTACAGAGGCTTGAATAATCTGTACGAGTTTTCGACTGAATTAAAAAAAGTCGCAGGTTATGTTATTCGGTCCAAAAAAAAGCTGAGGATGTTCGCGGGTACATACAAATGAAAATAGGAGAAAATGTACGGCCTGTAGTAAATGAAAGTAAAAATTTAGGTTTGTGGTTTGATTCCGAACTGAGATTCACCAAACATGTGAACCATCTTTGTCAGTCCTCCTTCAACGTTCTTAGGCAACTCTATCTTAATAGGCACATGATGTCTAAACACCTGAAGCTCACTTTATGCGAAACATTAATAACGTCCAAGTTGTCTCACTGCGATGTCATTTATGGCCCTGCTCTCCTGAAGAATTGAACAGATTCGACTTCAGAGAATACAAAACTCTTGCATTCGCTTTTCTTTCGGTTACTCTAGTCAACATGTGCCTTTTAGCTCAAATTTTTTTATTCGCCTCGGTAAATTATGATCGAGGTGTCATTCAATTCGACATCGCCTCTAGAAACTTTTTGAATAATTTGGAGTGGCGCTTGCAAAAATTACAGAAGTTATAATTAATTTAGTAAAAAAAGGGGGATTGGTTTTTTGCGAATATCTCAAACAGTATCAAAAATTTCTGAAATTCGAAAAAAAATCCTAAAAGAACAAGAAATTTCCTAAAAAAAAGTTCGACCTCTCGGAACTCTAGGACAAATATTTATAATTTTTCCAGAGGGTTGAAAATACGGCCGAAAACGGGAACTCTCGCTTGCGTAAGCTCCGCCCAATTCGGAGCATTAATAAATAAATATCATTTAAGCTTATTAAATATGAAAATTGAGATCTTAAAAAATTCAGGCACCCACAGAATAGATCAATGAACAATAATCCGCCGATCTGGGAATTTTTTCCTTCCATGGAGCTATTTTACAAAGGCTATAGAATAGTAGTTTTCTCATTGTTATTAACAATTTACTTGAGTTAAAAATTATCAACCTCGATTAAACATTGAAAAAAATATTATTTTTATAATATTGCTATTGGTCCGTTTTCTCATGATCATGAGCTACTCAAAATGATTTTTAATAATTTGTATCCCATATTGTTTGAAAAATTGTTATAAACAGATGCGTTGTTTGAACGATAATCAAAAAATATTTTTTTTAACCTAATCTTTTATGAAAATTATAATTTGAAGAAAAAAATCATTTCTTAAAAATAATGTTTTATTGCTTAAAAACGCACTTGTTAATTAACTATTTTTTTTACCACTTGTTATAAAAATTTAGGAACCATTTTTTTTCAAATCATCATCTTGCTCTTCGATGTCTGATTTTTTTTTAATTTCTATTCAAATTTTTATTGTTTATGCAATGAACAATTTGTTATAACAATTGAATTTTTTATTTATATTTTTTTTTGCTCTAAAAAATACAACAAAAACAGCCCAGTATCAGTTTTTGGAAAAAAAAAAATTTTTCGATTTTTTATTTAATTTTAAGTATTCTCGTATATTCAAACTTACCTTTCGCGCCTGCTTTTCTTTATTTATTATTAATAATTACTTATAAACTATTGCAGATACAACAAATTCATCTAGACTTTTTTCTAAATTAGCTACTTAACCAATTTATAACCAAACTAAAGCTCTAACTTAATTATGTATATAATTTTCTTGCAATTATTTATAAGAATTAAAGGAAAAAATATTTTTTTTGCTTTTAATATCGAGATATCTTCATTAACTATACCAGATACGACAAAAGGTACTTAAATCTTCTTCATTCTGCATTAGTTAATGAACAAATTGAGCTCTAGCTGAGGCTGTACCTTAAAATTTATAAGCAATTAGCAGCTATTGATAAGAATGTATTGGGCAAAATTTTTCTGGATTTTTTGATCACATTAAAATATAAATTTTTCATAAATGTTAATTTCTTTTTGGAAAATCACTCAAATATTATAAAGAGTTATGAATAACATCCATTCATGAACAAACAAAGTTCATTTCCATACTAATTGTCAGAAATTTCAGTCATTGTTATCGAAATCTTTGATGTCATAATTTGTCTAGATGTAATTAAGAACAATGACTGAGTATTTTTGGATAATTATTGAATCCTAGTTATAAATAATTAAGTTAGAGCTTTAGTTTGGTTATGAATTTGTTGAGTAGCTAATTTAGAAAAAAAAGGCCAGATGAATTTGTTGTATCTGCAATAGTTTATAAGTAATATTTATAATAAATGATGAAAAGCAGGCGCGAAAGGTAAGTTTCAATATACGAGAATACTTAAAATTAAATAAAAAATCTAAAAAAATTTTTTTTTCCAAAAACTGATACTAGGCTATTTTTGTTGTATTTTTTAGAGCAAAAAAAATATAAATAAAAAACCAATTGTTTATAACAAATTGTTTATTACCTAAACAATTAAAATTTGAATAAAAAAAAATTCAGACATCGAAGAGCAAGATGAATAATGATTTTAGAAAATGTTCTTAATTTTCATAACAAGTGGTAAAAAAAATGAACAAATGCGTTTTTAAGCAATAAATATTTTTTTTTAAACGATTTTTTTTAAACATAATTTTCATCAAAAATTATGTCAACAAAAAAACATTTTTGATTATCTTATGAACAACGCATTTGTTTATAACAATTTTTTAAACAATATGGAATAAACATTTTTGAAAATCATTTTCAAGTAGCTTATGATCATAAAAACATCCCAGATTTATAGTTTAACAATTATCGCACTTTCAATGTTGTTGTTCGTGCTACAAAAAATTGTTTAATAATTAATGGATAACTAATTGAAAAATCGCGATAAAAACTTTTGATCGACGGATTATTGTTCATTGATCTATTCTGTAGGTGCCTGAATTTTTTTAGTTCCTAATTTTCATATTTAATGAGTTTAAATAATATTTATTTATTAAAGGTCCGAAGTGGGCGGAGCTTACGCAAGCGAGAGTTCTCGTTTTTGGCCGTATTTTCAACCCTCTAGAAAAATTATAAATATTGGTCCTAGAGTTCCGCAAGGTAAAACTTTTTTATGAAATTTTTTCCTATTTTGGGATCTTTTTTTAAATTTTGAAAATTTTGAATGCTTTTCGAGATATTCGCAAAACCAAACCCCTTTTTTTACCAAATTATTTATAACTTTTGTAATTTTTGCAAGCGCCACTCCAAATTTTTCAAAAAGTTTCTAGATGCGATGACGGATCGAATGACACCTCGATCTAGTTTTCCGAAGCGAATAAAAAAATTTGACCTAAAAGGAACATGTGACTAGACTAGGTATCCGAAAATTCGATCACATGAGTGCGGAATTCAAAGACTCTGGTTGGCTGAGGTTGAACGATCTTCGAAATCTTCATCTACTATCTTTGACGCATAAAGGTCTGAAAAGGAATACACCGAAATATCTCTTCAAAAAATTGAAGACGTTCGCCACTCTGAGTGATCTTAGAACCCGTAACAGACACGTTCTTGTTATTCCTCCTCATTCTACCGCAATTTTCACAAGAAGCTTTTTATACAGTGCCGCCAAATTATATGATCAATAACCCTGTGAATTCAGGTTGTATACTTTGAGTAATTTCAAAAAAAGACTGAAACGGTTCATAAAAGACACCCTTTTTTTTCAAACGTTGACGACATATCCAGGTATGGCATGATAATAATGATGATAATGTTCGAAAGTTTTTCCATACAAAATGAATATTTAAAGAAAATGTTGAATATACCGGGTGATTCTCCAAGGTGGCTCGCCCCTATTATTGAAGATAGAAAAACGAAATTTGGGGGTTGTGTATTATAGTTCAATTCAAATTTTTTGACATGTTGACTCGCTTTGCCGTACTTCCGGTTTGACCGGAAATGATCCCAACTTTCGATTTTTAAATAGACATCCTATATATTTTTGAAATTTCGATGGAGAATGACATTCCAGATCTAACAACACCTCACTTGTCGAAATTTGACAAATAGAGTCATTTAATGTCGATATCTGGTTCATTAACAACTGCATCAAAGACCCCTATTTTTACAAAAATCATAACTTCAAGGAATGTCAACATTAATATGAAATTGGAAATGGAATCAAGATTACTCAGGCAGACAATTTTTAAACATTACTCCATACTTAACTTCATCAACTGTGAATTGAAAAATGTTTATGATAACTTAGTTGGACAATTTGATTATGTATATTTACAAAATTTCTTCAATGAAGTCATTGATGAAGTGGACATAGCTAAAAGACTTAAATTTGACAAAGTGAACAAAAAACTTAAAGGTTTGATCAACCGGAAACACAATTTGTGGAAAAACAAACAGAGAAATACAAAGATATTTTCAAATTTCAATTTTCACGATAGGGTAAAGAATCTTTCTGACATTGTGTTCGATGATGACGGAATGGACTTATTGAAATTGGGGCTCAAATTTGCTTTGGGTTACCAAGTTTGTGATTGAACAACTCTCAAATGACTATAATGTCAAAAAGACTATTCGTAATGATATTCACAATTTTCTATATAAAATCCAACGTTGCAAACAAAATTTCAACACTCATATTCACAAACATGTTCACTCCATTCTTAAAAAAATTTAAACAAAAATTAAAGATCATAATATTATATTCTCAAAAGCAGATAAAGGTAATTCTACAGTAATTCTAAATAAATCAGACTACAATGAAAAAGTTGAAACTTTTCTCTCAGAGCACAATTTCAAACTCCTACCTTCAAATCCATTGAACAACTTCATCAAAAGACTTGAAATCCATTTGAAGATTCATTCGGAATTCTTCAAAGAACATTCTGCTCCTTTTTATTAATTTCCAGCGATCCAGTCATTCCTGGATTGTATGGACTTCCAAAGATCCACAAGATCGACTTACCGATAAGGCCAGTAGTGAGTTTCACCAATACTCCAGTTCCAATCCTAGCCTCTTTCATTTACAAACTTATAAAGCTAACTTCAAACCTACATTTTCGGTAAGTAATTCTTCAGATTTGATTGATGAACTTACGAATTTAGATATACCCCAAGATTGCCTAATGATTTCATTTGATGTTAGCAATCTCTTCACTTTTGTTCCAAAAATGGAAACTTTACCACTAGTCAACGAGGTTTTAAGTCTTGCAAAAGTTGATGACAATTGTACTACTTTTATATTGACCATTTTGAATTTCTGCTTTTCACAAGTTTTTTTTATATTTAATGAAAAACTATACAACCCGAAGGTCTTGCTATGGGTAGTTGTTTATCTCCTTTTTTAGCAGATATTTTCATGAACAATTTAAAAAATAAATTCATTGTCACGGATATTAGTGTTTGTAAATGGTAATATTGAGACTGCTCAAAATTTATTAACTAAAATTAATCAAATACACCCTAACATAAAATTCACCTTAGAAATAGAATCAAATAAAAAAATATTTTTTTTAGATCTTACAATACATAAAAATAGTCACTCCGTAGATTTCAATGTCTACAGAAAACCTACACAAACTGATCATGTATACCCAGTTTTTCGAATCATCCCCATCAGCATAAAATGGCTGCCTTCTATTGTTACATCCACAGACTCTTAAATGTACCTCTTTTTACTGTTTAGTATCAAAAAGAATTGAATATTTTTAAACAAATAGCTTTCAACAATGATTATTATATAATAGCTTTCAACAATTATTAACACTTTGATTCAAAAAATTAAAAATTGAAATGAACAGAACTTATCTTATCCAAAATTAAATTCAATCGACAAATTTGTTTCAATTCCTTTTTCAAACGATAACATTTCTGACAAAGTAGCTAGCAGCATTAAAAGTGAATTTGACAACATTAAAATTTCCTTCAAAACCAACATAGCTTGGGTAGATTTTTGTTCAATACAAAAGACAAAATTGACAAACTTTCCAAAAGTGGTATATATAAGTTAAATTGTGAAGACTGCGATGCAGCCTACATTGGTAGAACTTGTGGACCTCTAAAAGTTCGTATTATGGAACATTTAAATAGTAATAAAGTTTCTGCTTTCGGTCATCACTTAATATTTAACAATTATAATTTTAGTCCTTCTAGAAATTCACAAATTTTACATGATGTCAGTCCCAAAAATTATAATAGATTAGATTTTCTTGAAGATTCACACATTAGTCAAGAAATACTCAACAATAACCTTTGTCTCAACACGCAAGTCAATTTGAATAGATCCTATATTCCACTTCATAGACGTCTAAATTAAATAATATTCAACTTCCTTAACTGTTTCACTCTAATTCACATTTTAGTTTCTTGTGAATCATGCTAATATTTTTCAATTTCCATTCTCTATGATGACTTTACTTGTATCTGTTTGCAATTTGCCAGCCTCTTCTACAGTTTTCTCCATACTGAGAACACAAGTCATGTTCTTTTATACTCTGTTTTACTCCAGCTGTGGGAGTTGTGAAGTTGGGTCTAGTTCCCATTAGACTTGTATCACACTCCTTATCCCCCAGTTGCAGTTCAACTGAGCCATGGTGAACAAGGATTTTTATTTTTATGAAGAAAAATTTAAATTCATTGTCTATGGACACTACCAGAGTTATTCAATTGATTGTTTTGATCAGGACAGGTCTAATTAGACTTCTTCCTTATATTCAATTATGATGACTCAAATGTGAGAATTGAAGAGTCTTGTCTGGTCTTCCTTGGAATACTGAAACATATATTTGACAGATGACAGTCCTCATTAGATTGATCATCTTCTAATGTGTTTTCGTATGACAGGGATATTCCTTTCTTGATTCTGATATCTCCATGGTTTGGTGTTTCCTGCCAATCTACTTCATCGTTTACTTGTCAATTGTCAATCTACTTCATAGTTCACTTGTCAATTGTCAATCTTGTCACTTGTCCAGCTATCACACCACAACAATGACTTTCTGAAAGATAAGGAAAAATTGTAATCTCAATTTTCATCCTGGCCTAGAATATGTATTTTAACATGTGTGTCACGTAAACCTATATAACTTTCATTGATCATGAGATATTTTATGGTCTTTTTGGCTTCTTATACACCTGACGAGAAGTAACCTCACATTTAAAATATGTCAATTTTCTTTCTCAAAAAAACTTTTCATTAACTTATTCTCTACACTATTACTTACTTTCAGGTACGACTGATGATGCCCTAACGGTCGAAAGCGCTTTGCTACGATTTTAATAAATTATTTTATGCACGAAATACAATTTTCTTTCATCGAAAGTCATTTTTATTCCATTTATTATTTTTCGATCTAGAATGCCATGGATCGTGTAAATCGCTTCATTCTTGATCAAGTAACTTGAGAAAAATACGACATTGAGGCTCGTGACTTCACAGACTTTTTATGAATTATTTAAAAGTCGCAAATTGGTCCATCAAGGTTCTAAATTTCCAAAATGCATGATCACGGCAAAGTTCAACTTTTTCAATTGTTGCGCGCACCACATTGATAAGCTGTTCCGCAGTGATGTTCTGGAATGCCACCCTTACTTCATACTCCAGTTCTTCACGAGTAGCTGATGCTGTGTTATGTACCTGATTTTCAATTGTTTCCCAGAGAAAAAATCCAGCGGAGTAAGATCTGGTGATCTAGAATATGAAAAATAAATAATACATTATAAAAAAAGATGACAATCTAAGAATGTACCTCGCAGGCCAATGAATAGGTGCCAATCCACTTTTCTGGGAAGATGGCGCTCCATCTTGTTGAAAATAGATATCAACTTGGTTAGCCAGTGGCGAATCTTCAATAAAATCATTAATTTGATTTCTAAGGAACTGAAGATATCTTTTCGCAGTATGTTGTCTGTCGAAAATTATTGGCCCCAAAAGTTTTCCTTCGATAATACCCATCCAGCAGTTGAAACCAAATCGCTCTTGAAAATTTCCTTTTTGCATCAGATGTTAATTTGTTTAAGACCAGTACCTTTCATTATTCCGATTGAACAGACCCAAGTTGGTGGTGAATCGAGTTTCATCTGAATGAATGATTTTGAATGGAATACATACATCTTCCCTGTATTTAGTAAAAAACCAGTTGCAATAAGTTAATTTTCGGTTGTGGTTGTTATCGTAAAGATGTTGGTGTAGTTGGTACTTGAATGATCGATAATTATATTTGTGAATTCTCCAAACGGACGAATAACTTATATCACACTCAGAAATAATTAGGCGAATTGACGCCGAACGAATCACTTCAGCATAGGCCGACACATCTACTTCTTTTTTTTTTCACTGAAGATGAAGTTATTGGCATTTTCTTCTGATTCATTTCGCATTTTCCTTTCCAGTTTTGGAAAATAATGCCGAGTGGGATGGCGACGATTAGGGAATCTCTGAGCGTAAATTCGAGCGCATCAGTTTCATTCTTTTTTGCTTCTCCGTAAATTAGTAACAGGTCAATTTTCTCGTTTCTAGTATAATTTTCCATATCCAATTATAAACTGCGCAACAAATAAATTTTTAAAAGTCACAGCACATTCATTAGCCTATTTGTTTAGGTAGTCCTAGCAACAGCTTCGATTGTTTGTCACGGATAACTAGAATAACTGAACTCAGTGCATAAGTATACGAAAATCGTAATATTTGTTATCGGGTATGATCGCTTCTTGCAATTATTCAGAAAAATGGTGAAAATAAAGTGAAAGTGTGTGGTATCAAATTATTCGTGAGAAAATGATCTTTCACAAAACGCCGACGAGCCACCCCCTTTCCATTTGAAAAAAAAAATCGAGTTAACTGGTAAAATTCATAATTGCGACTTTTAAATGATTCTTAAAACGAGTGTGAAGTCATAACCTCAAAGTCGTATGTTATTTGATCAAGAATGAAGCGATTTACACGATCCATAGCATTCTAGATCGAAAAATAAAAATTTAAATAAAAATGATTTATTTGTCAAATATTGACAAGTGAGGTGTTCTGGGATTTAGAATGTCATTATCGATCGCAATTAGTGAAAATATATAGGAAGTCCTATTTAAAAATCGAAAGTTGGGGTCATTTCTGGTCGAACCGGAAGTACGGCAAAGCAAGTGAATATGTCAAAAAATTCAAATTGAACTATACCCAACAAACATTATAGGTAAAATTTACGTCATTTCGACCTTCGAATAGGTCAGCGCCCTAATTGGCGAAGGTAATTATTACGTTATAATTACCTTAAATTTACCATTATGGGGAAAAAAATGGAAGTAATTCAGAAGTCGAAATTTGGGAAATTAAGACATTTCTCCTTATAAGTTGAAGGCATAAATAGGTAAAATTGCCTCCAGACTAGTCGACTGATGGTAAAAATGTAGTCATTTTACCAATTTCGGATTATAAACACTGTAATGAAACAAACAACAAACAATGGCAGGTTAGAAGAGATGATAAAAAGTTCACTGTATATTGTGTATCTAACCTACATGCTTATGCGTGAAAGCGTTGAAGTTGACATGAACATGGCGTATGAAGAAAAATTGTCAATAAACTATAGCAGATAATGCAATAAGTGATGGTTTCGCATCCACACCTAGCTGTGATTTCATTTTGCGATACAAACTTTTCTGTGATAATGTTGATTTTTACTCGTCTAAAACAAATTGGGCCCATCAAATTATTAGATTTGTATGAAAAAAAAACATTAATTCATGTCTACTTTGACAATTTTTTCCATCAAACACTTCAAAAACTGATTTTATAGATGAAGTATGTGTGTACATATCATATTCACCTATTTTTTGACTACCACTCATTAAAATGTGGTCGATTCGAGAAACTTATGTATTATTTTTACAATGGCGGAAACGGTTCGAACCGAAAAATATGGCGTAGATTCCATATGGGACCTATATGTCAGAAATTCCTTAAAATTTTGACTATGAGAAACCAAGACTTTGTTCAGAGTCAAAGTAACCTTTATTCCTGACTTTGAAGTCCATGTTCCTTATCTTGGGATTTCGGACCCTTTCCATTGTGGTCACGTGATGAAATACAATATATGTTGTGGATGCATGTCTATACGTTTCGTTCTCTGGATGGATTGCAATCGTGGATAATAAATTTATATTTTACTTATTCTATGTCTGTCAGAAACACCCAAATGTCAATATAGGGGTGAAAAAGTCAATATGTTTTGCTAATGTTAATGGGTAAGGCCAAGTAACCTGTAGTTACTCAGAGAAATGGATATTGACTAGAAAACCCTGTAATGAGTGTTCATTCTGAAATTAAATATCAAATCCATCAGTAATGGTTGATAATGGTACGCGATATTTATATTTCAGTGCACATCTTCCCAGAATAGAAACATGATTAATGTTATTGTCTAATGGGGAATCTCTTTCCGAAGAGAAATAGCCAATCATAACTTTTCAAATATAAAATGGTGTGCTGTGATTGGCTGAATAATTTTGATTTGACATTTCTGCGTTCCGCATTCGGTGCCCGAAAATATACAATTTATCAGCCAACTGTAAATACCATTAAAAATCGACCAATTATGATTCGCTTGAATTTTACTTTTCCGGAAACCACAATGATTGGTTTTAAAATTCTCGAAACCATGGAAACTCATCATTTCAACACATCAATCTCTTTTTTTTTGTTAAAATCAATTTTCTATTTGATTTGATTTTTGCGTATTCAATACCATTTTTCATCCATTCACTTCAAAGGATGAACTTCTTTTGAATTCCATTTTGTCGCTGCATCATTGAAAACGTCGCGGCTGTAGTTTACCGCTGGCGACAGACGAAACTTCTAGACGCAGCCCATTCATTGTTCAGTAACTCTTACCGACATGACCTGAGACCTAACCAAAGTTTAAGGTTAACGCTTTCATGTTTTTATTTCAATAATGGATGAGTGTTTTAAAATAGTTGCCGTCATAAAAAGACGTGAAGCAACACCCATAGTTGAATACTCCTATGTACCCCATAAGTAGGAACAAAAAGGAGAGTGTTCTACCAACTGCTTGTAAGGAGACTTTATGCGACAGGGCCCAATGTCTGAACTTCTCTAACAATGGGAGGTTATCTTCCAAGCTTTGTGCCTTATTCCCATTGAACTCATCGTCTTGTGATCCATATTTTTCCCCGGTATCATCATCGGTAAAAGCAATTTCTTACTTTACATTAATTTCTGTAGTTGATGATGACTGAGTGGAAAATGATGGCTCTGATCTCTGGACATCGGAAAGTATAGGATGGTTTCGGATTATATTTTCATTTGTTTTCATTCTGGCAGCTAATCGATAATAGTTGGTGGTATACCTGTATGGTTTACTAACTCCATTCGAATTTTTGCTCGGCATTTTATAGATTTCTAGAATGTAGGGCACAATAAAAAATTTAAAGGAAGTAAATTGTATCATGTCATCCTCATCTGAATCGACTTGGTCTTTAATATCTGATGATAGACTAAGTTACTTTGAGGATTCTATTTTAGGTAACTTTGACTTCGTTGTAGACATTTAGTCTGATTAGACAAATATTGTGGTAATCTCGCCCTCATTGTAGAGCAGTAGGTATAAAATAGGTCAAGAAATGTCCAGGCAACTCCTTTAACTTAATTGGTGCCAAAATAGGTAATAAAGAGTATATAGTAGACCTGTTTACTGACTTGTCAATTCCTTGACTATATGAACACACATGAGGTAATAATTAGGTAAATATTCACCAGAAGGTTTTTCCAGTTCCAGTTCCAAGTATTTTGAACACATTTTGCTGGTTACCTTTAGGTGAAATTTAACCTAGTAAATAACTCTATTAACCCATGAGGCTGTGAAGGTATATTTGAAGTCCATAACAAGTAATTTCATACTACGCACTACGCCTATTAAGTTTTTGGTTTTTGAAGGAGATTTGGTGCTCTCAATTATGGTTTTTATAACTCCAATTATAACTTTGGAGTTAGTTAGTACTTGAAGGTGAAATATTTGGTTAGAAATGGGTAAATTCGGACTTCTTGAAGCCGCTTTACCCCACTGCTTGGTATAATTTTCCTATAATGTTAGTTGGGTAATACACGACCCCCAAATTTCGTTTTTCTATCTTCAATAATAAAAAAGTTATAGAGTGAGCCACCTTAGAGAATCACCCGGTATTTTTTCTTATATAAAACTTCCTTCTCATGTGTGTATGTATGATAAATATCTCTATATTCAGTTTTCTGTTGAAAAATAGCTATAGCTGACCCTTCGCCTTTTCACCATTTGTCTTTTCTCTTCCATATTTATAGTGCCCTGTTTTTCTATGTAAAGATATTGAAATGATGAATGAAGCCGCTTTATTATTATTATAATTATTATTTCTCGAATTATTTATGATTCAGTAATCACTGTGAAGTCGAACCATTGGAAGAAATCACAAAACAATAAGATAAATTATATTATAGATCAGATATTTTATGTAAACAGATAACTCTTGTGGCATAAATACTTGAGAATGAACGTTATTAATTCACAACTATTTCATCGAAATAAATCAATGGGAAATTCGTCAAATCAATCCTCTGCGAACTTTGCCTCGGAAAAAAGATGTAGTAAAGGGTTCAGGAAAAAAAACCTCATAAGTGACATTTTATCCAATTTCAATTATTTGTGTAGATTTTTTCGAATTTATAAAGACTATCAGATAGTGAAGTATGCAGGGGAATATCCTGATAAATCCCTAGATATTCAGAGATGAAAATACCTATGCAGTGAAATAACCTGATAATGCCATCGAAACAGGGAAAAATCCTGATATGTCCATGATTCAAATGTTGGTATGACATGAACAAACTGATTTGGCAGTTGTTGGCAACCCTTTTGGTTTTGTGTGAATTCATCTTTTCAAGTGTAATAAGTGTGCATTTTCGTAAATATTTTGAAATTTTTTTGACAGTTCTTACAACCATTCAAATTTCGTCATTTTGTGTCATATGAAACAATTTCACCCAATCATGTCGACATTACACTGACTATTCCACGCACCTTGGAATTTTCACAAAATCTGACCAATCAAAAACCAGAGACAGCTTGTATTATCGCGAAAACACCAGCTGTCTTTCAATTCTGATTGGTCTATCAGCATGGTGTTTTCAAAGACGTAACCATGGATACGGATTGCAATGCAAAGTTTGACAGTTTGACCAAAAATAATTGTAGCTGCAAACGTCAAAATGAGTCGCTTCGGTGCTACTTCAAATGAAGTAATAAACCAAAATTTTGAAGTAAATATACCCAGTAACACAAAAAAATCAAAATCTTATATATGGAGACAATTTATGACGTTCTGTGCGGAACGCAACTACAAATTAGATGCAGAAAATAGCAACGAAAGATTAGCATTCATTCTAAAAGACTGGGCATTCAATATGCGAAAAATTGATGGTAGTGATTACAAGGAGAGTGTTATCAAAACCATATGGAACACTACTGCAAAATTAGTACAAGAAAAATATTTTTGTGAGTATCAGAGACATATTGATCCCTTCAAAAATATAATGTTCAAGGAGGCGAGGACGGCTCGAGATAGCAAGAGAAAATTGTTGCAAGCTGTACCCGAAAAAAATAAAATGAGTTCTGTCGCTATGACTACAGATGAATATAGAAATATGTGCTTACAATGGGACGGAGACACGCCAGAGGACTCCAAAAGAAGTTTTTCACATAGCTGCGTAGAACTAGCTTGGAGAGGTAACGAAGCAACGTTTTCCAAATTACATTTTTTTAAGGGAGAGACTGACAACAAAGGCTGTTTAACAAACAGAATTGCATATAACCCGATATTCTCCAAAACCCACCACGGTGGTGATAAAAATTGTGCAGATACTAAATGGCTTACTCAAAATTTGAAAAATCCTGAAATATGTCCTGTGAGATTATACCGGAAACTTATATCGAAAAGGGGAATTATTACCAATGACAGACTTTTTCTGACAGTGAATGGCAAGTGGAATAATAATAATAATAATAATTGGTACAAGAATTGCCCTATTGGTATTAATACAATATCAAAACTATCTGCAGAAAAGATAGGATTAGATACTAGAAAACTAAAAATAACAAATCACTCTAATCGTGCCACTGCAGTTAGTCAGTTACTACAATCCGGCGTTAGTGAACAACAAGCTATGGAAATTACTGGACATGGAAGTTCGAACTCGATGAAACCGTATTTACATCTTAGTGCTGAAAATCATCAGAATATAGTGAATACTTTTAGGGGTACTTCAAGTACATCAAGTAATAATACCAACAATACATTGTAGCCACCTAATAACGGTCATACTATTCAAATTTTTTCAATTGCACCATTTATAATAATTATAGTCGAGAATAATATATTATGTTCATAAAAAATTATTTATTGTTATAGGTAACAAATTATAATTGAAACAAATCGTTTATAGTTTAAATAAATATTTCATGCTTTTAATTAAATTTGAATTATTTATTATTATTGAATTTCTTCCACTCATTCTGCCGAATTTAAATTTTTTGACCTTTCATTTTGTTCGTGAAATAGTCTAATAAAATACCACTCGTGATTGAATTTATCTTATAAGTCTGTCTTTTATTTCTAAACTCAACTGAGTTGCTTGAAGAAAACAAGCAACTCAGTTTCGTTTAGAAATAAATCGACAGACTTATCGCGAAAATTCAGTCACTAGTGGTATTACTACTGATAATTGCATCCAGTGCAATTATCAATCACTATGACAACACGATTGAATTTGACAACTTCATTCCAAATAAATTTCAAAATGTCACGTTTCGGCAATGCGAATGTTCAAAGTATAAATGCGCTAATCAAAGAAAAAATTGCCTGAAATACAATTTTGGTGCGAACGAGAATATGAATTAAATGAACATAGAAGCTCAGAAGAATCGGCGTTGATACTAAAAGATTGGGCGGTCAAACACAGTATTTAAACCAGCCCGAGATGCCCGCGATCCAATCAGGAAGAAACTACAAGCAGATCCATGTAAACGTAAGTCCAGTTCAGTTTCGTTAAATTTGTCTGAAGTTAACAGAATAATATTGCTATGGGATGAAAATACTCCTGAAGGTCTCATGCGAAAATTTTACCATATTGCTGCTGTAGAATTAGCCTAGCGAGGAGGAGAGGCAGTTGCTTGTCTGGTGGATTTTTTTCAAATCGAGAAAAATTACGATGACTCGCCAACAAATCGCATTGAATACAATCCGGTGTTCAGTAAAACGTGCCAAGGTGGTTTTTAAAGCTGAACAACTAGTAGATGGTTGGTTTCCAATAGTGAAAGACAAAGCTGCCCTGTAAGTCTTTCTCATAAACTGATATCAACACGAGGCGACAATATTATCTCACCACGACTCTTCTTGAAACTGACAAATGGTACGATAATGTACCTGTTGGAAGAAATACAATGAATGGATGGACTAAATCTGCTGCTGAGTCAATTGGCTTGAATGTAAAGGACGAAAAGATAACAAATCACTCGAATAGATCAACTGCTGTTAGCGAATTGGCAAAAAGTGTTGTAGAAGAACAATAATTGCTGAAAATTACTGGTCATAGCAATCAAAATTCTATAAAACCATACTTGAATCTCGATCAAGAACACCACAACAAGATCATAAATATTATGTGTGGTAATAGATCTTCTATAGTAGAGAACAGCAACGAATCTAATGTTCAGTTAAATTTTTATAATTGTACTTTCACTAACTGTACTTTCAATGAATGAATAAATGTTTCATTGTGTTGAGTTATTAATTTTTTTGTCAAAAAATTTTCCGCCGAATATCCCTCGGACATTGACAAATGCCTCATAATTTTATGACAAATTTCTCGAGCTCGTTGCTTGGTAACAGACCTCAGCCTTCGGCTTCGGGCTGTTACCAAGGAACGAGCTTTCAATTGTCATTAAATTATCTAGTCTATTATCAATGTCCCAGGGATATTACTACTGATAACAGCACCTTTTGGTTAGTAGGCCATTGTGTATAACTAGGTACTTAGTGTCTAGTGACTCTAGTGTTGTCGAAAATGCCAAACAGTAAAACTTCTTATTATGAATCCAACAAACAGTCCTCTTCAAAAAAACGTGAACAATTTGGCCGAATGAGTGATGTCAACAAAAATATCCATCTACAAACTCACGAAGCAGGTGAATCTTGTAACTGTAAGAACAAATGCTTTGATGTAGTTAACATAGCTGAAAGGAATAGAATACTAATATTTATGAATGAAAATCTATATTTGAGGGGTTTGGTCATCGTGCTTTCGGTTCAGCGCAGGCGCATTAAAAATTAATGAAGTTTTCAGTATCATGTCCTTATAATGGAAGATGAAAAAGTTAAAGAATTTGTTGTTTTTGCAAAGAGGCTTTTATATCTATTCATGAGATAGAAAGAGGAAAATTGGATAATTTGGTTTCTAAATTAACTGGTTCAACAGCTCCAGATTTAAAAGGAAAGCATTCAAATAGACCTCATAAATTGAGTGAGAAAACACTTAATTCAATTCGGGACCATATTTCATCTTTCAAAGATCGTAGTAGTCGCTACAGTCTTGCAGAGTCCAGCAAAACTCACTTAGATGAAGATTTAAACATTTCTGAATTATTTAAAATAATTAAGGAGGCTTATCCTCATGTACGAGCTGTTAGTTATGAATCGTATCGTACCATTTTCAACAGGGAATTTAATATCGCCCTTGGTTATTCACGAACTGCGATAAGCATGCAGCTGGAGAAAGACCTGTAGTTGAAAATGTATGAAGAAAAAAAAACCAAATTGAGTCTTGAAAAGGAAATGAGGGCGATGGAAGCAATGCATGAGCTACGACGTTTTACGAGAAAAAAATAGCTGCAGAACGAGAAAACCAAAAGTTTGGACATAAAGAAGCAATTTCTATGGATTATTCTAAAAACTTTTCTTGTCCAAACATTACAACCAATGAAGTGTACTATACTGTTTTCCTCTTCAACATTCATTCTTGTCGAATGCAAAAACTGTAGCCAAAAAGGGGAGTATTGAAGTATGCTCTTTCTCATATAATTTTGTATATAAGCATCTAGATGAACGTACTACAGATTTGGAAATATTATGCGACTCAGGTGGGGGACAAAATAAGAATGTGAACTAATCAGACTACTTCATCATTTAGTTCACATTGATAAGAAATTGAAATCAATCAAGGTCTCTTTCCCTATGGGAGGACACTCGTACTTGGAGTACATTCCATTTTTCTAACGTACTCTCACTAACAACACTTTAAACAAGCCAACTAAATAACTTACAAATTCCAATAGCAAATGAACTCAATAACCTTATATTAACATTACCTAACAGTACCTACCTCCTGATTTATCACGTGGGTAATATACAATTTAGAAGAAATATCTATTCTACAGCGGCAACAATGTTGTATTGAAATTCAGTTTCAACCAAATATTTTAATATTAACGGGGACCCAGTTAGGCCCTAGGTCGGACCCAATTGAACCATAAGCAAATATACCTGCTAGAATTGGGACCTAACTCGGACTCTCCCCAAAATTGGAATGTGGGAATTTTCAGGTTAGGGGATATGATGTATATTGATTTAGGCTGCGAAAAAAAATTATTTTGGAGTCTACAGGGTGGCTTAAAAAAGTGTGACATATCAAAGTTTTGTTTTTTTAAATGGAACACCCTCTACTTCGGTACACTTTTGAATAGGTCAGGAGAAAATAATATTATTTCATATGGTACCATGTACCTAACTATAACCGTTCTCGAGTTATTGATTTTTTTATGAAAATGCTAGGTACAATTGGAAACTAAATAACATCGAAATGTATAGAAATCATCCCTCCGAATTCTGACCAAGCATAGAAGAGGTTCAGGGCTATGGATTTCGATAAAACCCGTTTCTCAATATCATAAAGAATGTTCAAAAATCATTGTCACTTGTTTATAATTTCGGACAACGATAACTTTGTTATTTCAAATGAAATACTCTGTATTTTTTTGGTCTGAACAATATAAAATTCAATTATCTTTCATTTCATATTTGGGTTTCCTATACCTTAAATAGTTTTTCAGATATTGGCTTTTTCAAATAGAAGTTCTTATTTCAATGCCTTCTTTGAATCAAGATAGCTTTGAAATGACATTTATTTGATTTGCTCACAGAATTATCATTGACAGTTGTTATACTTCACCCCATCGAAAATATATACTGTTCACTAGAATTAAGTTATCATTTACATTCATATTCTGACAGTAGTTCATTAAACAGACTATACAAAATCTTTTCATTATTCAACCGAAACAACAACAAAATATGAAACACAAATGTATTCAATTCATAGTAGGGGCTCGAAATAACGACCATCCTGATGAATACAAAGAGCCACTCTCTCTATGAAAGACTTCTTAACATTTAATAACATTTGAGGCGTCACTCTTCGAAAAGCAGCTCTTATTCTCTCCCTTCATATTCACAGTGTGGTTGGAGGAGTGTCGTAAACCTCACTTTTCGAGTATCCTCATAGGAAAAAATCGAGGCAAGCCAAATCTGGTGATCTCGCTGGCCAATTTTGTGGTCCTCCCCTACCAATCTATTTATTCGGAAAGCACATATTCAAAAACTGTCTGACACTGAATTTGAAATGTGCCAGAGCTCCATCCAACTGTAACCACATCCGTTGTCTGATATTTAGCGGCACATTCTCCGGAAGCTCAGGCAGATCATCTCGTAATAATTGTAAAAATATTTTACCATTCAAGTTTCCATAAAAAATTATGGTCCTATAACTTGTGTACCTATAATTCCTCCCCAAACGTTAACAGACCATCTATTCTGGTGATCACATCACTATAATAATGGAAGTTGTGTCTGTTCAGTAAGCCATTGTTTTGAAAAGTAGATCATCAGAAAATAAAATGGAATCCAAAAAATGTTCATCCTCACTAAACTTGTCCAGAACCCATGGACCAAACTGTATTCGTCGATGGAAGTCTATTTCATATAATTCCTGGTGCTTCGGAATACGGAACGGGTGGAATTTGTATTTTTTTAGTACCCTAGATACGCTCCGTCTGCTTATCCCTGTATCTTTCTCGATCTTACGTTGACTCGTATGAGGGTTTTCTATGATTGATCCCATAATAAGAAATTCATTTTCCTCATTTCCAATGATAGGTTTTGGTCTATTTGCCTTTCCGTAAGCTACACTTCCAGTCCTACGAAATTGATGCAGCAATCGTTTGAAAATCAACTTGTTTGGATGATTACGGTCTGGATATTTTTGGGCATACACCCTCGACGCCAGAAGGCAATTCTCTAAAGACTCACCAATCGCTAAATCATATCTATCCGCTCTTGAATGGGATAAGTTTTCATTTTCGACGCTAATAATTCAGTGAATGTTTTGAATAACATAAAACACAATAACTGTTAATTTGAATCCTTTCAACAAGTTGAATAAATGTCGTTTCGAAGCTATCTTGATTCAAAGAATGCATTGAAATAAGAACTACTATTTGAAAAAGCCAATATCTGAAAAACAATTCTGGTTAGGTATAGGGAACCCCCATATGAAATGAAAGATAATTGAATTTTATATTGTTCAGATCAAAAAATACAGGGTGTTCTTTCCGAAATAAAAAAGTTATTTCTGTCCGAAATTATAAAAATTGACAATGACTTTTGGACATTCTGTATAATATTGAGAAACGGGTTTTATCGAAATCAATAGCCCAAAACCTCTTCTATGCTTGGTCAGAATTCGAAGGGATGATTTCTATACATTTCGATGTTATTTAGTTTCCAATTGTACCTAGCATTTTCATAAAGAAATCAATAATTCGAGAACGGTTATAGTTAGGTACATAGTACCAAATGAAAGCATATTATTTTTTCCTGACCTATTCAAAAGTGTTACGAAATACAGGGTGTTCCATTTAAAAAAACACAACTTTGATATGTCACACTTTTTTGAGCCACCCTGTTAATCAATATACATATAATGAAATGGAGAAATTCCCGAAAAAATTAATGGTTTGGTTTATGGGGTGCCCCACCCTGTATATATATATATATATATATATATATATATTCAAATATATATATATATATATATATATATTATACCTTATAAATAACTTCCTGTGAAATATCGGACACTTATTACATAAAACCCTATATAATAAAAATGAATGTTTTTACCGATTTGGCTATTTATTTTTTCGGGAAAACGGGATAATGAACGGAAAAACGGGATAACGGGAAAACGAAATAACGAGATAATGGGAGAACGGAATAATGGGAAAATAAGGAAACGGGAAAACAAGATAACTAGAAAACAGAATGACGGGAAAACGGGATAACGGGATAACGCGAAAACGGGATAGCGGGAAAACGAAATAACGGGATAATGGGAAAACGGAATAACGGAAAAACGGGATAGAGGGAAAACGACACGCCGGGAAGCGGGCAGAGTCAAAGGTATAGAAAAAAAGAAATTATATGAGTACGAGAGTTATCAGGAAAAAACATTTTGGGAATATGGAAATCTGGACAGGACAACGTCTGTCGGGTAAGCTAGTTTATTTTATATGAGTGACAAAATAATGGAAAAATTATTCCCTTTCATATCGTTGATAATTAGCATTGGACCTTCGTGATGGATCTCAGATACTTGAATAATTTTTACAATATATAGGGTCCATGCTCAAAGGCCAAGGTATGAAAGTTCGTGTACTCTCGCAATTTACTCATTATTACATGAAACGATATAATCTGTCATCAGATTATGTGATGGATAAAAAAAATCACATACGATATCAATTTTCATTGATTGAGTGAAAAGTATCAAAGGTTGAATGCAATAATAGATACATATTTGAGGGCTCATTTCCTGAACTTTTCGTGCTAAGGGCACGTGCCAAGTATTGCTTGGGATGTTCAGAGCCTGAATGGCGATTCACATAGGAACCTGATATGCACAATCATCCATGTCCATTGACATTGGATTGAGTTTCTGAAGCTAAATTTCCAATAGTAAAAAACTGCTCAGAAAAAATAAGATGAACCTTGAACATCAACAACTGCCCTCAATCGACAATTGTTAACTTGCTCCGAACCAACAAGAACTTACTACCCTTTTTGTGTCCTAGTTATATCTCGATTGTCAAAGAAATGTCTGGTTATAACATTTACATTTCTCACAGAACTCTCAACAACTTGAACAAACAAATTTGTGATAATAAGGATGAAAGAAACGAATTCGATAAATCAGGTGTCTATGAACTGAGATGCCCTGAATATCTAGTGGTATACATCGGCCAAACAGGACGCAAGTTTTCCAACCGAATCAAAGAATACCTTCACCACTACAAAAAATACCTGAACACTGACATTATTCAATACTCAGTCATCCTTCGCCAATCACCTCTCAACTTCGAGACACACAAGTTTTTTGATATAGAAAAACATGTAGTCTTTCCTCACCACCCACTCTCCGGGGGTACAAGACCTATTTCGGACTTTTATATCACTAATTAACTTTGGAGCGATTTTTGGCACGACTGTCCGAATTTTAAGCAGGACCGGATTCCCATATCTTTGTTTTTCTTTTCTGATGATCTTGGTGAGAACACTCGGTTATACTATGAAATTATTGTATTGATATCGGTTCTTAATACGTGTGCGAGATTTCAAATAATACGGACATCTGGAAGTGGGTGAAAATTAATTTCAAAGATTCCATTACCTACATTCATACATAAATACAGGTGAAGCTGATAAAGCGTGTATGATAAGGTTTTTCATAAAAACTTTTTAACAAAAAATTAAACCGATGAAATACGGAACTGAAAAGTAGAAAATAAAATAAACCTTCTTAGTCTCAGTAACTAAGCTCCTAAACTAATGTAAGTAACTAATTTTGAGTCGGCGCCAAACAAACAATCAACGAACATAATTAAATTACCTCAAAAATATTATCAGAATGTCACTGCGCAATTCGATGCCATCATTTTACGCCTTACCTAATTCATTTGCTTGTTTGTTTGGCGCCGACTCAAAATTAGTTATTGACATTAGTTTAGGAGCTCAGTTACTGAGACTAAGAAGGTTTATTTAATTTTTTGCTTTTCAGTTCCGTATTTCGCCGGTTTAATTTTTTGTTAAAAAGTTTTTATTTTTCAATTTTTTATGGCTAAAATATACTTATTACTACCTACTTGTTTTTTGATTACTTCCAAAATACTTACTTACCCACCTTACTTCAACTATTAACAGTTAAATAATATGATTATCTACTTTCACTATTTGTTGTAATATACATTATTTTTGTTGTTCTGGTTAGTTTATTTCATTACTTCGTATATCATTCCATCCTCTCATAGAATATGATGGTTTTGACGGATGTGGAACAGAAATAATGTCAGTAGCGATCTGTCATTGTCAACTACGTATGTGTGTGCCAATGTTCATAAGTGAAAAATCAATTATCCCTTATTTTTCTACCCGTAAGGGTATATGATTCCACTCGAAATCTTAATATAAGGTATACCCTATCTATTAAAAAAAAATCATACAAATCGAAGAACTCAGTACAAAGTTATGCCTGATAGAATCGGTTAACGGACCAGAATTCAGAGGGTGAGTGCAATATCCTTCATGTTGCTACCCTTAGGGGTGGATTTATTCTTTCAAATTCAAATGGGACTACCTTCAAAGTACACCCCATTCACTGAATTATTGGAATCGGAAGCCTCAGTAAAAAGTTATGCGTGATCATACATAAAAAAAATGATGGAAAAAAAATATGGGTCGACTAGAGAACCTCCTCCTTTTTGGTTTCGTCGGTTAAAAAGGGACTTGAGCTCTTCGAGAAGTTATTTTACATATGAGAAGTATTAGGTACTACAGCTATAATGTTTCTGATTTTCAACCGACGAAACCAAAAAGGAGGAGGTTCTCTAGTCGACGCGTATATTTTTTTTTATGTAGGACCACGCATAACTTTTTATTGAGACGTCCGATTCCGATAATTCTTCCAGTGGATAGGGTGTACTTGTTGTAGTTGGTTCCACTTGAATTTTAAAGATGAAATCCACCCCTAAGGGTAGCAAAATGAAGGATATTGATCACTCACCCTCTGAATTCTGATCGGATAACCGATTCTATCAGGCATAAATTTGTACTGGGTTCTTCGATTTGGATGATTCCCTCTTCATCAGATGGGATATATGTCATCGTTCATCATATTTGGATTTCGAATGGAATTATCCACCCTTACGGGTAGAAAAATAGGGAATAATTGATTCTTCACTTGTGGACATTGGCACACATTTTCTCCTACATCCGTCACAATCATTATATTCTATGAGAGGATAGAATGATATACAGAGTATTGAAATAAACTGATCAGAACAACAAAAATAATTTATATAACAACAAATAGTAAAAGTAGATAATCATATTATTTAACTGGTAATAGTGGAAGTAGGGTGGGTAAATAAGGATTTTGGGAGTAATCAAAAAACAAGTAGGTAGTAATCAGTAAATTTCAGTCACAAAAATTGAAAAATAAAAACTTTTCAAAAAAAATTAAACCGACGAAATATGGAACTGAAAAGTAAAAAACAAAATGAACCTTCTTAGTCCCAATAACTAAGCTCCTTACCTAATGTTAGTAACTAATTTTGAGTCGGCGGCAAACGAACAATCAACAAAAATAATTGAATTACTTCAAAAAAATAATCAGAATGTCACCGCGCAACTCGATGCCATCATTTTACGCCTTACCTAATTCATTTGCTTGTTTGTTTGGCGCCGACTCAAAATTAGTTACATACATTAGTTTAGGAGCTTAGTTATTGAGACCAAGAAGGTTTATTTTATTTTTCCATTTTCAGTTCCGTATTTCGTCGGTTTTATTTTTTGTTGATTTTTTTTTATGAATAATTGAATACCTACCAAAAACATCCAAAAGAAACCTTTTAGAATCGGTGCTAGTGAGTTTGGAAGTTTCAATGATTTTGTGCTTCAATTATTTATTGATCGAAGAAGGTGCATAAATAGTTATCTTGTTTATTCTTCATATCATTGGATATGATTCAGGGTACTTTCAGGAATCGGTGTTATCATTTCAGCCCACAATTGGAACCAATTGAAACAAAAAAAAGTTTCGCTGATTACTAAATATCGATATCATAGTCACAAACATAGATAACAAATTCGCCAAACTCTGTATCTAGTAATGGTATATTCATACGTGCAATCAATAGTTGATTTTCAAATGACTTAAAATCCCGTAATTTTTTGATACAGTTTCCAAGAAGAACTCAATTTAATCAAGCAAATCGCTTATAACAATAGATACCCTTCATCAGTCGATCGCCAAACAAATAATATAACGTCCAAATTCATCAACAATTTGAACATTTGTAATGATAAGGATAAAAGGAACAAATTCAAGAAATCAGTAGTCTATAGACTGAGATGCCCTGAATGTCCAATGATATACATTGGCCAAACAGGAAGCAAGTTTTTCAACCGAATCAAAGAACATTAAACGCAAATTCCTGAACACTGATATCTTCAATACTAATTCATCGTTCGCCAATCACCTTCCAACTTCGGAACACAAATTTTGAAATAGAAAAACATGTAGACTTTCCTGACCACTGCACAAAAAGTTCCAGATTTGAAATTTTTGGAGGAAAAAGAACATTTACTTCGATTTTTGTCAATGATCGATTGGAATTCGATTAAATCCCATTTTTCGAATCCTCACATTATCTTCCTTCCTACATGTCCCAGAAAAACTCATACTAATGCACTGAATTTTTCATCGTTCTTTTAACAAGTTTCTATCAAGATCTTGTTCCATCCATTGACCATTAACTCAACCTGCCTCCTTATTATAAAATGAATTCCTTTGTGAAATCTGATTTTTTTTCCTTTTTGCCACCATAGCGCCACACACTTGATCTAATTTATAAAAAAAAAATAAAAAAAAAATTTATGAGATCAATTTCATTCGCTGAAGATTCATTCATCTCCACGGGAAAAGAACGATATCTGTCTTCTTCAACCACTAGACGTCAGTCTGTCATCATGCCTCGTAGCTATACGATGGCTCTTGTTTCCATTTATTCAACCTTATTGTTTAACACATACTATAAAATAATATATTTAAAAAAAATAAAAACAATCATATACAGAGTGACCCACGGGTGCGTGCAAACTCCATAATTTTTTTCTGTCTGAGTTATCAATTTTTTTTTAATGAAAATGAGGCACATTTTGAAAATATTTCTATTTATATACAGGATGTCCCAAATAAAATACAGAACTAAATTCTGTTTTTTTTTAATGCCAACTCTTCATTTTTATTATATTTTTGGATTCGCCATTAAGTTGTCGATATAACGCACCCAAGTTTCTTAGACTTATCAGCAATAGTTTTTGTGAATTTATGTGTTAGAATAGCGACGTGCATAGACCTACAGAAAAATGCACAACTTCAGAACGATTCAAGATAACTCAACCAACTCATTTCCAGTCGATTTCTTAGGTTTTAGCACATCTTTTGAGATGCATTTGAACTGAAGGTCAACACCCCATATTTGATTGTATTTTTGCATGGCATTTTTTGGGTTTGTGGGGGGTGTACTTTGTTAAATTCACAGGATTTGGTGGAAAATAAAAAATACTGATAATTTTTTCTAAAAAATAAAGGAGTCGGCTAAGCGACTGTCTTAAAATTTGAGTCAGTCTGAAAAGAATAGGTTATAACAAAACGAAACGTTTCTCAAAATAAATAAATCTAGAGGAGTGAGGTCTGGGGATCGCGGGGTCCAAGGAATAGTACCTCCTTGCTAGTGGCTATTCTGTAATGTGATGAAACTCGATTTTTTTAGGGATGACACAACAAGTATTTGATGAGCTCTTCGGCATGATCAGATCATACATTGAAGAAACGGACATATAAACGATAAAAGCAGTGACCACTGAAAAAAGGCTAGTCACTTTGAAATATTTATAATACGAGTCATAACAAATCAGTAGCCAGCTATTATTTCACCAAAAATGGAAAACTTCTCATTTCTCAGGACAGCTGACTACACATACCTATATAATGTATGTTTGTCGAATATCTATAAAAAAATAACTACTTCCCTGGCTAATTCCTCTACGGACGTAAAATGCCACTTCACTTGATTTGTACTCATCAAGTCATCATGGCAACACTTTAGTGGACTCTTTTTGTCCACTCAGAAAACTTATATTTAAAATCCTAAAAACGTTTTAAGAGACGCAATAATCTATAGACAGCACAAGTTTTCCTCAAAATATTCTTGTGGAATACTCATCTCAGGAACAATAATTACTAATAGTTCAAGTATTAACAAACGTGTCAGTGTGTAACACCCTGTTTTATTTTTTATTGGTCCCAGGGTAAGTTATTCCAATTTTTTATTCATAATTTATCATTCCAGTTTCTTGGATGAAATTTATATGAAACAGGGAGCTCATACTTCGTAATACATAAATGGATCGTCGCCGATATACAAAATATATTTCTGCCGAGCAGATGAGTTCATTCATTTTGGAAGTCATTGCCATTTACAGATATGTAACATGTTACTGTCTTTTAGTCTGGGAATGTCGAACAGAGCCTCATTGATTCCACACAGCCGGGCAAACTGTCGAATCGGCAATATACACGGGACGCGAAGAGTAGCCGTTGCAACGAGAAAATGGACTTTGAACCATAATTTCCGACGAAATGAAATTGGGTTACCAATCAGACTACGACTTGGCGCTTCGCTTGTTTTCAGAATGTAAAAAGATAAACAGGTCTGGAGAGGGTCGTTTCGCGAACCGCGAGGGTATCGGCACGGGTTCCGCCGTTGGCGTTAGTCCACCAGGATCAGCCCGAGTTTTTGATTTTACCATGAACTATATCGAAGAAAATCGCCCTTCGATATATATGGTTCCACAGCAAGAACTATCGCACCGAAACTTGCTCGTGGAGCTCAAACTGGGAGCCTTATTGAAATTTCAGATAGTGGCTATATTCACAGCGAACTCTTTGTCAAGTGGCTCGAACATTTTCATAGTGTGGTTCAACCCAATGAAAGGAAACCAGTAGTTGTGCTGCTAGATGGACACTCCATACATAACAAGAATCTCAAAGCTCTAAAATTTTGTCATCAGCACCATATTCACCTTTTGCAATTACCCAGTCATACAACCCATCGTCTCCAGCCGTTAGATATTGGATTTTTCAAACCTCTACAGACATATTTTGTACAAGAGTAAGATTCGTGGCTGCGAGCTCACATTGGTCAAACAATAACAGTGTACAACATGGCTGAATTGTTTGGTAGAGCGTACAGAAAGGCTGCGTCGGTTGGTGTGAGTGAGAGTGCTTTCAGAGGAGCTGGAGTTTGGCGAATCAACCGAAATGAACTCGCGGATTTTTCATTTGCTGCAGCCACTGCAGTTGAAACAAATTTTACCGAGCAAGAAAAAGCCGCTGATGGTGTGCCGGATCTACTAATCAAGCTATTTCCATCGAAAATTCGACTGCTGCAGAAAACTCTTCTAGTTCTAGAAGTGGTGTTACCAAAACACCTAATAATACCGATAAAGTACCAGGTGAAATCACACCAGATAAATTGAATCAAAGTTTAAATGAATTCACACCTGTCCCTGGAACGAGTGAAACTATTCAGCGACGGCAAACTAACATTACTGCGTCCGCAGTTATTCTCACTAGTACACCATACAAAAAAATTCTTGAAGAGGAACAGAGACAGACCGATAAAGGAAATGTCAATAAAAACAAAAAGAGAAAAGCTAATGAAGAAAATTAACATAAAAAATTGAATGAACAACAACAAAAAATCATCAGGAAAGGGAGAGAGAAGTTCCTCCACAAAACAAAAGAACCAGGCGAAAGTCACTTCCAGACAAAGCAACAGTGAACTTATTCTCTGAAATTCAAAATAAACCTAAACGGAGGCCTCTTAAAAAAAACGTCACCGTACCTAACCGAATCTGATGAAGATTACGATGAAAACACGGAAGAATTATGTTTGTATTGCCATGAAAAATATTGTAACTCCAAACCAAATGAAGGTTGGGCCAGATGTCAGAATTGCTCCAAATGGGCACATGCACACTGTGCTGGACTCGAAGAGGATGGAGATTTCAATTGTGAATTTTGCTTGGGTGTTTATACCTAATTAATTTTTTTTTTTGAGAAATTTTTTTTTTTAACTTTTTAAATGATTTCAATCTGTTGCGTATGTCCATTTGTTTAACACATTCCTTGTATAAGTAGCTATGTTCAATGAACTGATGAACAAAAAATAAGAAGTTCAGATCATTTGTATGCGTGTTTTTACCTGAAGTTCAATTCAGGTAGCAGGTAGTTCAATTAACGCACCAGGTCTCCTAAAATGAACCATGTGTAGTATTTTCTGGAATATTTTTTCTACAGTTAGGCAATTATTTCAATGTATCTTCGATTGTATACAAGATAATAATGTTTTGTGTATTTTTTTCAGAAGCAAATTGTCAACAATGTGAAATTTTTGTGAATTTTCCAAAAGTGGTTCAATATAGGCAACTCTCTCCTATACCTCCAAATTGACAATTTCATTTGCATGAAACTCATGGTTTTGGATGTCTCAATCAATCCACATTGTATAACAAATAAAATGTACATTTGACACAAAATTAGTATTCCCAAGTGATCAATGATATTTTGTCAAAAAATCAAACTAATATTTGGTTGGACCAATTCAGTATCATTCTGTTGAAATGATGTGGTAACAAATTCGTTCAACAAATGGTTATTTACAGTAAAGAGTTCCCTTGGTGTACTCACCTTTCACAACGAATGCCTGATCATCTTTGACGTACCCAAGTTTATTCGTTCCATCGAAATAATCCACGAACGTCCAGTAATATATCACATCCCCCTCTTTGAGTTTCGTAATCTTGTCGTTGAATGTCCATCTTCCTCCTTTAGCTTTCGTTATATCTCTGGCGAAAAATCCAGCTTCCCGGCCGTCGAATTCTTCGTTGATGTTTCCATGGAAAGCGAAGAGCTTGATACCTTCTTCATCTGAAGAAAAAAGTCATTATGAACTGGAGTCCTTTCAATAGACAGAACATAAAGTCGTATTGAAGTGGAAAATGTGTCTGAGAGAAATACATGAAATAGGAAATTGTGGCATATTGGACAAATTATAAAATTCCCTTTTTCATGTATTTCTCTCGGACGCAATTTTCCACTTTCGTATTATATATTTGGCAAAATCTTATGAGTGGTTAGGGATCATCTTCCTCAATCTTTTATTGAAATCGTCACGTCGACGATGATGTTAGAGTGATAGGTAACGGGTCTTGATGACCATTGATAAGTACTTTCGATCTTCCATTCATTCTAACAATAACATTAAATTATGGAAAGAAATGATTCGCGGGTGTGCATCAATTCCTTTGTCCTCAAATAGTTCAGCTGGTAGAGCGTCTGACTAGAGCTGAGAAGGTGGTGGGTTCGACTTCCACTTGAGGATTATTTTTTTCTTTAATTTGATAATTTGTCCAATATGTCACAATTTCCTTTTTCATATGAAGTCGTATTGTAGTGGACAAATCATTCCTCTCTTTCTGTCATGACTTGTAACGAAGTTCTTGAAGGAATAAAAATGCTCAAAAAATTCACCATGTTATGAGGAAAATCGCTAGAACTATGTTAGATCCTCTAACCAACCTTATCAACGTGTGTTCTTGACTGGCACCTTTCTCGATGTCTTCAATTCAATAACATTAATCCCAATTTTCCAAAAGTGGAGAAAAGGATGATCAAAGAAACTTCTGAATCGTACCTGAAAAAGACGTTACTAGAGACTCCCAGAACATATTCTATTACCGTGATAGAATCTAATGGTTGATTAAATATGATGAAAATAAAGAAATACATAACTGTACCCTGTTTCTCACCTCATCTAATTGTATTTCATTCTATTGTAATTTATAGTACTCAACGGTGGGTCATTGAGATTTATTGTATTTTATTACATATCGTATATTATATTGTAGCATTCAATTGGATTTCATCATTGATTTCTTTTTTATTGGATCTTATGAACCATATTGTAGTATTATTTCTGTTTTTACATTTCCACATGTTACATGTACCGAGTGGGTCAAATTGGACACTTTTAAAGGGAAAGTCCTGTTTTCAAACTAGCTAGACGAAAACTGATGGTCACTTTTTATGACAAACTTAATGGTGAAAACCGCAAATCGTTTATCATCGTTTTTGAGTTACAGCATATTTTTCGAAAATGTGGATTTTCTAAAAGATGCTGTAACTTCATTCCTGTCAAAAATTCCTTGTTTCTATGAATACTTTTTTATGTAGATCTCAATGGTAGAAGTAATTTATTTTTTCAAGTCATAAATCAATAGTTTTTAATGGAAAAATATTTTCCTTAAACGAGACAACCTCTATATTCTCGCATATTTCAATAGAACTCAAAATTACTTTTCCAAAAATGTAGCACACTTGATGTTTTGCTAGAGCCACCTTTGAAATGCAGAGCTTTTAGGTTTTTTCATTTAGACTTTGAAACGTGCACTTTGAACAAGTAGGCTTTGGACGACGCGGCGATAAAACAGAATTCAAATGTTTACTGGTAGCTGTCACATTTTGATCTAAGCAGTGAATACGCTCCTCAATTTGTGCTTTTTGTTCATTTTTCAAACACAATTGCAATGAAGTATGAGATTTATGAAGAATGGGATATGATAGTCTGTTGTTCACAAACCGGGGAAAATGCAGAGGCAGCAAGCAATTGTACCACGAGAGGTACCTATCCAGAGAGAAGACAATCTTTTAGAGACATTTTCGCAAGATTGCGACACAACCTAATAGGCCTTTTCATTTAGATGATTTTTTGAGGCGCATGCGCTCGTTTCGAGACCCAAAGTCTGATTGGCTATTGGGAAAGTGAATATCCATTGGTTAGTTTCGAAATAACAATTTGAGATTGGCTTGGTTCAAAATAAGCGGTATTTTTCACATTATGTCAACAGTCAACTTCATGACAAATGCACCTGCATACATTGGCGTTCGTAACTTTCTTTGTAGGTTAAGTACTTACTACCTATTTTATACCGCCAAAAACCTTTCATTCGTAGATAAAATAATGTACACAAATATTTTCTAATGGTGAGTTTTCTTCTCCATGTAAATTCAAGTAAACTATCCATAGGAAAACTCGAAAAAAATGAATTTCCAAAAAAAAAAAAATCGCCGTCAATGCCGTTGGGTCTGACAGGTAAACAAAGTTAGTTATTTGTCATCTGAATGAAAAATCCCATTGATGGTGGTCAATTTGAAAAGAAAAGGCCAAAATTATATGCCTCAAATAGGGATAGGTAGTTGGGAGAAATAGTTGTTTTAGGAGCCGTTGCAAATAATCCCAAAACGTCAACGCGAAATTTAAAACAGGCCTACCACGAACAAACGTTAGGCGGATTTTGAAAAAGCACAAATTCAAGCCATACAGGACAGAATGGTTCATAAGAACAAAAAGAGTTCATAAACTTAGACCAGGAGATTTTGAACGCCGCATGGATTTTTGCCAGTGGTTCCTGGAAAATTGTAACCAAGTGCTTGATTCTTCGTTAAATTGTATTTGGGCAGACGAAGCTTATGTAAGCAGTGCAGGTATTTTCAACCGCTACAATTCTTGTACTTGGGCACAACAAAATCCTCAATCTATTGTGGAGCGGAGAAGTCAAGGAAGATTTGGATTTAGTGTATGGGCAGGTGTTTTTAGGGGTAGAATTATCGGCCCGTTCATTATAATGGCAGTCTCACATCAGAGGTATTTAGAAATTTTGGGGCAACAAATTAAACCTCTTGTTGATGAATTGCTGCTGATGGAGCTCTGGAAAATATATTTTCAGCAAGACGGGGGGCTTCGCCTCACAACACTGCAATTGTCAAAAAAAAAATTTGTCTTCAAATTTTGGCAATAATTGGATAGCCAAACAAGAACCTAACCGTTGGCCGGCCGAGTCACCGGACCTAACGCCTATGGACTTTTACCTCTGGGGAAGGTTGGAAGATCTTATTTTTTAATTCCCGAGCAACTCTAGACACGAATTGAAGCGGCAGTGATGCAAAGTTTTGCTTCTCTCACTCCCATTGAACTAATTAATGTGGCCAGAAATGTGCCGCCTGTGTGTAGGAGAAGCTGGTAGACATTTTGAACACTTCCTCTGAAGAAATATTTTGTTTTTGTTTGTTCTTTATTATTATTGTTGGAGTTTCATTTATTACTAGTAAATATAGTATAAATTGTTATCAGTTTTATTGACATTATGAGTGTTAATTAGTGCTGTGAACAGCTTTTTCAACGTTTGATAGCTACTAGTAAACACTTGCTTTCTGTTTTATCACCCCGTCGTCCAAAGCCTACTTGTTCAAAGTCTACATGAAAAAACCTAAAAGCTCTGCATTTCAAAGGTGACTCTAGCAGAACATCAAGTTTGCTACATTTTTGGAATGGCAATTCCAAGCTCTATTGAAATATGCAAGAATATACAGGTTGTCTTGTTTGAAAAAATGATTTTTCCATTAATAACTATTGCTATTTGATTTGAAAAAATAAATTACTTACACCATTGAATTCTACGTAAAAATGTTTTCATAGAAACAAAGAATTTTCGACAGGAAAAAAGTACAGCAACTTTTCGAGAATGCACATTTTCGAAAAACATGCTGTAACTCAGAAACGATGATACATATCGATATGCGGTTTCCACCATTAAGATTGTCATAAGAATTTACCATTGACACAGCCATCAATTTTCATCTAGTTTGAAAACAGGACTTTGGCTTTGAAGGTGTCCAATTTGGCCCACTCGGTACACATTGTTTTTTCATCTTCATTCTTACATCTTTACATTTCTCATATTCCCATATCTCTACATACTTTTTACACAGTCTTTCGCACATTTTTGTATTTTTTTTTTTTTTTAATGGGAAAAAAGTGCTTGCATTTGTTTCTTTACCACTTTATTCACACCGAACATGTAGCCACTTAGTTGTATGTATTCATTCTGAATAAAGTTATTATTATATTATATTATTATTATCATTATTTGTCCTTGAATCCACATGCAGAAATCATACCGCAATGCATTCTCGTTCTTGAAACGTGCAAATAAACTTTGGCTTAATGGCATGATATTTATTTTTCTCAAGAATCTTTCTACGAGAGCCTTTTCTCACACCCGTATGAACAAACATTTCTTGGGTGGATCTTCCAGGGTTTTCAACAACTGCCTGAAGTATAGTTCATGTAATATCAATTGCAGAAGCTGTTTCTATAGGGAGCAAATAAAAACTCACTTCGCTAACACGAGCGTATATGCGAAGAAACGGAACGAAAAATAAACTGTTCTACTTGTATACAGTCTCCGTCGGCACAAAGAGCCCGCTGGTCAACATGGACTTGAGTGACTGCTGTATATTCTACAACCGTATCGTCTGGGCCAATCAAGTCGGACATCAATGCTGGCAGGTGTGTCTATACGATGGGAGGTCATAAATCACGCGTTATATTTGTGTTTCAATAGCTCTGAAAGATTAAAAACCAGTATCGTCTGTAGTCTTGATGTGGGCCGATCGAAATACGTTTTAGGATATTAAAATATCTAAATAAAATTAGTTATATCCGCCACTGCTGCTCACAGGATTTCGCCGCAAGACTTGTTTATGCTTCTGCAATTGATATACGGAAAACTATACTTCTAATTGTTTTTCCCCAGGACATACAGTTTTGCGACGTTAATTTTTATATTTCCGTGTGTTTGAAATCAATTAAAATTCTGCTCACAGTTGAATAATGAACTTTTTTGTCTAGATGTCGTTAATTGGAAGTATCTGCTGTTTCAAGCACTGATTTATAGTTATGTCTACATATTAAAACTTTTTCTGCCTTCTCGGATAACGTTATATGTCTTGGAGGAGGCATTTGAACTCACATATTGAAAAATTATCAACAGTAAACCGTCATAATGTTCACTTTCAACGCTCATTTGTTTTTCTTTTTCATGGGAATCGGCGATTATGTTAATAGGATTTCATGTTTCTCGATTGATTTGTACAGTTTTCTAATTGACATTAAAAAAATTGCACTCTAAATATGTTTTTAATATGCATGTTATCATCACCACTGTTGAAGAATTCTTGCGAGATTTTAAAGTTGTGTTAATATCGTTGCAACAAACATGATTCCCTAAAAAATTAAAAATCCAAGTCGATTTTACAAATATGCTTGAATTGATTTAATTTTGATTCCCAAAAAAACTGGGATATTATTTATATTTTTTCTTGGGAGGCCATGTTTTGGTATTCAGGCATAACTTGCAATTCTAAAAAACTTTTCTCGCAAACATTTTGCTGAATATCCTGAAATGAGGGTACTTTACTTCTGTACAATTTTTATATTTTTTGACCTACTCTCTATGCTGTTTGACTTGCAAAGATTCTGAGTGCACCTTATATGATTATCGTATATGCACCAACTTTCGGCAATATTTGAATATGGGTTGTGCAATTAATTTTGAACATTACTATATGTTACATACTTAAATGACCACACTGTTTATATTTTAGGTATTAAGGTGAGTTCAAGAGTGATGAATGATCATTGTGAATGAATGGATCTGTGAAACGAAGAATTTAGAAATCAAACGGTAATTATTTGGTTTTGGAACGAGAAGAATTGTTGTAACTTTCCCCGTTGAAAATTCAAATATAACACGTATTCTGGTAATTTAATACATTTTTAATTGATTCGAGAAATATTCACATCAAATAACATTCGTGCTAGAGGATTTTAACGCATTTTTTTTTTATTTTCTCTCAAGCAATTTGCCTCTAGGGAATTTAACTTAAAATTTCAAGGCAAAATACCTTCTCGAATATTTTTTAAATAAAATAATTAATCAAAAACCTTTTAAAGACAAGCTTCCACATACAAATACACGAAAAAGTAAAAAATAATTGCTTTGGATGTGTGACGTAGGTTATTCCGTGAGTTCTAGATTCAAAAGCTTGTCGCTTTTGTATTTGATCTGAAAACTTTGCGCGACAAGCTTTTGGATCAATAACTCACGTAATAACCTACGTCACACATCCAAAGCTTTTATTTTTTACTTTTTAGTGCATTCGAATAAAAGCTTGTCTTTAATAAAAACGTTTTTTATTAATTATTTTATTTTGTGTTATTTAGTACTTGAGTACGCCTCAATCTATGCATTTTTGTTTAAGCATCTTCAGCTACATATATAGATAGATAGATGAGCTTTATTGTCTAAATGAAAACATTTGTCGACAAAATCAAAATTATCACAATATGTTCTAATGCTAATTAATATAAAATGTACATATATATTTCAATACATTTCAACTCATCGTGACAACATCGTTAACGTGTGCTCTCCATAGAAAGTGAAAATAAAGAGTGCTTTAATCATCGTAGAAATCCAAAGAATTGAATCAAGATATATATGATGAAGTTGTATAAATCGAACTATTGAATATTACAATCTGATAATTAATAAGTAAAAAATTAGTACTTTATTTGGTAAAGCCAGTGGAAATTGAGAACAATCGAATAATAGTACAGGTGCTTACTAACTTTATAAGATCTTGTAAAAATGGTAGAAGACAAAGACATTACATTAAAACAGTTATATGAGGAAATAGTGAGAAGCAGAACAGAACTAAAAAGCACAATTGAAGCCACCGAAGCCAGGGTGCTATTGGAAATTGGATCACTCAAGAATAAGCTGAGAATTTTAGAAAAAGAAAACAGTGATTTGAAGAAGAAAGTTGAGTATTTAGACAGAAATAATAGGAAAAATAATTTACTCATCTTCGGATTGGATAAAACACCGCAAGAAATAACACTGCCATTTTTATGTGAAACGATAAGAAATCTTCTAAACGTGAATCTTACTGAATTTGACATAAATAATTTCTACGGACTGGGTCGCTCAGAAAACAGTCTGAACTGATCTCCTATCTAAAAAAACAAACAATTTCAAAAAATTGTTCAAAATTGAAAGGCACCAGGATATTCATTGTAAACGACCTCACTGAAGTACAAAGGGAAGAAAACAAAGCCTTGCGTGCATATTTGTCAGCATATAAAAATTCTTCGGAAAACTGCTACATTAAAGGAAATCGATTATTTATCGAAGGTACTGGATACAGGATAGATGAATTAGACGCTCTAGAAGAAAAAAGCAACACTAAACCAAATAGTGCTCCGCCAACACCCAGTATTTCGCTGATCGAAGAGAATTTTATAGAGAAGCCGATAACTGAACCAACAAACTCAATGCAAAATAGTAAAAAAATAGTAAACAATCGACACAAAAATCAACAGGGACACCTGTACGAAACCCCAAGGAAACTGAAAATGGGAAAGAGCTGAACAAGAAACTAACACAGGAACAGGAATTCAAGGTAAATAAGTCGAAAAAACCTGTTATCGCGCAGCAGTCAAGGGAACGATACATAACTAGATTAAATTCTACCTCTGATAGCGCCGCCAGCAAATGAAATATTTCTATAGGCTCATGTACTATTATATCTGATTTATTGTTCTCTTCACAAGATATCAGTTTGTAAGTTTTATTTTTCTCTTTCTTTTTTTAATTAATTCTTTTCTGTCTTCCTTCGTCGTTCCTGCAAATGTGATTGTAAAGTATATTGTTTATTTTTTTTCTCCACTGATAAAAAATGGATCAATACATTAGAGATATTGAAGCAAATCCGATTGAAACCTATACACTTGGAAATGCCCAAGAATGTAAAGATATATTAGGAGTGAATAATGAACACAGCTTCAAAATACTACACAACAACATACGCAGCATCGATAAAAACATTGATGAATTGAAAATTTTCCTTCACGATGTTCACATTGAATTTGATCGTTTGGTGTCAACAGAAACTAGGAAAATACATGATACAAATATTTACAATATACCGGGATATTCATTAATTCATAACCAAGGTGAATTTAATCAAAATGATGGCACCATAATTTACATAAAAAAGGCATATGAATTTGAACACGATATTATTGAAATAAGACATATCAAATTCCTGAAAACGATAATGAAATATAGAAATAAATCAATTTTTGTAACAGCTTGCTAACATAAACGAATTCTTGATTACTCTCCAAACCTACTTTGAAAGTTATCAATCTGAATCAAATGACTACTGCTTATTTATTGGCGACCTAAATATAAATCTACTGGAAGATGATGACAACAAAATGGAATACCTGAATATCTTAAACGAATATGGTTACATGTCCACCATCAATAACTCTACTAGACTCGACTCATGTCTAGATCATATTTTCATCAAATTAAAGTTATACAATACCATAGACATGATCATGCCTCTTATTGTGAAAACCAATATAACAGATCATTCAACCACTATATTGCAAATTGTAACTTATGATACTAAAAATAGCACACCAGTCAAAAACAGACACATCAAATACCACAATTATAATAAAATGCATGAGATATAACCTGGGAGTCGATTTATAGCGCATTAGATCCAAATAAATCTTCGAACGATTTTCTGGCCATTATTATAAACACGCTGAATGAATGCACTGAACTGAAAAAGTCCCATAGAAAAAGCACAAAAATAGCTCCATGGTTAACTAACTCATTACTGAGGATGATCAATAAAAAAAATTACAAAACCCAATACAATAAAACCCTTTTTTAAAAAAAAAAAAAAAAGGAACAAAAAAAAAAAAAATACTATAAAAATAAAATAGAAAACAAACAACAGAGTACCAAACAACTATGGGAAATAGTAAAAGAACTCACTGGGACAAGTTCAATACCCAGTAATATTAAAGCTATCAAAACAGATTGTGGAACAATATTGGAAAATAAGAAAGACATAGCCAATGAATTTAATGACAAATTCATAGGATTTGGCAAAAACTTGGCAAGTAAAATTAAAAATAATCCCAATTACATTCCAACAAATAATAGGCTACCCAATTCCTTAGTCTTAATACCTACTGATAAAAAAGAAGTCAACTCCCTGATTAGTGAATAAAGAAATAATAAATCGGTTGGAATTGACGAAATCAGAGCAGAAGTACTGAAATCCATCTCAGCCTACATACTGGACCCCCTAGCATTCATCATAAATAAATTCTTATCAACTGGTATGTGGCCCGACAGTTTCAAAATAACTATACTTACCCCGATACATAAAAAAGGAGACAAAGCATACACAAATAATTACAGACCCATTTCCCTAATCACTCATCTCTCAAAAGTTTTTGAAAAATTACTGAAAAATAGACTAATATCATTTGTAAATAAATATGAGCTTATTTCACGAAAATAGTTTGGATTTAAAGAGAAAACTTCCACCGAAGACGCTATTTTGGAACTAACAGAAGAGATTCATAAATCCCTGGAAAAAGGTAGACCCTCATTATGCCTGTTTATAGATCTGACGAAGGCTTTTGATACGGTCGATCATCAGCTACTCTTGAAAACCCTAGAAATAAATGGCATCAGAAGAAATTGCTTGAAAATTTTTGAAAGCTATCTACAAAATAGACACCAAATAGTAAGGGTAGCTGATGTTAAAAGTGACCAAAGGCAAATTGAGTGTGGTGTGCCTCAAGGCACAGTATCAGGTCCCTTATTATTCAATATGTATATTAATGATTTATGCAAACTGAACAGTGTTGGTAAGATAATTGGATTTGCAGATGATACTGCAATATTTTACGAGGCGGAAACTTGGACCGCTCTTAAAAACAAAGTAGAGACAGATTTCCAACTAGTCAAGCAATGGTTTGACTACAGGCTTTTAACAGTTAATTTATCAAAAACAAACTTCCTACCATACAGTTGTAATATATCCGGTGTCTGCCCGTTCGGAGAACTTGATATCGACATGCAAGGAAATACTTTGACTATTCATTCTGTGAAAGAAATAAAATACTTAGGTATATATTCAGACAGTAATATGAAATGGGATTCTCACACACGTTACACTATAAAAAAGCCTCAAATGGTCCTCTACAGATTCCGTTGTCTGAAAAAGTGCCTACCACTCCGAGACCTCAAAATTTTATATTTCGCCCTAGTTGAAAGACATCTGAGATATGGCATCACTGCCTGGGGAGCAGCTTTACGAACACATCTAAATGCAATAGGAGTATTACAAAGGAAATTCCTTATACTAATTCTGTCTAAAAGTTCGCGGTTCTCCTCAGATAGACTATATTAAGAATGTCGAGTTATGGACCTTAGACAACTATATTATTATTGTACTAACGTGAAATACCATTTCAGTGAAAATAAAGCAAAATCTAGGAACCATCAATACAACACACGTCACCATACGCAACTTACTTTTCCAACTATACTGAAAAAATCTATATCTCAAAGGGCATACTCCTACTCTGCAGTTAAGTTTTATAATACACTACCAGACAACATGAAAAACATAACTTCGAGACCTATGTTCAAGAATAAATTGAAACTATTCCTCTTTGAAAAAGAACGACAATTTGGAATAAATCTACTTGAATGAATATCCTATAGCAAGCTGATACCAATCTTATGTATTTTCTATAATCGTTCCATTTGATGTATCTATATGTTTATGAATTTTCTATCCCTGTTTTTATACCAATCTTATGTATTTTCTATAATCGTTTCATTTGATGTATCTATATGTTTATGAATTTTCTATCCCTGTTTTTAAACAATTTTTATCTATGTTATTATGAATTTGTTAAATGGCTTATACATAAATTTTTCCTCTTTTTACACAATGTCACAGATAGGAGAATTTATCGATTATTTAGGTAATTTAGGAAATTTTATTGTCTAGTTAGATTGATTAATTATTCTCTACCTCTGTTATTTTTATTGCGAAACAAGTACAACAGTACTTATCGCACCTCAACTTGTTCTTATCGTTTTGTATGCAATTGAAATTTATACTTACCATGAATACATTACGATCACATGTAGATAAAAACACTAATTCTAATAGGGAATTGTAAAATTACAAAAAGCACATAAACAAAGTAAAATGTAAGACAGATTATAGAACGACTAGAATGCGTATGCAAGATATTCTTTCAAATTGTAGAAGCATTTCCCAATGAGAAGTGTTTTAAGTGACTTCCGGAAACCTTTCATATCGTTAATTTCTTTGATTTGATTCGGTAAATGATTATAAATCTGCTTGCTTCTGTAAATCAAAGACTGTTTCGTAAGAGTAGAAGAGGGAAGTAGTAAAGCAAGTTTTTTTTCTTGACGTGTATATCGGTAGTGTTGGAGTGAATTTTTTCCTGTATTTATGAGGCCTTTTTTCCCCTGTAAGTTCTGAGCTATCTAGTCCTTGAATGAGGAGACTATCTAAAGATTGACTCATCCGTCATCTTGGAGTTGCCGTCATCAATTCATGAATTTTAACTTGAAATCAATAATCTTCGACCCCAAAAACCCCGACATACCAATTTTGAATCGAATCGGGCCATAATTTCAAAACTTGACCGCCATCTGGAGTTTGTGAATTTTGATGAAAAATTCATAATCTCCTACTCCGAAAACCCCCACTTAGCAAGGTTGAATAGAATAGGACCATAAACACAGAGATCACCAGCTATATTGGAGCCGCCATCTTGATTTTGAGAATTTTGACAAAAAATTCATAATCTCCATCCCCGACAACCCCCACATACTAATTTTGAATCGAATATGACCATAATCACAAAACTTGTCCGCCATCTTGTAGCCGCCATTTTGAATTTTTTATTTTTGACAAAAATTTCACAATCTCCGTCTCCGAAAACACCCACATACCAATTTTGAATCGAATCGTACCATAATCACAAAATTTGTTTTTTCGTAATGCATTGTCACCGGAATTATGAACACCTGCCAAATTGCAGCACAATCGGATGTCGGCAAGTGCTTCAAAAATGGATTACAATTTCGAATCGGAAAGAATCAGAATGACATACGAACGAAGCAAGTTAAATGAAAGCTTGTAAAAATAGCTATAAAATCGCTGGCCTTATGATATTATCCTCGAGAAAACGATCTTTGGATTTTTTAATAAACGCCGATATAATATCGACTGGCACTTGCGATTATTAACATAAATGATATCGTAAATGAACAACAGATGTGTTATTATTCATTGATTTTGATATCCACCCCTAGAAACTGGCCTAGACTAGCGGGATCATACCTGGTATAGAAACTCTAAATCCCTTCGGATAGAAAACCTCCACTTTAGCTTCTGGAACTTCATACGCCTTGGCTAGAACGACACAAACACAAAACACAATGAGGCAAAACATGTTTTGTTCGAGACTGCTTGGGAATGAACTGGAATTTCTTGTATATTGCGTGTTGTTGAAGACCAGATTATATTTTAATGTTTGGGAAATCCAGATTGATGTCAACGTCTGAAATTCCCCAGAATTCTCACATCGGTGGGCGAATCGAAGTTGTGGATTGGAAAAAAAGCAAAATGAAACAGTTCTTGAAAAGAAACGTCTTGTAGATTTTTATACAAAGTGTCACACAATGGAGCTTCCAAAGAGTAGCAATTATTATTAGGAAATATATTTCCAATAACCTCTCATTCAATCATAATATACAGGTGAAAACCTGTCTGAGGACCTGCTTCATTCATGCATAAAATAATAGAACTCTGCTGGCTTTGCCAACTGCTAGAGAACGACTATAATTATTATGCGTCATTAATATGCAGAATTTTCGTTTGTGTATAATTATTACAAGTTTTTATTTAACTTGCTTCGTTCTTATGTTATTTTGCCATTCTTTCCGTTTCAAAATTTGTAATCCATTTTTGGAGCACTTGCCTACATTGAGCTGAAATTTGGCAGGTGTCCATAATGCCAGTGACAATGCATTATGAAATTTTTGTTGGATAAAAAAACAAGATGGCGGCTCCAAGATTGCGGACGAGTTTTATAATTATGGTACGATTCGATTCAAAATTGGTATGTAGTGGTTTTCGGGGACGGAGATTGTGATTTTTTTGTCAAAATTTAAAAATTCAAGATGGCGGCTCCAAAATGACGAACAAGTTTTGTGATTATGGTCCGATTCGATTCAAAATTGGTATGTGGAGGTTTTCAAAGTCGAAAATTATGAATTTTTCTTCAATATTCATAAAATCAAAATGGGGCTCAAAGATAGCCGACGAATCTATGGTACGATTTTATTCAAACTTTGTATGTGGGGGTTTTCGGAGTCAGAAATTATGATTTTTTTCAAAAATCATGAAATTAAAATGGAGGCTCATAGAATTTTTGTAGAAAAATAAAATGTTTTTTTCAAAATTCCGGAAAAGATTTTGGGTTTTTGGCCAACCAAGATAGTTGATGATCTCTGGGTTTATGGATCTAAAACTCACGGAATAACTTACGTCACATATCCAAAGCAATTACTTTTCACTTTCTAGTGCATTTGAATAATAGCTTGTCTTTGAAAAGGTTTTTTATTAATTATTTTATAATTTTCACGTTTTCATCAACTCGTTTTGCTTGCCGTTCGGTACAGATCTTGTAATCGATTTTAAGCTAACTTCCCAATAAGCTAGAGACTTGAAACATCAGACTTAGCTCATAACTGGATGGTAATGTATTATCAACTCGCTCTCTTGTCTGTCCGTTTGTTTGTGTGTAACAATATTTATAGTTTCTGATTTCAATATCAAAGAACATCATGAGATTGTTTATAATGGTTTGCTATATACCTAACACAAATTGCTTACCGTTTTCACATTTTTCATTTCAGCACTCAAAAAAGTCATGTTTGTTGAATAAAAAGAGTAAATCATCTCATAATCCACCCTTGGCAAATTTTCCAAACCTGCTTTTACGAAGCCTTGTTTCATTATAAACACACCAAATCGTTTATGATATTAAGAAATTAATAAGTTGATAAAAATGAACAATGATGGTTGACCTCAAATCTCAATATTATTTTCATGGGAACTGGAAACTGTCTGTAACATTTGCGGTGTTGCCAATGATCGGTCTTCATCAAAAGGAAGGCCCGTTCAGAAACTTTGAATGTTTTAAATAAAGAAACCCGTTGTTGAAATCAGATTTTTTTTTATGAGTCTATCAATAAACAGAGTTCAATTATATATTAATGGTGTATATCGAGCAGTGAGCTATATTTTTGACAAGAACAGTAATGCGTGTTTCTGAACGTGGATTATGGAGGGGGTAGTTTTCGATGAACGTGACGTCACGGGTACTCTTTCAACCGCAATATCTTTTCGAAATAAAAAATATATGATGGCATTCTAAGTCAATTGGACGTTTCAAATGAAATATATTCGACCTATATAAATTTTGGATTTTTTATTTCCTAAATGGAAAGGTCCATTGAAAACATGAGGTTCATATCTGGCAACAGACATGACAGAGAAACATAATCGGGAGAAGAAGATATAATGTTAAGAGGGGGTGAGACTATAACGAAGATGAATTGAAAATGAGGGTGTATATGAGAAGAGGAACGAGAAGAGTGAAAGCAGACTATAGAAGAAGACGACAGTGAGTTTGGGTAGAATATTTTTTTAATCATGTTAATATGACAAATGTCAGCAAAATGTTTCAAGATTTTTATCCCGATGTCCTGAAGATGTGTCCAACGTGACACGATACATGTCGACAAATTGAAAAATATTAAATAAAAAAGAAACCATTATAAACCATCTCATGAAATTCTTTGGTTTTGGAATCAGAAACTATCGCCACGGAGCTTGGAACTAGACTGCATTACAGCAATGATTATAGTAAGGCGCAATCGATTCTGAACTAACTCACCGATGAGCTAGAGGTTAAGCTAGGTTAGGTTTTGAGTGAGTGGGTCTCTTACTGCCCTACACTGTGACCCGTGAGGATCTTTTGTGGCTCACACAAGTTCATATTTCACCAAATGAGTCCAGCTTCTTTACGAAGCCGATTGGTTTACCTGGTGAATAACTCTTCAGGTCCGATGGCAAGAGTGAGGCTCTGCCAAATATCGAAAACCTGATTCTGTCCGCAGCAGGGCAGTCGCAAAATATGTACTCTGCTGTTTCGTCATCCTCAAGACAAAGACGGCAGTCCTAGTCTTGACATATGGTGACAGTGGCCAGTAAGCATGCCTATAAGACAACGTGAGTCCTCTCTATTGGAGTCTTACAATTGTTTGGTGACGTTCCTCGAAGGATTTATAGATGCCTTTGAATGGAACAATCCTGGTAAGTTACACTAGAAGTCTGATACTCTTCTTGCAGTCCAGGTATTCACTGTTTGTTTGGCACAGCTTGAGGAAATGCCAAGTGCGGGTTCTTTGTAACAGTACAATTTTTACTGAAACCTCACATGTGAATAATAAAAGACTAGACGTTCAAAGATTAACTGTATTCAGTAACTCGCATAGCCAATCATCACTGTTTACCTTAAGAAAATAAATTTATTTCAATTCACTGTCAAATATTCTCTTCATCCTGCGTAAACCCTCTTGCGAAAACTCAGATCTCAACACACAGCGAGATCAGTCCCAAACCTTGATACTTGAATTATTATCGGGAGCTCCAAGTAGTTATATTTTATGGACTTTTGCAGAGCAAAGTAAATAACTCAAAACGGATTCGGGATTAGAATTATATTTACTTCAGCAGAACATATAACAGTTTGCCACACACGGCCATCTTACAAGAACTACTAGGGCGACATCTGCATTACTCTGAGAGAAGTTCTCAGAAAAGAAAAATAGATTGGTGCGTTAAACCGCAACCAACAATGCATAAACATGTATTCAGAATTGTAATCAACACCCTCCTTCAATTCTGTGATCATCACAATGAAATCAAGATTAGAATGAATACAATCTTATTTACCTATAATGATGTAACATTAAGAAGATCTCTAAAATATTTGAACTTAGGACTTGGTAGTGGTTTTGTAAAAATATCTGCTTGCTGCTCATCAGTCTGAACATAGAGCAATTTAATTTTCTTTTGAGCTATACAGTCTCTTACAAAATGGTGTTTAACATCAATGTGCTTAGTGCGTTTTGATTCTAAAGTTGAGGCCATTTTAATACAACTTTGGTTGTCCTCAAAAATAGTAATTGGATAAACTTCAAAATTAGTTATTTCTGACAGCATTTGACCTAAGAAAAGGTTTTCTGTTATGCAAGTGGACAGTGCAACATATTCAGATTCTGCACTTGATAAAGTAACAATATCTTGCTTCTTGGTTTTCCAATACACTACATTATCATTCATTTTTATAACAAAACCACTTATACTTTTTCGATCTACTATGCTATTTGCAAAATCAGAATCTACATAAGATATCAAATGAACATTTGAATCTGCATTGCTCTTTGTATATCTCAATCCAAAATTTTTAGTTTCTTTCAAGTATCTTAGAACCTTCTTTAATTGATTCCAATGTTCATCTGTATAACAGTTTTGAAACTGACTAAAGTAAGTAATACAAAAACTAAGGTCTGGTCTAGAGCCTAACATTAGGTACATCAAGCAGCCTACAAGTTCACGATAGGGTAATTTGTTATTTACAGTTTCAGTTTGATTTAAAAGTTGCAATTTTGGTTGCATGGGAATGTTTGATGGTTTACAGTCACTCATATTAAATTTTTGCAGCACTTTCCTTATCAGATCCTTTTGGTTGATATGCAGTTCTTTTTCTATTTTATTGATTTCCAATCCTAGAAAAGTTATCTTTTTATCTTTGAATTCTTTCATTTTAAAACTTTGTAATAACTGAATTTTTATGTTTTCTAAAATTTCTAAACTTACTGAAAACATAATAACATCATCGACATAGACTAAAAAGAATGTGTTACAATCATAGTATAAACAAGGATCTTTTTGTGACCTTTTTAAACCTAAATCAGTTAATTTTTCATGAAAGAGAGAATTCCAACATTTAGGAGCTTGCTTAAGTCCATAAAGGGACTTAGTTAACTTACATATCAAGTTAGATTTTTCCTCAACTCCATCTGGTTTATACATATATACTGGAACATCTAATGTGCCATAGAGAAATGCAGAACTTACATCAAGTTGTTGTACATGCAAATCATATTCTAAAAACAATGACAACAATACTCTAATGGTAACCATTCTTGCTACAGGAGCATACACATTTTTATCCAATGAAAACTGTTGGAAACCACGTGCAACGAGACGAGCTCTTTTTATCACTTTTCCGTCGATCACTTTTTCACGAAACACCCACTTTGAGTCAATAATTTTTGCATCCTCTGGTGGTTCTACCAATTCCCATGTCTGATTTTCCTGAAGTGAGTCCAACTCCTCTTGAATTGCCGTTTTCCAAGCAACATCAGTAACTGCCTCGGTATAGTTCTGAGGTAAGTCTGAGATTAGACATCCCGCTGATAGAGCCGTCATTAAGGTGGCGTCAAATTCCATATCTGGATCCACTTCATAATCATTAAGATATTTTGGCAAATGTCTATTTCGAGCACTTCTTCTCAAAACTGTATTTTCATCAGCTGGTTTTTCAGGTTCACTCCCCTTTTCTTGTTCATTTTGGATTATTTCCTTAATTTCTTTATTTTCAACGTGTATTTCTACTGTTTGTGTCTTTTCTCGTGTTTCATCAAACACAACATTTCTTCCAACAATTATTTTCTTATTTTTCTCATCCCATAACCTGTAACCATTATCTGCATAGCCTACCATTATTAATTTTTGGCTGCGGGGTTCTAATTTTGATCTTCTGTCTTCCTTTGGTATGTGATTATATGCTATGGAACCAAAAACTCTGAATTTTTGCATATCAAGTTCTTGATCATACCAGATTTCTGCAGGTGTCTTGTTTTTTGATAAAGCACTTGTTACAGTTCGGTTCGTGAGGAACACAGCTGTTCTGACAGCTTCGCCCCAAAGGGATTCATCTAAATTTGATTCAAAAATTAAACATCTTGCTTTTTCCATGACAGTACGATTATAGCGCTCTGCAACGCCATTTTGTTCGGGGTTTCTAGGAATTGTATACTGACATTTTATTCCATTTTTAGTACAGAAATTTTTAAATTTTTCTGAAGTGTACTCTCCTCCATTGTCACAGCGAATTCTTTCAATATGAGTGCCAAATTTCGCCTTCACAAGATTAACATATTCTTCAAATTTTTCCATAACCTCACTTTTTCTGGTTATTAAATAGCATATAGCAAAATGGGAGTAGTGGTCGATGAAGCTTACGTAGTAACGCTTGCCATCATATGTTGGAGGATTTATAGGACCACACACATCACTTGAGACAACTTCCAGAATACGTTTTGCTTTCCTTTCTCCAGATATACTTCTGAAAGGCAACCTAGTCTGTTTCCCTTGTAGACATACTTCACAGATAATTGGTGCAGGAAAATGTGAAGAATGACCCATTCTTCTGTGCATTAACATATCATCTGTTGCTGTGCCAGCAGTGTTGTAGCCATGTTCTGACAGTTCAAGTGAGATGACATACAGATTTCCTTGAAGTTTGCCCTTCAATATAAGTGCTCCATTTTTCCTTATGGCGACTTCATTATTATTGAATATAATCTGGAATCCACTTTCTTCCAGCTTTCGAACTGACAACAGGTTATGAAAAAGTTTATCACACATCCAAACATTTTTCATTAAAATATCTTTACCGTTCCCAGTTTTTAAACGGAGATTTCCCTGTTTTGTAGCTTCTAATGTTTCTCCCTGTTTTGCCACGTTTATTTTATATAAGACAAATTCCGTCTCTTCAAGAAAATTTCCTGTGGTTCTATTCACGAGATGGTTTGTTGCTCCACTATCAATTATAAACTTTATAATTTTAGAATTGTGTTCTGTGGATACCAATGAACTTTCGCATGATGTTAAGAAAGTTATGGCATTTTCATCATTTTCTGCTATTGATGCTTTTTCACCTGACTTCTGGGTTCTTGGACACTCATATTTCTTATGGCCTACGACACCACAGCGATGACATTTAAAAGGAAAAGCAGTTGTTTTCTTTTCTTTTTGAGTTCGTTTTCCTTTCCAATTTTGGTTCCATTTCTTCTTGTATCCCAGAAAGGCTGCATCACTGCTAACGCTCTCTTCTTGTACTTTTGCTTGTCTTGATTCTTCCATGAGTAATTTATTTTTGACGAAATCAAGTGTTACTTTTGATTCATCTTGGCAGAACATAATGTCGATTGCCGTCGTGACTGCTTGGAATGTTTCTGGCATAGATGACAGCAACTGTGACACACTCTCACTTTGATCTATTTTACCTCCAGCATTCCTTAGTTCATGCACTACTTGCTCGAACTCTGTGAGATAAACATTCAGAGACGTCCCTTCTGTATATTTCAAACTTCTCAACTTCTTTTGGAGCTGCACTTGATTTGAAATGCCCTTTTTTTGATATGTTGAGCTGAGGGCATTCAAAATTTCTTTCGCTGTTGGTTTGGATTTGATCATCTCTAACATGTTATCAGACAAGCACTGAACGATTATATTTCTTGCTTTCAGATCAGACTTTCTGAAATTTTCAAGTTCTGCAGCATTTGTTGGCGGATCAATTTCTAGAACATTCAGAACATCTGCTTGTTCTAAAATCAATTTCACTCGAAATTCCCAATTGGAGAAGCCAGTGCCATTAAAAGGTTTCAAGTTCAATAGTTGATTGTTCGTTGAGGCGGCCATGTTTTCCGCGAAACTTTCGACAGACGGCGTTAACTTTTCCACAGCCGATACCAAAACTTCCAGCCGTATTACTGTAATTTGCACAACTTCCCGTTCCTACCGAATTTGTTCAAAATACTTCTGGGCCCATAACCTATGGACTTTTGCAGAGCAAAGTAAATAACTCAAAACGGATTCGGGATTAGAATTATATTTACTTCAGCAGAACATATAACAGTTTGCCACACACGGCCATCTTACAAGAACTACTAGGGCGACATCTGCATTACTCTGAGAGAAGTTCTCAGAAAAGAAAAATAGATTGGCGCGTTAAACCGCAACCAACAATGCATAAACATGTATTCAGAATTGTAATCAACATATTTCTGCTAAATTCTAGGTTCTGATCGATTCACTGGGGAATTGACATTTGTGTTCTTCAGTTCTGAGAGCCCTCGAGAGTGGCTCTGCTGGATTTTCGTTACGGCCTTTGTGCCGAACAGGTTGATATTGTGCTCTTCTAATGTGTAACGCCAATTTCATTCAGATCAATTCCGTATTATGATTGATAACAGGGGGACAGAGGACCTGAAATAACATATACTTAGGTTAGGACTGTATTTGATATTATGATATGAATTTTGAAAAGAACTATAGCTGTCAGAGGGCGTTATATAAAAAAAAATATGCTCCAACTTACTTGATGTGCGATTCCTAGTCCTTGTGAATTTATTGGATGGGTGTTTGTTTGATTTCGCCAGGTTTGTTTTCATGTTGTCTGTCATTCAGGAGTCGGAAGTGGTCGGCGTTACTCGGCCTTGAATTATCGTCTTCGTGAAGTCGTTCGCATCTGTATTGGTTCTGATTTAAGTGGCCTGGATGGATAGTTTCATCATTCGCTGTTCATGGTACTTTTGAATGATGATTGGGATTTCTTTCTGTTGAAATTGAGGTATTCGTCGCGCGTGGGTGGCGAAATAACCAAATCACACTCATTTCCTGGTGATTGAAGGTACAGATTTTGGCCTGATGATTGGTTAGAAAGAGGCGAGTGTATCTCACACATCAGTCCACCTATCGGAGAGGGACCCAACCTAACTCATACTTGTACCTTAAACGCTAAAGTGCCATTGGCCGAGCCTATTTCACGAACGAAGTCAAATGTATGATTGAATGTTTTTGGAAAGGAATTTTTGTTTAACTTTATCGCTTAATTTTGGTTGCAATAAACCCATAATGAATATTGTTTCTGGTTGATCGGTGTATACCCGTGATATAACTTCGATTCAATTTCCTGACTTCCAGGAAATCGGAAGTGAGTACTTTCCTGCTGGAATCTGATTGGCCGTTGATTCCTGCGACAGCGGTGGAGTCATGCGTACGTCCGGCAGGGTTGTTTTTTTGAATAGGTAGAAATAGGTGAATGTTTTTTGTATCCCCCTCAAACTTCCATTTTTGGGAGACAGAAAAGGCAAAACGTGATTTGATGCTCTCTTGTGAAATTCAAAAGGAACTTGTGGTATAGTGTGTTTTATCCAGACATCTCTTTCGAGGATTATTTTCCACAAGTTACATATTGAGTGAAGTTGGTGTCGATATTGTTTTTTTGGTATTTGATGATGGTCATCAATTGAACGAGGCATTTCACTCACACTCTTCCGAGGATTATTCGGATTTCACGTGAGTACGACTTTCATTCATCGACTTTTTATCGAATTCTTTTCTTAAGATTCGATAGCGAGTCTTATACGTTTCTCCTATTCTCGAACTTGCATGAGACACCAAAACAGATCCCTGGTAATTTGGTGATCGCTCAAAACCAGGCAAATTTGGTGGAAATCGATTGGAACTACATTTTCCGTTTTCCACGTTCCTGTTTTGTCTTAGAAACCCTTCGAAACTCGAAGGTGAGTGATCAATGACTGCTTTTATTGTGTTTTTCGGGTATATGTATTTTCTGTGCGAACGGTTATATTATTCAAAAACAAAAGGGCTCGATTCAGAAAAAAATTGCAGTGAGTTTTGTTTTCTATGTGTTGTTCGAAATACGGCTTTGCGACTACTGTAATTTGTAAATAATTGGGTAAGGGATATTTTTCGTTTAATTTCTTTTTTAAATTAAATTAAATAAATGGGAATGGCGCGATGTGCTGTAATTTTGTAGCATTGCCAGTGTAAGGGGCAATTGGGAAAGAAAAACTGTGCACGACATTTTTCACTGGAAATTTGCGACGTTGCCAAATTGTGCAAAATATTGCTAGGTTGGGGAAAGCGCCCAGATTTTCCTAAACTATTATTGGGAACTAAATCGCTTTGGTTTCACGGTTCATACGCGTGAACTTGTTTGTTTTTGTTCTTATGTATGTAAATCTATATAGTTTTTGGGGTTTAACTGATGATTCATTTGAGGATTTCATTAGTTCGGGATGTTATATACCGGTTGTCATTTATTTTGATTGAGTCAAGGGAGCAAATACCGGTTATCTCACCTCATTATATTTTTGGGGACTCCGGTTGGGTTATATATATATATATATATATATATATATATATATTTTTTAATAGTAGCCATTTAGAATGGCTACGAGTTTTGAAACTTGTCATCGGTATGAAGGGATAACGAGAGTTTACTTGGGAGTGGTATCTCAATGAAATGCTTTGGGACGGCATATATGTTATTTTAATTATGGGGAATAGTTGAACTATAAGTGGAGACGATATTTGACAGGATATTATTTCCTATAGGGTTTTTTTCCTGGTGCAAGTCATCCACCAAGCTACTGGAAGCTCCTGGGGCAATCCTGGTTTCGAAATGAGATGACTTGAGTGACGGCAAGAGTTGTAGAGTGCTACACGAGTATCATGGATACACGCAAGTGAAAGAACATTTGGTTTATCGTTTTCTTTGTTTTTTTGTTTTTTACTTTCGCCATATTATGTTAGATTAATTGTACTTACTCGAATTCTGTGCAGCGGAAATTAATACCAAACCCTTGGTCCCTTGTCAACATTTTTGTTTGTTTTATATGCGCATGCGCCTGAGCTCACGCGACGCTTTTCTCACTGCTTTCAACCCTGAGTTGGTTTGTGCTGAGGGTTTTTAATTTCTGCCTACGAGTGTTATGGTGCGCTGTCACTAGAGTGTACGAATTTATTCAATGTTTCGTTGATATGCACGATTGCATTATTGTTGTCTATTTACTTTGGATTTTATGGTCTCGTTTTTGAAATATAGATACCATAGGCTTCCCGAATAATTTTTATTATTTCATGTCATGCTACTCTAGTATTTCATCATTGTTGGGATTTTAGTTTGAAGTGAACCAAATAAGGGTGATCTTGAATAAAAATTGACTTGGGTACTCAACCTTCTTTTTTTATTTACAACATCGTTTGGTAAGTTAGTGATGTTGTGTGGTACTTTGGGTATTTGGCGTTTTTCAATCAATTTACCTGGCGCCCATTTACATCAATTCTCAATTTAGCTACTGGTGAACCCCACCCATCTCCACTGATAAGCGTAGCCGCAAATACCCACCTGTGAGGTTAATTGGTAGTCAGGTGGCCTAGTGACCTTGAGTAGTTTGTGAAGGTCACATCTTGATAACATACTTTGCGGCCCACTCTTCCGCAGGAGAGTCTGCCGCCTCATTGCCTTCTAGGCCGGACTGGCCAGGAATCCAGACCATATACAGATTGTTGAATCTTCCTACTGAGAAGAGTCTTTTTTGAAAATTTCATAAATTTATTTTCAATCAATTAGAAGGCTCCTTTTTGTTAACGTTGCTTATAGCAACGGGAGATTATCGCGATAATTTTGTTGGTTCCGATTAACTTGATGGAATTAATAAGTGATAATTTTTCTGTCAAAAATGAAGCGCCTTACATCTATTGACAAAAGTCACTCAGAATAAAATAAAAATACATTTTTATAATTTTTATTGATACTAACCAATTTGCTTTACTTATCGAACATATTATGAAATTCTTGCACTGCATCTTTTTTAATGGGCGAAAAACTTGGTGATTCTATCATTGAAAAATTGTCTGTGTTTCAACGAATATATGTAATATTTTGACACTCGTTATATAATTAATATTATGTTCAACAATGTATATTTCAGAAATAATGCAGGAAAGAAAAACTAAAACATTCATAATAGATTAACTTTTTATTGCATATTGAGTATAACACCACTTATTAAAGTGATTCAACGTAAAACTTCAAAATTATAAGTAATTTTTTGTATGAATATTGAACACGCAGTTATTGTAGACAACTCTGGAAGAAGTGTCGGAAATACTGGCATCATTCGATTGGTCTACAAAGGCAGACGTTGTTGTTTCACTTGCCTGAATTTGCCATAGACTCAATAATCTTTTTGTGGTGAGAACTATTCAGTTGTAGGTAAGGCTTAATAGATTGACTACTGGAATGACTTGTTATTTTAATGAGTTGTTGTTCTTCAACTCCAAACTGTGCTAGGCTAGTGACTGCTGTGGCTCTGGCTGAATGATTTGTCACTTTTTTTCTTTCAGTATCGATCCCAATCTTTGCTGCTGACTGTTTGAACCATGTAGAGATTGTGTTTCTGCCTACTGGAGGATTCTTGTAGCATTTGTTGGACACCTTCCATTTTGAATTCGGTGTTAGAGAGAGACGGTCTGTTGTTATTAAACACACACTACGTTTTTCCCATCAATTTCTTGAATAATCTTACGGGGCACATTTCAGGATTAGCAACATTTTTTATAAGGAACTTGCTAGCTGCAAGTTTTTTAGACCCTTCTTGAGTGCTTTTTGGAAAAACAGGGTTATATTCAATCAGGCCAGTGGAGTATCCTCTATCCATTTCTTCAATAAAGTTTTGGATGCAGCAGTTCACTCCTTCACCGCCTCTCCATGCCATTTCCTTTTTTTGAAGACCGTCTGGTGTATCTCCATCCCATAAATGCACCATTTTACTATAATCAGCAGTCGATAATGCTGAAGAACTTTTCTTTCGTTTGGAAACATCCATCTGCAAATTACGACGTTTTGCATCTCTTGCCGCTCTAGCTTCCAAAAACTCAATATCTTTAAATGCATCAAACTTAATTTTATATGTGGTAAAATAATATTCTTGCAACTGTTCCACTGTGGAATTCCACATTAGTTCAATAACGTTTTCTTTGTAATCTTCAGAATTTTGTTTTTTCATGTTGAAAGCCCAATCTTTTAATATTGATGCTAAATTTGTTATGGATGTTGAAGGATCGCTCACCTTATAAGATTTTTCAACACAGAATTACATAAATTGTTTCCACACATTAACTTTTGATCTTCTTGTATTATTAGGTACTATAACTGCTCAATTTCTTTAGCAATCGAACTTGCTGATTCATTACCAAAACGAATAATTGTTTACAGAATATTATTGTAACAATAAATATCACGGGTACGACTAAAAAACTGATTGTTACTCGCTGGTCTGTCCCAACTGTCACTTCGAAATGACTTGACATTTGAATTAAAATTAAGTAGTAGTGAGATGCCTAAAAGCCCTGGTGTATTCACTGATTCGATTTTGTTTAGAATTTTTGGGACAACAAATGAAAAACGTTAAATTCTGCTTAGAACTTCATTAGTAGAAGGCGCGGTTAAGGAAGGTTTGTTGTTTGTGTCACGCAGAATGTCAAACTTCAAACCTATGAAATTTTCTTTTTCTGTCAACATTACTTCATGCAAAAAATTGTGAATTGATCGTTTACAAAGATTATGAGTTCTACGAACAAGATCTCGCTCAGAACAGTTGGCACGAAAATGAGATGAAATCCTCGAAACTTACTACAATGTTTACATCTGTCTGTCAAAAATCAAATTTTTCTTTAAGTCTACCTGGCGATTTTTTCAAAGTGATTTCTTCTCAAATGGCCTTTTTGAGATCATGGAAACTTTCACGAAGGAATAAGAAAAGGTAGGAGAGTGGACTGATGTCTCTAAATGATGAATTAACTGAAAATTGAGGGGATTGGAAAATGTCCCCGATGACATTGTTCCATTAAATTTTCCGATACAAACTATTACCAAATTTCTTCTCAAATTGCGTTTTTGAGATCATGGAAACTTCCACGAAGGAATAAGAAAAGGTAGGAGAGTGGACTGATGTCTCTGGATGATGAATTAACTGAAAATTGAGGGGATTGGAACATGTCCCCGATGACATTGTTCCACTAAATTTTCCGATACAAACTATTACCAAGCCATTCACTGCACATCTCTGCCGGACTATTACCTCTCTAACAACCTCCCGACATGAATAAAATCAGAGAGTTCATTGTAGATGTTCATAAAATATGTTGATGAAGTTGAGAAATCGATGAATTCTGGTTTGCGACAGTCTAGGCTGCTTCCAGCTATCTTAGAATGACTTCTCCGGAAAAGGTGAGCCCTGCTAACAGAGGTGAGGGGAAAAACAATAATCTAAATGCTTCTCTTTTATTCTTCAGTAACACCCGCATGAGATAATCAGAGGAGGAGGGCGATCTAAACCAAGCAGTTGTTCGGAAGTACAAGGCCCACTCCCAAGATCATGAGGCTAATGACTATTATTAGGATAATTAGCACTTTTTAATAAACGTGGAATTTTCATTCTATGAAGATATCTTGGTTTTGGCTAGTGAATTCCGAACCGTCACAGAGGGTTCCATGGCTCTTTAGAAGAAAATATCCACTATATTTAGAATTTTCCAATACTTTTAGTCAGAAGATTGCCATCTCATGGGAAAAAATTTATACAAAATATATATAATATAAAAAATAAATATAAAAGGGGTAATAAAACTATTCGACTTGATAGTTACTAGAAACATCACAATCACAAGTTTAAAAAAATTATTATAATGAGCAAAGTTAATTCATAGAAGATTAAAATTAATTTATACATAAACGAGTCATTTAACTAGTAGTGGAGTAATATTGGATTTCAGCTTCAGAAAGTTAGGGGACTGCGGGAACTTTTCACTGTATATTAGTGAAAATGTGAGGAACAACATATGAAAATTTACCAACCGTAAAGTGTGTGCTTGATTAATCATTCAACAAATAAGTTACCTAATTACATTGTATATTGAATATTAAAAAAATTAATAAATAATGGTGCCACTCGCATAAAGGTGAATACAACTTTTCTTTGAAATAAAAGCTGTAAGTTGCTAACGTGCCAAAAAAATGTGAGGTGGCGACTCTGAAGTGCAGCGCTGGAGGAGCACGCAGCCACGAACGCTTTACACTAAATTTGTTATAACTTGTGATCTAATTGATTGAATTAACATAACAAAAATGTAACTGAAAGGAGAAAAATGCAGCTAACGAGAAGTCATGTTTTCCAAAGTGAAAAGTGAATGAAATAACGTCAAAGCAGCATTCTGTCTGAATTCTTATTTTTTTTTATTTTCAAGATAGACATCTGGAATTTTCAGAGATTACTCTCAAAATGACAAATAAGAAACGGACAATCTAAAAAAAAAATTCCATTTCGAAAAATACAGAGCTCAATATATTGAATAATTTTAAAAAAATCAAAATTTGAATTTTGAGGCCGTGCTTCAAAAACTCTAGGTCAAAATGTGATATTGTAACTTATATATGGGATATTACGAAATTCGTTGAGTGGAGGCCACATTTTTCAACCGAATGAAACAAAAATACTTCTCATGAATACCTCGGCTAATTTCGAAAATGGTCCAACAGTCTCAAAATGGCAGCCGTTGGAAGATTAAAAAAATTCGCAATATTTCATTTCCATACCCAATATCGGCAAACTTTAAGTCTTTTGATAGAGCTTCATTAGCTCCTCAACTTTCACCCGATTTTTTTTCTCCGAGATGTACACATGAAAAAAATAAAGGTAGCTGTAAATTATTATTCACGAAATCTACCTTTACGACTGGCCACGCCATCGTTTTTTCAATGTCATGTTCTGGTTCAGCAACCTCAAAAACCCCTATAGCATCAATTCGGGTGAAATTTGACTAACAAAATTGTTTTTTATTGTTTAAACAATTAATAAACAAGCAGCGCACAAATATAAGGTTATAACTTTTTTCTGCAAGCATTTCCTGATTAATATCAGAAGGTTTTAGGAAAATCCATGGAGCCCTCCAGGATTCCAAACTAATGCATGATTTTGAGCTATTTTTACTCCGCTATATGAAGGTAATTTGAGTTCTTGCGATAAGATAGTCGTGTTGTCTGCCAAAATAGTGAACACCTCTTAATTTGTCCAAAAGTTGAGAGGTTTTTTCACTCAGATAGGATTCGAGTCAATTGAAGCTTCGTCCTTTGAAGCTGTAGAGATGAAGCTTACATAACAGTAAAAAGCTTCAGATATGTCGCAAAACACTTCCTTCAGACTATAATATAGATTTTTCAGGAAGCGAAAGAGATTGCATCTCCCGTACTTTTATTGGTTTGAAAGCTAAATTGAGTAATTGTATGTGATTTACAGCACTTCATAAAATCATTATCCGCTCCATCATAAGATTTTTATCATGTGCAAACAGGGACAGAAATACATAAGTACCAACTCGGTGAAGCCGTATCAATAGAAAATTAACCATAGAAAATAAATTGGTACGGTTCATAATTAGAATTATTTCGGAACACCTCTCGAATATTCCATATAACACTGACATGAGTACATGGAATAGTTTGTTCTAAAATATGTTACATCGGTCGATCAACCTCAAAATATTTCACAACGAATTGACATAACCTTAAAGGCGACGAAAGCACAATCACAGATCGGATCAGAGACACAAATCACAAAACACCATGTGTGGTCTGTAATTGCAGTTTACTGAATTATGACAAGAAACGACGTCGGCGCCATCTGAACCTCTAGATAACTCCCTTTATCAAGTGGGCTGGTGTCCCCCAGTTTGTCCCAATATTTCACAGGTATAAGTGAATACACCATGGTTTTTAGACATCTTAAGGTAGTTGTCGTGAAATCCACTTACAACAGATTTCGTTTATATTCATACCAATTTTAGATAACATTATTACCTGTATCATACTGAATTTTTGGAATCATTTAACACACCGAAAGCGAGATATAGGGCTTCAAAGTTGAAACGTTTAACACGTAATCCCTATAGTGAGCTACTGCGGACACCACATTTTAGGGCATAACTAAAAACCCTCCATTCAGATCTTTTTGAGAAACTAGTATATTATTAAAAGGTACGTAACAAATTTTATAAAGAAAATTCAAGAGTCGTAGCCATACAGTTATTTATTTATTGTTATAAGAAGTTTCTAAATTATTGCGTATGAGAAGTGCAAGATGGTGAAAGCTGAGAATCGTGGCAACACCTCAAGCGATCGCTCGTGATTCAAATAAACAAGAGCGCGAGCGCCTTGCTGTTTTGAATTGAACTGTGTTTTGCAACACACATATTTATGAATAATAATTCTGAATGATTGCGATAATTTATACTGATGCATTTTAAACATATTACAATCGGAATAGATATAAAATAAAATGTAGTTTTAACGAGTAACGGCAAACAACAGTGCATAAACTTAATTGTATTCATACATTTGTACAACACATGTACGTAAAACATAATTCGAATATTTTTAAACATAAACAAAAATAATTCAGATTTGTAACAGGCTAATAAAATATAACGTATAAATCTACAAAAAATATAAACAACAATGAATGTAATATGATGTATTTTTAACTATTATACTAAGTAATCACTTGATTGACTAAACATTCATTTTTAATTCATTAATGATTTTAGTTAATGCTTTCCTATTTTTAGTAACTCTAGGTTTTCCATTCTCCAATTTTTCAGTCATGTGATTAATCACAGCTTCTTCTCCTTCATCGTGATACATTTGTTTCAGAAAATGGTATTTTATATTTTGTTGCGCAATTTTTTTCAATAAATCCCGTGATATAACATTTTTTAAGGCACTTGAATTGGGTAAATTACGAGATATTCTTTAGTTCTCAAGTCGCTCTGAAATGCATTCTTTATATGATTGCATGTATGTTGATAAGTCTGACTCTTTACCAATAAAACGAACTAATTTCTGTAAAATTTGTACATCATACATCGCTTCGTAGAAATCATCTGATGTTTCGTTTGGTATTAAATATTTGGCAAATTTTGATAGCTAGAACATTCCTGGCCCTTTTCGATCTAAAAACGTTTTTTTCAAAAATAATCAAGCTATTCACAAATCCTGCTATTATGATAAAATCTTCTATTGAATTATTATTAATGATTGCTCTTAGTAATCTAGGTACATCGAATCTCGCATTATGCGCAACGAGTAAATTTGGAGTTGTAGATAAAATTAAAAATTCTTCAAATGCCACCAAACAATTTACTAAATATTGTCGTTTTGCCAGTACGAACCTCATTAATGATTTCGCACTTATCACAACGGATACTTAAAATTGATGCAAGTCCTAAATGTTTTTCTTCCAGCACATTCTCTAAACTCAAAACTAGGTGGCAGTTCCGACACTTCAAATTTTTCCCAAGTTCTTTTAGATTAACAATGCGATTTCCTTCACACACATCATTTTTGCTCGTATTTCGAGCCTTACACAATTCAGACAATTTATGTTTCCTTTTTTCAACGTTTGCTTTAGCAAACCTACCAGTTTTTGCGCGAAATCGATCAATAGCTTTGACTGCTTGTTCATAAGAGTATCTTGAACAACTAAATTCGAGCTCGTTGGATTGCGACGTTGCCAACAGTCCAGTCATGGCTTATTTGGTGTATCACGCATGCTAATTGTGTTTCTCAGCGTACAGTTCCCTTCCCTCTGATTCGGCGCTTGAACATGTATTGCATCGCGCTACAATCCAGACTAATTTTTTATAGTGTTTTTAGCCCGACAACTACCTTAGGTAGTAGTAGTATTATACCTAAGTGTCAAATTTTACCTATAAAAAATTGACATCTACGCAGAATAGGTCGTAGGGTTCATCTTCTCATCATATTAAAAGCAACTCCAATTTATGAAATTTTCTTACCGAATCTCCCACGCAGCAGAATTAATTCTCGATAGTTTTTTTCTCGGTTTCACTCATGTTTTTGTTGATAGACAATTTCCCTCGTCTTCGACTCGGGATAATTTTCTATCAACAAAAACATTCGTGACCTTGAAAAAAATTATCGGTAATAATTCTGCTGCTAGGGAGATTATAAGTGACAGTTCCACACTAACTTGTACGTTGATCCGCACGAGCTAAGTGCTTTCAAAGCCGCTCAACTGTCCGAGTGTTTTTTTATTGTTTTATGTGTGAGGTTGGTTTCCTCCAATATCTCTGCACATGAAACAATGGCGTGGATTTCTGCCTGGAATGCGGTCGCGTGGGACCCTAGGCAGGTTGAGATCTCTGTCCTGGGTCCACGATGTATACACCCGCACCAGTGCCGGAGAGTGTTTTTGAACCATATGTAAACCAGGGTGTCCGTTATTTCCCAAGTTGTTTTTTTTTGCAAACGCCCCCCAAATTTTCAGGTTATGAACTAAAAAAAATTATCAGATCCAAATAAGCCCTTAATATTCATGTTAACCCGTGCCTAAATCATAATACATTTCCCATTTAAATAACATAGGATTTTTACACATTAAGCATTTAATTTTTTATTTCACTGAGATAAAGACAGCCAAAAAAACCAATTAGAGCATATTTTCGTCGGAAATTCAACGCTCTACAAAAAAGATCTGAGTGATTTTTTCGATAAATTCTACCCTTTAAAAGTAATTCAAAGATAAAGTTATGTTCATAGTTAAATTCATCGTTTTTTTTTATTTCCGCCATAATTCTCATTTATATCATAATTGAACGCGCATAGGTAGGTACTAAAATAGAAAAATGAAATAGTTAGTTCCATAATAACGTTTATCATCGCTTATAAAAAAATTTAATTTTTTTTACAATATTTTTGTTGAACATTCTTTAGCTGCAGTCGGATATTTGGCTCTGTATTTACTTACAACTTGAATCAAATATTGTTTCTGGTCTTCTTGAGTAGTTGAGTTATTGATACAATCTTGCGTTAATTGAACTGCTCTTTCGGCGACATCGTTTACTACCTGCAGATTATCAACGATTGCCAGCCCATTCAAGTAATTATCATTGTTAATCCACGTATCAGCATTTGTTTCTAAAAAATCTTTACTAATGTCAAATCTATCAAATTTTTTTAATGAGTTCGAATTAATAATAAAATCCATATATTTTTTTTCTAAACTTTTAACCTCACCATCAGTATTAATAATATGTCGTTCGAATGAATCAAATTCTGTATCTTCACTATTTTTTAAAGCTTTATTCATTTCATTTCCAATGTTAGCTGATTCGTTAGGATCAAAAAATGCAAGAGCAGCTGTTTCAGAATCTAAATACCATAAATAATTTTTGAAATTGTGCAAAACTGCCTCAGATATTTTTTTATCAATTGTCCTGTATTGATAAACAACTTTTAGAAATTGTAAATCTAAATTCGGAGATCGTGCTGCACGAGGAACCGCAAACCAGAATGGCACAAACACTATAAATTAACAAATATCAAATGGATTTTTTTTCAATTCTGAATCTAATTCATAAATATCTCGAAATGTGTAAATTTTTGGAGTATGAATCGCCTTAGACATCCAGCGAGCATGATGAAATGCTCCTGGCTTATAAAATTTGACTTTGTCGAGATCCATTGTACCAAGGAAAATTGAAAACTAGTTCGTTAATGTGATGTCTGCGAAGTAAGTATAAAAGCTCCGTTTGTGATATTTGCTCCAGATTGATCGTCGCTCCACTTCGATAACCAAGATTTGAATTAGTAGTGTCGCAACAAACTGCTTTATTATTATCAGTTAATCCCCATTCTTGCAAAGCTTTGAAAATTGCTCGTGCCTGTGTTGCTCCTCTTCCATCTGGTAATGCCGGTACGGTTGGTATTTTTAGATAGTATTACTTCTTACTATGATCGGTACTCCGTCGTCCTTTTTGCAAGAAAAACCGTCAGGTATCAACTTTCCATCCCAATGTACTACCGCCGGACCAACTTCAATGTCACCAAATTATCTTTTTATTCGTTCAGCATCTTCTCTTCGAAATTTTGACCTGTATTCATTGAGAGATAATTTGTTCAAAATCAGGGCACTAGTGTCAACTACCAGGGCTGTTGTTATTGCAGATATTAATCGAAATATTGCAACTATCTAAGGTAGCAACAACGTCTTCGGTCAGAATATTTATTGTTCCTCTCTCATTCTTAGGTTCATAATTTCGTCTTTGAGCTGCAAATATTGATAGTGTGCTTTGGTAAGAAGTAGTTGCAGTTGTCTCACCACTTAAAGGCGGCTCACCACTCAAGGGCTGCTCACTTGTGCTTTCAGAGCTTGATGGTAAACTCACATCTGAAAAGTAAATGAGAAAACTATTACTTTAAATTTATCAACAAATATTATATTTTCTACTTCACAAAATACTTTTGATAACCACCTGAATTTGAACGATATTCATCGTCGGTTACTACATCAATATTATCGTAATTTTTTTCACTTATTATCTTCTAATCGAGTGGTATTGGCATCATCTTGTTCGAACATCGGTTTTTCCGAAATTGATAAAGTATCTCAGTATCTAATGTTCATACCACGTCTGAATTAGTGTGGTCGTTTAACTCTCACTTACCTGATGGCTGACAAATATTGTAATTTTCTTTGCAAATACGTAAATGGTATTTTCTATCTGTTCTTTGGTCAGATAAGAACTCCAACGCTTCCTTATTAACTACATCTTGAACTTCTCCATGTGCGATGTCAAATGATATTTCAAGACACTCAGAAAACTTGCTTGATTCTGATTGGATTCTGATTTTTTTGCAAACTTCTATAATTGACGTAAAGTTTTTCAATTTTTTTACATATCTTGAAGTATTTTGTACTTTAATTCCAGCTCTATTCCAGAATTTAGTAACTTCTTCCGTAACGAATTGATAACTTGCTGGAAGTGTTTTTTTGCTTTTCTTGTATGATGAAATAACAATATTAGCACTGTTTGTTCGTTGGTAATTTAGTGCCACTGATTGTTTCGGTAGGTTCTCCCAAAAAGAACATTGGATTTCTCAAGCACACAAATGTATTCATTTTTTTGAAGAATTCGATAAATAAATACATTTTTGCTGAAATGATTCTACTATAATAAACACTTTACTGAGAGGTTAGAGTCACATGACTTAAAGTTTTGGTACAGGTCGCTCATAGATGGCGTTAAATGATAAAATACATTTGAAACGCTATTTCGTTCAGCTTTTTCTGTTCATTTGCATTAAATATACAAATTTGATAAAAAAACAACTTTAAACACTAAAAATTATATTGAATTACTCTAATATTCTAGATGAAAAAAATTGAAAACGATGAATTCAACTATGAACACAAATTTATCTTTGAATAACTTTTAAAGGGTAGTATTTATCGAAAAAAGCAACTCGATCTTTTTTGTAGAGCGTTGAATTTCCGATAAGAATATGCTTTGATTGTTTTTTTAGCTGTCTTTATCCCAGTGGAAAAAAATTAAATGCCGAAAATGTAAAAATCCCATGTTATTCAAATGGGAAATGTATTATGATTTAGGCACGGGTTAACATGAACATTAAGGGCTTATTTGGGTGTGATATTTTTTTTTAGGTCATAAACTGAAAATTTGGGGGGCGTTTGCAAAAAAAAACAACTTGGGAAATAACGGACACCCTAATGTAAACCAACAGTTGCCTGCTACTAGTAGTTCCTCCTTTTGGAGGACCCATTCGTCTCTATCTGGAATTAGGACGCTGAATTGCAGGTCATGGTTGACTGTCGGAGGCATTATATCGAAGGTAATTCCCAGAACACTATGACGTTCGATGACGGCCGGCACTTTGCCACCCTCCGTATAAACCTGTTATGTGCAACTATCAATATGCGCGATTCTGTATGTTGTCCAACTAGCATCTCTCTCGAGATAAATATGGAGAGGAGGTAAATAGTAGGATTTCCATAGCTGCTGACGGTGTGGTGCTGAGAGCTCCAGTGATCACTATACAGGCCTGTCTCTGTATACTAGAGAGCTTTGCTTGGGCCGCCCGCTGTGAAGCTTTTGGCCACCAAGCGATGGCTCCATATGTGATCATTGGCCTAACAATCATCACATGTATCCAGAGGATTTGTTTGGGGCCGATGCCCCAAGATTTTCCACAAATCTTTCGACATGGATAGTTTGGCTTTGTGTAGAACTTTTTCCAAGTGAGCGTTCCATGCAAGCATTTCATCCAGGATGATTTGGCTTCCGCTGCAAATGCAATGACTTCACCGTTATAGGAAACTAGAGTTAGGTCTTCCAGTTTCCTTTTCCTGGTGAAGGGCACTATTACAGTTTTTCTGGGGTTGACAGAAATCTGTTTCCTATGGCACCAACTGTGTACATCATTCAACGATTTTTTGAGAATATTAGAAGCTACCGCCCCCGACGTTGTCCTTGCCGAAATGACAAGGTCATCAGCATATGCTTCGAATTCTACACCTCTTCTTTCAAGGACATTGAGTAGGTTGTCCATCAGGGGAGACCACAGAAGGAATGATGGTACTCCGCCTTGTGGGCAACCCTTGCAGACCTTGAACCTAATTAACTCGTTTTGTAGAGATGTAGTAGATGTTCTGTTCATGAGCATGGCGTAGATCCAGCCAGAGATTGGTTCTATGCTTTTTTCAGCCAGAGCTGAACCAATAGAGTTTGGCCGTGCATTACCGAATGCTCCTTCGATATCAAGAAATAAGGCCACCACAATATTTTTGTTATTGAAGGATTGGGTGATTTTCCAAACGAGGTTTTATGATGCTGAATCTATTGATTTGGCGGTTTAGTAGGCATACTGGTGGTTATCGAGGGGGAACATGTGAAGAGTCACTCGCCTGATGTGTCCGTCCAGTACCCTCTCAAGTCCTTTCAGAAAAAAAGATGTTAATTGGTCTGACGGACTTGGGATGTGGGTCTGTGCGACCCACTTTTGGTATACGGGGTGTCAATGGGACTAGGGCTTTGGCTATATCTCCCCTACTTATCAACCGATTTGAATGAAATTTCGTACATAGATATGAGACACAATTTCGAATTGAGTGACAAATAGAAAACAGAAAGGCTGACTTCCGGTTTCGCAAGACAGCAACCAACTTCGATTTTTCAAATGGAACACCCTGTATGTTTGATGTTTTTCGGATTCTACGGCTCAAACTTCATACGACAGTGTTGCCAAATTTTCATTATACATCTGAAAAAATATAATTTCCCAATTTTTTTCTTAGAGTTCATCAGGTTAAAATCTATCCTAATTTACATCAGTACCTCATAGTGATAGTCATTTCATCGATAATATCAATAACAACTTCTACAGCAGGAAATGAAATTTTCTGAACGCATTTTTAACGAAAAAATTGTTTTTTTCAAATGGTACCTACCGAGGGCCATCTTGCCATTCGATAGAGAATTCAATTCAAAACGTAGAGAGCCATTTAACAAAATGAAATCAATCTGAAAAAATTGGTAGGTAACATGACATCTATTCATTCTTTCAAACTTTACTCCAGAATGCCAACGATGAATCACCGAAAATAATCGACTTGACAATATGTAATGATCATAAACACATTACAGAAAAGATAACGTCAATCTAATCAAACTGTTTGAATGAACCTAACGACTGAATCGGTGGAACATTCAACGTACAAATTATTACTCACAATACCATTATCCTGTTTCCAATAGAACAGTTTCACAAACATCGAAAAGTCATTTTATCCATCAATGAACAATGATATGTTCGAAGTGTTGCCCGTTTTCCCAAACACATAGACTAACTAGTTCTATTTATTGTACACCTCATCACATTCATCAGTTCGTGAGCAGGAATTTCCTGAAATCTCTCAAGTCCTCCAAAGAAGTTGGTCTCCGAGTATACTTTGGATTTTATGTGACTCCATGAATAAAAATCAATAGGGGTTGAATCGGGCGATCTGGCTGGCCATCTGATTGGACCATTTGTTCCAATCCATCTCTGCCCATAGGTATCACTGATATATTGCCGGACAATATTGGCATTATGTGGTCCTGCACCATCCTGCATATTTTCCCTGATGTTCTCAGGTAAATCATTGATATTATTTTGAATATCGTTCTTCGAGAATTCAAGCATAGGCATTTGCATATTTCGACCGGTTTCAGAGCAATAAATGAATAGTCAGTTTTTAGGAAAATCTTTAACACCCCGTATCTCGGAAAACGCAGCATTTGCGGCAACAGTTATATAGCAAACTGTCATTATTTTTTCATGCAGAATCACTCACTGAAGTTTGTCGCACTTATTCACTAACACCCTGTATAAGCGGCCGAAGTTCGTAAAAACGTCGTATTTGGGTAGAATTGACGAAGAAAAAAACTGTTTTTTTAGTCGAAATAAGACAAGGTAAGGATGAAAATGTATTGATCGGATCTCATAAACATGTTCAATTATAACCTTATTTATGATAGTACATTAGGGTGTATACGGGGCATAGTAAAAAAAATCATTTTTCCTGATTTTTTTTCCGGCACTATTTCAAAACCAACAAATGATATTTTGTTAAGATAGAATAGTTTCAGTCTATTGTAGGCGAAAAAACGTGTTCTGTTTCTTGATGAATGACTCTCTCTGTTTGAAATATATATATTTTTTTAATTTTAGAGTAGGTAAACCCCTATACTGAGAAGAATTGACAGATTGTTTTTCATTACAAAACAAGGAATTAATTGCTACTGCCCATTGAATGAAAAATAGGATGACATTCTGATGAACTCAATTGTTCATTATTACCTTTTATTTAGATACAGGGTGCGTTACTTTTTTTGTAGGTCATTCAAAAATCTATCAATATTTTGAAAACTCTTTCGTTAATTTGGACCATATTATACCCACAATATTTTGAAAATGTTGACTATATACGATAGTTTCATCAACTTTGTATGTTGCGTTTCGAAGATATGCATTCTTGAAGTTTACGGTATTACGGTATATGGGGTAACCTATCGATTTAAAAAAAATTATGGAACCTTTCGACACATTCAATTCTATCATAAAACTTTTCGAAATCAATTATTTGATGCTATAAATAACACAAACCACACTCAACAACAATTTGGAACTCAACAGTATAGACTAAAAAAAAAACTAATTATAAATAACGACTTCTAACATAAAAAGTCAATTAATATTAGGGAAATTATAATATTACAAATCGAAATGAACCTGATGAAGCTATTGTATAGCGAAACACGCGTCGTGCTTTAGTGAATCGATAAGTAGTGAAAATCTCATAGTGTATTGTAGTAGTGAACTCTAAATCGAAATTAAAACTGATAAGTTATAAACAACATAAACAACAATTTACCAAATTGGACTCTAGAAAAACAAACAATAAACAAAACCTGAATTCAACAAATATTATTATTATTGTTATTTATTGGCCTATTTGCGCAATCTAAAACATTGTTCAATAGTTCATGGCTAGGGTACTATATTATTTCTTGATGACGAGCATATCCTAGGAACCAAAGTACCCTGCAAATTTGGGAACAGCATCCCACTGTTCTTGCTCCACTTTTGCAGTTACAGTAAAAGTCTAGAATACGTTCATTTGCAGGTGCATCAGGAATAATACTAAAGGATACCCACAGTTGATACTTCATAGCATTCCTAAATCTGGACGCTATGCGGCAGCGTAATAGTCCAGGTTAAGGATTACGCATATCAATTTCAAATAGGAACAATAGCCTAGCCATAAACTATTGAGAAATGTTCCAGATTGCGCAGAGAGACCAATCAATAACAATATTAATAATTCTATTTGAATTTGGGTTTTGGTTATTGTTTGATTTTTTAGAGTTCCATTATGTAAATTGTCGATTATGTTGTTTATAACTAATCAGTTTCAATTTCGATTTTTTATATTGGAATTTCCATAATATCAATTGACTTTTTATGTTTGGAGTCGTTATTTATAATTCGATTTTTTTTTAGTCTATACTGTTGAGTTCCAAATTGTTTTTGAGTGTGGTTTGTGTTGTTTATAGTATCAAATAATTGATTTCGAAAAGTTTTATAATAGAATTGAATGTGTCAAAAGGTTCCATAAAATGTTGTTGAGTCGATAGGTTACCCCATATATCGTAATACCGTAAACTTCAAAAATGCATATCTTAGAAACGCAACATACAAAGTTGATAAAACTATCGTATATGATACTCTACATTTTCAAAATATGGTGAGTAAAATATGGTCCAAACTAACGGAACAGTTTTCTGGATATTGAATAAAAAATTGTAACGCACCCTGTATCTAAATGAGAGTTAATATTGAAAAATTGAGTTCATCAGAATGTTACCCTATCTTCTATTCAATGGGCAGTAGCCATTTATTCCTTTTTTGTAATCAAAAACGATCTGTAAATTGTTTTCAGTCTCGGGGTATACTCTAAAATTTAAAAAAATATATACTTCAAACAAAGAGAGTTATCAAGAAACTAAACACGGTTCTTCGCCCACAATAGACTAAAACTATGATATATTCACAAAATACAAAATAGTGCTGAAAAAAAAATCCGGAAAAATAATTTTTTGACTATGCCCCGTATACACCCTAATGTACTATCATCAATAAGATTATAATTGAACCTGTTTATGAGTTCCGATCAATACATTTTTATCCTTACTTTGTCTTATTTCGACTGGAAAAATTTTTTTTTTCTTTGTCAGTCCTACCCTAATTCGCCGTTTTTACGAAGTTTGGCCGCTTATATCTCAGAAACTAGACATACAAAATCATTTAAACTCACATTTTTTTTCTAATGACCCATCCTACTACAACATAATAAAACTTCAGTCAATTCGACCGAGATCCAATTTCCTATATGATTTCGTGCGGGGTTCTTTATTTAATTGTCTCATTGATACCTGGTGCTTTATTTTTTAGTGTTGTTATTCTATTTACTATTTGGTTCTCATCTGTAGGTTGAATATATGAGAAATGTTCAACTCTCTTTGAAGGAGTTGGAGGGTCCAATTTTGTTTGGCAAGATTTGGACCAATCACTGTGAATAATTCGACAGAAGCTTCGACAGTTTCAAAATCATTTTTAGTGAGCTGGTTGTCGGAGTTCGAGATTTTATTTATTTTCTTAGTATTTTTACTTCTCCCACTCATATTACTAATCACTTTCCATAAATTCCTTGCATTAGTTTTATTTTTTTCCATTTGTTTTTTGTTGAAATTTTGTTTAGCTTCTTTTATAACATGATTTAAATTATTTCTGAGAGTGACAAGTCTCAATTCAATTGAAGCTTCTTCAGAAATACATAATGTACGACACACATCTGCCGAAAGATTTCGAACAATATTATCAGTAAGTGAAACTCAATCTACTACGATAAGTAGAAGAATCTCGAGAAATATTGCAAATAATTAAAACAGAAACATTCATTTACAACAAAATAGAAAACGCAATATGCTCATATTCCATCAAAAAGACGTACCCATATGGAATGTAAGGGTTGCTAATGAAAAACGACAGGAAATCCAGAATTATTCAAGTTTCAGTGTTCAGATGATATCCTGTAGGAAACATTGGGCTCACCGCCGGACAACTGTCAATTGATTTTGATTGATGATTATATTACCTACTTCAATATCAAAACTGTGGAATTCTTTGAACGGATAAACAATATATAACAGGGTACCAATTAACTAAATCGAATGATGACATGAACAACGTACAGAAAAGGATCATAGAGTCAGAACACGTGACTAATTTGTCCCTCTCTATGTTCAGCATCCTCTAAATAGATGAGAAGGACATTTGATGGATACCTTATATACTGTGCATGACTTGCGTAGCAAAGGTACCAGATAACACTGGCCACATGGGCAAAACATCCAAGTGTCCTGAATCCAGTTTTACAAGTGCAATTATATCCAAATATACCATGGTCAACACTATTGATTTGTTCAATATCCTCTACATTTGCTTCGAATGCTATGAATAATTGATATTTGGTGGCATTACGGAATCTTGAATGAAGTGTCATTCGTAGAAATCCACGCTCATTCGTATTTGCATCCATTTGAAATTCGTTTTCATCAGTATCTTGTATATACGATGCTGCCAATTCTACCTGGTATATGCCAACAGTTATATCTCGTACCAATTGTAGTGATCCTGTCTGAGTAATGACCACTGACCACGTCTCATATTTAGATTTTCTGCTTCAACTCTGGCTTGAACTACGTTGACTCTATTAGCCTTTTCCAACATTATATTGCCTAATTCTAGGTTGGCATCTCTCAATTGAATAAGCGGATGGTACTTATTTATTATCGCACCTGCTATTTGTAGGAAACATTTTATATTTTTAATATGATGTGTATCAATTTTGTGATCAAAAAATTTGAACATTGTCTTCATATGACCATTCCGTGCCTCAACTATCCATCTAGTTTCTATTATATTTCTGGACTTGTTGGCTTCGTCAGTTAGTAGTTGTCTTTGTCCTCGTGGTATAACTGCCAATATTCTGAAGAAAAGGAAGAGCATCTCGGTAGCCCCTACCTACAATAAAAATATCACCTGGATGAAACTATCTTCTCATTTGGTTGACATCTATTCTCAATTCATTCTGCAGTATGAGTGTCTCATTATTTCCCGAATCTGAGAAATATTGGCCTTGAATATCCAAAATGTAACCATCAGTACCCACAATTGAGACTGGTTTGATTAAATGTCTTCCTTTGTATTGGGAATATGATTGTCGTAATACCCGGAAGTTGCAACTTTTGTCATAGTACAAATGAGAACCATATATATAAACAATCGCTTCTGGTTCACCAGGTTAAGGATTGTTCAATTGATTCGCAGAAACACTAACATGTCCTATAAATTGTTCTCTTGCTATTGCGTTACATCCTATATTATCGGGTACGAAACGAGTCATCAAAGATTCTCGCACTGTGGTTATCACTTAACTTGATGCCTGGCGGTTTGAATAATTGAATATGATGGTAAAAAATTCATCAGAAATACCTTGTCGGAGTTTGCTCAAGAATGCTAATAGATTTTTTTTCAGAAATATTTCTCTCACCTCTATCTTGTCTTAGTACAGATACACAATGATTATATAAGTCACTGTTATTTTGTGAGCGGAGCAATGGATTTGAATTCTTCATCGGAAAAACTATTCTCGTCTACGTAATCCATTATCAATCAATCAGCAGCAGTTCTGAGTTCCTTTAAAAATGATTGAAGTTCCTAACCTTTCAAGGCGTAAGGTCTATTGATATATCTTAAGCCTCTCTGTAGGATGGGAAATGAAAACTCACGATCATCAAGATGAATTCTACAGGAACGGGTATTTTCTGGTATATAGATATTCTGGTTCATGAATACGTTGATTCTGCATTCTATTGTGAGTCTTCGAAGATCAGCTACACCATTGCGAATGAGACACGTGTGCCTTGAGGATTGTGTTGAAATATTCAATCTCAAACAACCTGGATCTTCTTGAATTTGATGAATCTCTTGAATAATTGATTGGTTGCATGTCAAACAGATTATATTTCCATCAATTTCTGCGACATGTGGAAGTCCTCTTTCAATGGCATATTTTGTGTAAATATAACCGTTCCAGTTTTTAATAAAAAAACACACGTAGAACGATTCAATCGGTGATGATGAGCCATTTTTTCAATAATTGATATGATTTCAATGAGAACTTACCTTATGCAATGATTGCAAAAAGACAATTCAGTATGGTTGCTACATGTCATTCCAAACCAGAGCCAATCTGACCAAACTAAAGTTGCAGCTAGTCCATCTCCTCTCCAAGTGTGGGTACTTTTCAAATGAACTTAGTGCCGGGATAGTATACATGAATTAGAGTGAACATTTTATGGCAGAGGCTTACAAATGGAAAGGGTGAGTCCATATTTTTTCGTAATAAAGAAAGCATTTATATGAGATTATATTGGCCACAAATGGTTCACAGCAGGATACTAAACATGTATTCCTTCACATATACAGAAAGTTTCAATTACCAATAAATCGCGATTTCACAAATTCGATTGTGGTTTATTCTAAAATTCAATATGAAACATATATCTAGAATCTAGAAATTCTCCAAGGAATATTGAAATTGATTGTTGTTTCGTGAATTTGATACACTCTGTATAGGTACGAAATAGTTTTTGTAATGAAATATGAGCATATTCAGTTACCTATAATATTGTTATTCAATGATTTTGTTTCACTTTTTGATATGTTTCGAGATTCTTCTATATTCACTCGAGTCATTCTACTACTCTTAGTATATATAGGTTTATACATATCATTCAAAATATTCCAGAGAAAATTATTCGAGTGAAATTCTACCGTGAACGATCGAGTTTGTAACCGACTTTTCCGGAATTTCAGGCATTTGGATATATCAATAAGCAGGACTGGTGCAGTTTCATGAGAAATATATAATAGATATGTTAGTTAAGTTCAGGAGATGCTAATATCATCAATCGCAATTGATATTGGTATCCTACAAAATATTTGAAAATTAATGAAATTCCACCGCTCAATTTTTTTTAAATCACTTAAAAACTTGCTATCTTTGGACTCACCCTGTATATCGTCTGTAGGTGCAGGAATCATTGTTCTCTATAGTGTATTCAAATCGGCCGTATGGAGACAAGCGATGCATAGGTACTCGATTTGGTTTATATATTCGAAAAAGTTTTTTCACAATGGCCATTTGAAATTTTGGAAAAGTTATCTAGCACCCTGTATAATCTAAACTGTTGAATTTAGAGCGGTGATGCAATGTAGACATTTGATCAGCAACACGAGTTCTGCAATTTATAAAAAATTCAAGCAAATTCACGGAAAGCCAATTTCCTTTTGATGCGATGCGAAGTCCTTTAACATCTTATCTACAATCTATTTGTTTTTGAATTCCCTGCGAATATTTTCATCCTTGGTAAAATATTTCATGGAAGTTTTTCCACCAAAAAATTCCATATTATTTAGAAAGTGTCTCTTGATATTTTGTGATATCAATAATGCTAGGAAAATGAATACGCCCTACTTGTTCTTCCCGACTTTGTAATCTATGAGAGGAAGATATTGTGTAGTACTGATACCGGTGCAACATTGAAAACAAAATTCAAATTATCGTGATTGCAATCGATAAATAGAAAGCAATAAACCACTCCTATAGGTGTTGAATTATTGATAGTTATCAGCAGTCACTTGAATCTATCTGGGAAAAAATATATATAAATGGGTGGAAAGCATACCGAAAAGCATTCAGTCTTCAAAATGGCTCCTCTGAAATTCATTGTTCTTGTTTGTGCCCTGCTAGCTGCCCAGGTGAGTTGTTTTCATGATTTTTCTCGAAAAAATATGGCATTATTTTCACGTTTAACTTCCCTGTGTGACTTCAGAGCAAGGCTCTGAGGGCAAAATGCAATATTTTGACCCTATGGAGGTTTCACTCTTGAAGGTGTTCATTTGATATTATGGGCTTAATTCATCAAGGGGGATCTTTTGCAATAAAAGAGTTGGGTAAAATTAATACATATATTGAATACAAATGAAAGAACGAAGTGCAATGAAATCAACTACTTACATCATGAATGTGCAGAGTCACACTATCTCCTGGACTTTCTTCTGTATAGACCCAAAAGCAAACTAACTTTCAACTTCTCCACCAAAATCCCTTATCCGCCAAAGAGGTGGTAATATTCAATTCAGCAGTTTAATCATTCACTCGTATGAATTCACGCCGAGTCAATGAGAGTGATTTTACTGAATTGACAACCTCAGCATGTACAGTTCATTGTGTTATGATTGTACACAGCATGCATATAATACTTCCTGAATTCTTTTGTTAATTACTGCAGAAAAGAGGTTTGGAAAAGTTGAATGCACTAATGAAATATTAATTTAGAAATAAATTACTTTCCACAATAATGTGCAGAAAAGAGGATTGGAAAAGATGAATGCACTAATGAAATATTAATTTAGAAATTAGATATTTTTCCCAATAATGTGACATTATAGAAATATATCATGATCACTTACAATCTCCTTAGTGCGTGAATTATTTCCGGAAGTTTTCGTGGAAGATTCGGCACGAGAATTGTTTGCCAAAACTATTTGAAAATAGATTTGAATTGGTGAGACACCTATGTAAGGGGCACCTTTATTCATTAATCGCGGTTTTGATGACAAATATTTTAATTTCTCTATGCTCTAGTATAATAAGTTTTATATAATCAAATGGAGTAGAAAACATTCTATAATGTCACATAATTCTATAGTACTGGAGAAACTAGAAAAAAGCCTGTGTTATAAATAATAGTGGGCACTATATTGGTAAAACATAAGCAGTTTCAAAATAATTTCATCACTTGCTCTAGTGAAACACGGTTCAAATAATAATTTCAAATAAATAGTATTCTTTATACATTCCATAATTCCATTTCGATAGAAACAAGGGAAACGTATTAAATGAATTAAATAATAACGCATACAAAATAAATAATAATTCTACGCGTTATAAATAACACAATCAAAGTTGGCTGTGGAGTGACAAGTTCCGTGTAGGTCATCGCCTTGTTGACGTTTGGGTATTGTGAAAGAACAGAGTTAATTGAATAGTTGATAATAAAGTGAATTGCATTAACTGTAATATTTGTTCCTTTTGTAAATAATCTGAGCATATTCAAGTTTACCATGAAAATTTTGAGTATTCAACGTATTTAGTGAACAACTCTCTTGAGACTGCGGAGGACACAATCATGTTAAGAACTCTTTCTGGATTCCAAAGTATGTACACTGGTCAACATGCACATATTCAAAGTCGCAATAGCTGCCTTCAAAAGAAAACGAACTCCACAAAATTTTCTGACACACAATTACAACACTCGTAATAAAGATAATTTCTTGATACCATCATTCAATTACGAAGTGTATCGAAAAGGTCCATTATACATGAGAATAAAGATACTTAACAAACTACCTAACTCTTTTGAATATAAAACAAGTTCAAAAATATATTGAGAAAACTTCTGCGAACTAAAGTATACTATACTGTCAATGAGTTTTTCGATGATCCACTTCAATAATTTCTACTTTCAAGTGAAAAACTGATACTCCAAAATAACATTCATGCATAATGTCAAAAAAACATTTCTTTCTCATTTTCAACTGAACTATGTATTCTAATGAATCGATAATGTAGTGATGTAATTTCCCGGAAAATTTTTCGACAGTTCTAACAACCATTCAAATGTTGTCATTTTGTGTCATATGAAACAATTCCACCCAATCATGTCAACATTACACTGATAATTGCATTCAGTGCAATTATCAATCACTATGACAACACGATTGAGTTTGACAACTTCATTCCAAATAAATTTCAAAATGTCACGTTTCGACAATGCGAATGTTCAAAGTATAAATGCGCTAATCGAAGAAAAAATTCCCAGAAATACAACCTACAGTCACAAATATATTTGGGGAATATTTATGGAATTTTGCTGGGAACGAGAATATGAATTGAATGAACATAGAAGCTTAGAAGAATTGGCGTTGATACTAAAAGATTGGGCGGTCAATATGAGAAAGAAAGACGAGACTGAATTTAAAGAAGCAACGGTGAAGACAATGTGGAACGTTTTGTGCAAACTTTTGCAAAACAAGTACTATAATGACTATAATATTATGATTGACCCGTTTAACAACATAGTATTTAAACCAGCTCGAAATGCCCGCGATGCAATCAGGAAGAAACTACAAGCAGATCCATGTAAACGTAAGTCCAGTTTCGTTTAATTTGTCTGAAGTTAACAAAATAATATTGCTATGGGATGAAAATACTCCTGAAGGTCTCATGCGAAAATTTTACCATATTGCTGCTGTGGTATTAGCCTAGCGAGGAGGAGAGGCAGTTGCTTGTCTGGTGGATTTTTTTCAAATCGAGAAAAATAACGATGACTATCCAACAAATCGCATTGAATACAATCCGGTGTTCAGTGAAACCTGCCAAGGTGGTTCTAAAAGCTGTACAAGTAGTAAATGGTTGGTTTCCAATAGTGAAAGACAATTCTGCCCTGTATGTATTTTTCATAAACTGATATCAAAACGAGGCGATAATATTACCTAACCACGACTGTTTTTAAAACCAAATCGACACTGGAAAAATGAAACTGACAAATGGTACGATAATGTACTTACCTGTTGGAAGAAATACAATACATGGATGGACTTAATCTGCTGCTGAGGCAATTGGCTTGAGTGTAAAGGAAAAAAGATAACAAATCACTAGAATAGATCAAGTGCTGTTAGCGAATTGGCAAAAAGTGGTGTAGAAGAACAACAATTGTTGAAAATTACTGGTCACAGCAATCAAAATTCTATAAAACCACACTCAAATCTCGATCAAGAACACCACAACAAGATCCTTAATATTATGCGTGGTGATAGATCTTTTATAGAAGAGAACAGCAACGAATCTAATGTTAAGTTGAATTTTAATAATTGTACTTTCACTAACTGTACTTTTAATAAATAAATGAATGTTTCATTATGTTGAGTTATATATTTTTTTGTCAAAAAATTCTCCGCCGAATATCCCTCGGACATTGACAAATGCCTCATAATTTTATGGCAAATTTCTCAAGCTCGTTGCTTGGTAACAGCCCGAAGCCGAAGGCTGAGGGAACGAGCTTTCGATTGTCATAAAGTTATCCCGTCTATTATATATGTCCTAGGGGTATTACTACTGAAATTAAAATTTGTCTGTCTTGTCTGTCTATTATTAGCAACGTAAAAACCCGAATAAACAAAAAAACAAAAATTCTCTCCGGTACTAATAATACGATCGAGTCGTGCTAAGTTTGATTTTTTTTGCATTTTCATTCTCTTCAATTCGTTAATTGAGAGTATCGAGATTGCCTCATTAGTTTTCATGTTACAAGCGAAGAACAAAAAAAACAATTAGGCAATGATAGTTGCTTGTAGGAAATATAACAAAAGATATAATTACGGATCGTCTTCCTTATGATGGCAAAGACGATTTCCTGGTATGTACTATTTTTGTCACGAAAAAATATCTAATGATTGGCCTAAAAATCAAAACGAATGGAAAGTGTGAAGCTCATAAAGTTCTATGAGAAGACCAATAGTTCGTCAATATTGGTATGAAAATGAAAGATTTTTCTTTATTCTTTCATCAGCCGCCTTTTTGGACCTTCCATCTATTCGGCCCATCTTCGAACATCCGAGGCATTGATAAAAATATTGTGCTGAATTTCGTTTCATTCGATTAAAAAATGTGGCCGCCACTCATGGCGGCAGGCATTTTGTAGATGTAGGAAAATTCAATGATCTATTTGAATCTATTAGATGATCTACTGGGAAATTAATAGATACCAAAGTATTCACTCATTTTAAAATACTGACATGGGGATCACTTACTGAACCTCCTCAGATTTTCAGTGATGAAATTAATTATTTTCTGAGGTAATTTGATTTTACGATACTTTTTATCAATGTAAATATATCACGTTGTGAAAAAACATTTTTTAATTTCTGAGTAATTATTGTACATGTTGAACCAGAATTCAGCAACATAGGTTATTGAAAATTTCATAATTCTGGAAAATATACATTCATAAAAATGAACTGAGTAATGAGAACTTCATTCGATTTCAGGCTCAAGCCTATCCTCAATCTTCGGTCGAAGATATCTCCATCATCGATATAATCAAAAAATTACTGGGTCCAGCCGAAAAACTCGTTGACGAATACTTCGATAAAGTAGACAAAATCGTAGTAGAAATTTCTCAGGACGCAGGTTCTCTCCAAGCAAAATCCGTCGATTTGGTGGACAAAGTACTGGATCGCGTCTGGACCGGACTCGAGAAAAAATTGGATCATGTCAAAGAAAGTAAGAAACCTTTTTTCTTGTCAATATACATTTTGCCACCCATGGCTTATATATGTATAAATAAATGTGTATATATATATATATATATATATATATATATATATATATATATACACTGCTTTTCTTTAACGCCCCCCCCTCCTTTCATTTTTTAAACGGGCCAACTCAAAAAATTGAAACTTGAGATAATGGAACTGATGCATGAATACTATATTTTGGAGTAAAATTGACACATCCTTTTGAAGCTCCTGACGAATACTTCACAACGCTAGAATATATATCTTCACATACTACAAAATGGCAGAACTTTCAATAATTACCTGAATACAAACACATTAATATCGATACATCTAGAATAGTATATTAAAATATAAGTGGATAAAAAGGGCTTTAAAACACGCGCGATTTTTCGAGCACGACGGCGCAGCCGGAGTGCTCGAAATAGAGCAAGTGTTTTTAAGACCAGTTATCCACGAATACTTCACGTTATTTTTTTTTATTGGTGCACTTTGAAATCATATATACTGGTATTATTACTACAAAAAATTAAAATAAGAACTAATAATGCAAGAAGGTTGAATTCGTGATGTGACATCAGTATACCTTTCGTTGTCATGGAAATGAGAAAAACATTCATTTGCAATTTGTTACCAAAGATCAATATTTGTTGTCACCAGAGCTCAAAAATGAATGATTCTAATATCGATTTTTTGAATAGTGAGGCAGAATCCCGGTTAATACCGCGAAAATCCAGTGATATATATAAAAAAGAATATGAAAAGTTCATCAAATGGATGGAGGAGCTCATATAAATGAACGAATTGTTAGTAATATTTTATCTGACGTTACAAGGTACTCCTGTCAGATCAATAATCAAAAATTTGTCATTTAGACTTCACGTTTCTCGATTTGTTGATGTTGTCATGGTTACCTTTAAAAAACGCGCGTTTTTTAAAGTTCGATTTAAACACGCTGAGGCGTGCTTTAAATGGGTAAAAAGGGGCACCAATAAAAAAAAATGAATGATTCTAATATCGATTTTTTGAAAAGTGAGGCAGAATCGCGGTTAATACCGCGAAAATCCAGTGATATATATAAAAAAAATATGAAAAGTTCATTAAATGGATGGAGGAGCACATATAAATGAACGAATTGTGAGTAATATTTTATCTGACGTTACAAGGTACTCCTGTCAGATCAATAATCAAAAATTTGTCATTTAGACTTCACGTTTCTCGATTTGTTGATGTTGTCATGGTTACCTTTAAAAAACGCGCGTTTTTTAAAGTTCGATTTAAACACGCTGAGGCGTGCTTTAAATGGGTAAAAAGGGGCACCAATACAAAAAATATTTGTTTTTCTCTGCCATATGGCAATCCCAACAACCCGATAAGGTTTGATAGGTTATTTTTTGTTTAAACAAAAAATGACAAGAAATGTCAGTACGACAACGAACATCATTGTTCACTTGAAATATTCTCATTTAGTTTTCGGTTTTACTAGTAAATAGGTACCACGTGAACTATCTCTGAAATGGTCAATTCTCGTCCATTGGAAGAAAAAATCGAAGCGATTTTTATTCACAGTGCGACGCGTAACTTTCAGGAAACCGAAAAAATTTGTAATGATCGTTTCCCGAATCGTCCTATCTGTAGAAAATATTTGAGGCAACTTGTAACCAAATTTACAACTACCGCTCGTGCACAGAACAAAAAGCCCCCAGGTCGTCCGTCCATTTCGGAAGAACAGCAAGTTCAAATCATTGGTGACATGATAGTAAATCCTCAACAGTCTACTTCCTCCGTCGCGAATGTTTGTGAGGTCTGTCCTTCTACTGTGTGGGGACTTTTGAAGAGGAATAAGTTACATCCATACAAAATCAAAATGGCACACCAGTTAACTGAAGATGACCCTGATCGAAGAACAGAATTCTGCGGAATTATGACGGAAACCATTGCAAGGCATCCTACCTATCTCCACAATATTTGTTTCAGTGACGAATTTACATTTTATCTCAACGGCAAGGTTCACAGACAAAATTGCCGTATATTGGAGTTTTTTTTTTTTTATATGTTCTGGTTCCCACGAAAAGGGATATCCTGTAATGTTCAGAGAACATCGTGGGAACCAAGGGAAAGAAGGTAGGAGTTGGTGTTCTTCTTAAATTTCTGGAGGTTGTATGCCTCGGGGAACACCTCCCTAGGCAATGAGTTCCAAAGCCTCGCAGTTCGTTGGATGAATGAGTCTTTGGAAAGTGATGTTCTGCAGGTCTCCAAAGTGACCACGAAGGGGTGTGAAGACTGAACTTGACGGGTTAATCTCGAAGAGACTGCCAAAGGAGGAACGATTGTTGATATTTCAGAAGAGCATCGCCCATGAAAATATCTATAAAATAGAGACAAATCGCCAACTTTTCTACGGTGTTCCAGACAAGTGAGCGAGTTTGTAAGCGAGGCATCACCGACGAGACGAATTGCCCTTTTTTGGACAGAATCCAATAGCTTCAGGATATGTTTAGGTGCCGCACTCCAAATATGGGAACAGTATTCCAGGACAGGTCGGATCTGTGCCTTATAGATCATAAGCAGCTGACTGGAGGTGAAATAGCTCTTGGCACGAAACAAAAAACCAAGTTTTTGGGATGCACTTTTGGCAATGGACCTCACGTGATTTTCCCAGGAAAGGTTATTGCTGATAGTAATACCAAGCATCGATATGGATGACTTCAGTGGTATGGTTACTCCTGACAAAGTTATGTTAGGCACAGTGAGATCGGCTTTTCTAGAGAAAAGACATGCTTGTGTTTTGTTTGCATTGAATTCTACCAAGTTATTGGATCCCCATTCGAGAATTGTTGCTAAGTCCATATTTACATTGTTAACATTTCTTCCTCGTTCATTTCTGGTTTCACGGGCTCATATTTTCCGGGAAACTCATACTCAATATCCAGAGAAAATTAACGTCTGGGCAGGAATATTGAGAAACCATCTTGTGGGACCTCTATTCATTGAACAAAATTTTACAGGGGAACTGTATTTGACTATGCTGGAAAATACTGTTGTCCCTCTAATCACCGAAATCGTCGAAGCGAATCCTAATGAATTCGATATGGATATTGTATTCCAACCAGATGGAGCACCACCACATTACTACGGACAAGTAAGAAACTATTTGGATAATACTTTCCCTGGTCGTTGGATTGGCCGTCGAGGTCCTACGGAATGGCTAGCCCGCTGGCCAGATTTGACACCTGTAGACTTTTTTTATAGGGCTATTTGAAGCAAAAGGTGTACGAAACTGAACCTGTTTCAATATTGGATATACGGCAGAGATAATAAATATTGGTAGAAATATCGACCTTACTGTGTTCGAAAATGTTCGGCGTGAAATATCGGATAGGCTATTATTATGTCAAGCAGTTCAACGCAACCATTCCAAGCATCTTCTGAACTGAACTCAGCTTCTTTTCTCAAATTATGAAGTTAAACGTCGATGTATTCAGGCAATTATTAAATGTTCCGCCATTTTGTAGTAGGTGAAGATATTGACTTTATATTCTAGGGTTGTGAAGTATTCATCAGGAGCTTCAAAAGGATGTTTCACAAGACCCCCCCTTTCGATTCAATTGTTTTGTCCCAGGTGGCGCTCAGTCGCCATCTTGGAAGTTTCAACTGTCAATTTTACTCCAAAATATAGTAATCATGCATCAATCTCATTATCCCAAGTTTCAATTTATTGAGTTGACCCTTTCAAAAAATAAAAGGGGGGACATTAAAGAAAAGCACTTTATATATATATACATATATATATATATATATATATATATATATATATATATATATATATATATATATATATAAATATTCAGTTCTCACTTTGTCAATTTGAACAGTTCTCTGAATAAATACATCTTCAAAGCATGAAATATGTTAATGAGGTGCACTAACTCTTTGTGATCGACCTGGTGTTGAAAATACTTTAAGTGATATGTGATGTGATATCATTGATGTGGTTACATCCAAAACATGGCCCACTAGCACCAACTGTTTGAACCCCATCTGCTTCAAACACGATTTTCAAAATGTAGTGCAAGCAATAATTGAATTTTCTCCAACATTAATTTGATGCAGTGGTATGAAAATCTTTAGATTTAATTCCATTGTACTAGCCTCATCATTATATCGTTTGTAAAACAGCTGAGGAAATGGCATGTACACAGTTAAAAATTTCTATAGTAATTTCACAGAAAATGTTTGAAGTTTCAACGCATAACAATATAGTAATAATAGAATTCAGTTTTGTAATTTTACTTCACGACTTATTCCAACTCCATTTAGTAAAATCAAAAAATATTTGTTGAAATTTACTAAACATCTATCGGGAATTTGTTTAGTAAAATTATAATACAAATGTTGTAATTTTATTAAATAAATTTGATTACAAAGGTTTTGTTATTTCAGTATGTAAATTTACTACACAATTTAATTCAACTTAGTTTTGAAAAATTAGAACATATTTGTTGCATTTTTATATCAGAAATTTGTTTAGTAATATAACAATACAGGTGTTGTAATTTTGTAGAAAAATTTGTTCGAATATGTTATGTAATTTCAGTATATTGCATCGTAAATTTACTATAAAATTTAGTTCATATTCAAAATTCATAAATAAAGCGAACAAATGGTCAGATGACTACAGATTCGAGAACCATGTATTATTATTGATATCAAATAAAAAATAAAGCATTTTGAATTTTCATATTTCAACAAATGGCCTTTATTATGACGAATGACTTCTTCCAGTTACTTCTCCCTATTTGAATAGATGATTTTTTTCAACACAAGTTCAAACAATGAGAATTATAAAAATTTTATAATTTAAAAGTTGCTCACTTTCTGTGGACTGTAAGATGACCAAACGCCTCACTAATTCAAGAAACACTAAACAGTCATTTTGTGTAATAGACCAGTACTGAAGCCTTTGAAAATGGTAAAAAGTGAAAAAAAAAATAGTACGATGAAACCCATTGGAAAAGAGAGAAAATATAACAAAAATGAAAGGAAAAATAATTTACGGGCAATCTGAGGTCGGGAAGTGGAAGTGGAAAAACCTGATATTTTGACGGGAGAATTTCTGATTAAAAATTAGGGTGCTATTTCGATATTAAGTCAAAATAAGGTGGAAAAATAAATATTTTAAATAAAAAAAATTACAGTGTGTTTGGGACATAAAAGAGTAAGTTTTCACCAAATTTCGTAGATTTTTTTTTTGTAAAAGGTAGGGGAGAGTCGGGTAATGGGAGTCAGCGGGCAATGGGAGTCACCCTCACATCCACGAAACAGTACATGCGAGCGACGCGTAAATATCGTCCTTACCCCCCGCTCTGGCCCTCGGCGAAGGCTCGAACGGCTCGCGCCAGTCAGCGCCCGCACCACTGAGAAACGACCGTGATTTGTTTTTGTGCTCCGCTGATGTAATTTTACGTCAATGCAAATTAGAAGGTAAGTGCCGAATATGTTGCAGTATGCGATTAAGACATTTACACGTACTTAGTTAGACGTTCAAAATTGTGATGTGCAGTTCAGATTATATCAGTGTATTGAAGATTTTTTTTATTTTTATTTTTGTCTCATTAGTGTAGTTATGGGAAATGAGAGTCAGGTGACATCCATTACCCGCAAGTGATCACTATTGCCCGCAACTATGCATGTTTAGTTACGTTATTTTTATTTCTTTCTAGATGCCGAAAGTACGAGTCAGGACAACTGAAAAGGCTTCTTGGTCTTCTGATAGCCTGGAAAAAGCTATACAGCTTATTGATGGAGGTTCTTCTATAAGAAATGCTGCTAAAGTAATGGGAATCTCTTTTTCAAGTCCTCAAAAGATGGTGAAAAAAGGTTCTGCCTTAGGACCACATCTAGGATGATTCACCGTCTTTAGTCCTGAGGCAGAAGCCGAGCTAGCAAACTTGGTAGAGAAAATGGCAAATATTTTCTATGGTTGCACTGCTAATCACATCAGAGAAGTGGCTTTCGAATATGCTGAAAAATTGAATTTGAAGCCCAATTTCAACCAAGCATCCAAAATGGCTGGACGCGATTGGTTACATGCGTTTATGACTAGAAATAACATTTCTATTCGGAAACCGGAGGCGACCAGCATAAATAGAATCACGGCATTTAATAAAACAGAGATAAGTCTGTTCTTTGAGCTACTTGGGCAGCTGATGGAAAAGCACAGATTTGTTGCAAAAAATATTTATAATTGCGATGAAACCGGTATTTCAACGGTTCAAACTCCCGGAAAAATTTTGGCTACAAAAGGACAGAAGAAAGTGGGATCCATAACCAGTTGGGAGAGAGGCAAAACATCACCTTGTTGTGTGCTATGAGCGCTGCAGGTGGGTACATTCCACCTATGTTTATTTTCCCTAGGAAAAGGTTGACTCCTCTACTCCAGAAGGATGGTCCAGCAGGAGCGCTTTACAAATGCTCAGACAACGGTTGGATCAATGAACATCTCTTTGTTGAATGGTTGGCGCATTTTGAACAGCACACTAAGCCGTCTGCAGATGAACCCATCCTTTTAATACTAGACAACCATGCTAGTCACATTTCTCTTTCCGTCTACGAATATTGCAAGTCCAATCACATTCATATATTGTCTCTGCCACCACACACGTCTCATAGAATGCAGCCCCTGGATGTTTCTTTTTTTGGTCCGCTCAAAATGGCCTACAAAAATAATGTGACTTATTTTTGAAAAGCCATCTTGTAGAAAAAGATAACCCCTTGTGACGTAGCATTCTTGGTCAGGAAAGCATTTAACAATGTTGCGTCTATTAGTAAAGGAGAATCGGGGTTTAGATCAACTGGAATATTTCCACTAAATCCGGAAGTATTCACTGAAGAAGATTTCCTCGCTGCAGAAATTCTCCAATCTGAGACCATTGAAATCGAAGATTGCAATGAATCTCTCGCAGCTACCAGTATGATTCCCAGCACATCAAAAGAAATTCACTCACCAGTTCCGAACACTTCAAAACAAATTGATTCACCAGCTCTTAGGATGTCTAACCAATTAGTAGTCCCACTCGATTCTGAACCAGATGTTGTACCACCAGTTCCTGGCACGCCAAACCAAATCAGTACTACATTGCATGATTTAATCAAGTTGCCAGAGAAAACACCTCTTATTAATACAAGACAGGGCAGAAAGAAGCAACACGCTACAATTTTAACTTCGACACCAATAAAAGAAAATCTGTTAGGAATAGAAAATAATAAAATGAAGAAAAAAGGAGGCAGAGGAAAAGAAAAGAGATGGAAAGGCAAAGGACAGGGAAAAAAGACTGAAGATACAGAACTAAAGATACAGAAGAAGAGTACTAAAAAGGCAAAGCGCCAAGTATTACAAGAATAGAACGAAACTTCTTTATCAGATGTTGGCTCTGACGACTTATGCCAGGACGATGAGGATGACGATGCAGAATATGCTGGAAACAGATGCCTAGTATGCGACGAATTCGGAAGAAACAACGAGATGTGCTTCAGATGTACCTCATGTGGGCTATGGGCTCACGCGGAGTGCACTGGAAGGAACTCAGCTGAAGGTTATGTCTTCGATATGTGCTAGATTTTCTTTGACTCCGATTGCCCCCAGGGTGATCACCATTACCCCTATGTTGGTGAAATGGGAGTCAAATCTGTTTTTTTTTTAACTTTTATAATTTCCAAAGTTGATTGGTAAAATGACTGAAATTGATCTCTAATGATAGTTCAATAGGTAAATAATGTTTAAAGGCGGTTGCAATAAATACTTTATATTTAATTAAAATTTTATTTTGGTTCTCGCTTAAGTGACCCTTATTACCCTCTATTACCCTAAAAATAAAAAACCAAAAACTTTGTTATTTGAATTTTTCACAAAAATTTTGAGATTATGTGAAAAAGGTGCGGATGCCAAAGTTGTAGATATTTTTATTACCTACAACTTTGCCATTCATTTTTTTTCCATAGGACTTGTAGTTTTGCCGGAAATCGAGGTAAACCTTTTTTACCCTTAAAAACTGACCCCCTTCCACTTCCCGACCTCAGATCGCCCGTAAATTATTTTTCCTTTCATTTTTGTTATATTCTCTTCCTTTTCCAATGAGTTTCATTCTATCAATTATTTTTGGTTTCAAAAATTATCGACCCTGGTCTAAAACGAAATCGCAGCGTTGTCTATTCGGTGCAAACTCCGATTGTCCCGAAAAGCCGGGAAACAAAAGACACAGTTCCAACATGCACAGACTAGCAATATTTGATGCGTAAATCTGAGTGGAGAATCAAATCACAAACAATAGTTGTGAATTTTAAAAACTTTAGACTGGAAACGGACCAAGAGTTCGATAAAATAACAAAACGCGTAAGACAGTCAGAGTTATAAAAAATACTGAAAATATTTGTATATTTTTAATGACTTCAATATATTTTTCAAACTTCACGAAAAATTGTAGTAAACCAAGTCACGAAACACGTTTGTAAATTTTGAAAACTTTTGATCGGAAACTTACCAACAGTTTGGTAAAATTACAATACGCGTAGGGTGCAATACAAATGTTTGTATAGCATGGAAATTATCTTCATAAAGAATAAATATGAAACAAAAATATGGAGGTTTTTTCATGTTTTGTATTTTATTATGTATTGGAGTTTCTAACCAACTTCAGAAATTCCAGTTAGCATTCAAAAGATGTTGAAAAATGAAAAAAAACTAAAATTGTAAAAATAGTTAGTCTGCATAAAACTTATTGTGTAAAAAGTTTGGCCATGAATTCCACAGCATACTTTCATGAAAATGTTCTATTACGAGGGGAATACAAAAAGTAGATATAACATTTCAATTATATCTGCAGATTGTGAATTGGAAGTATGACTGTGATATATCTCTGAAAGGGTATCCCATACCAAATTGTAATTTTCAAAAAAAATATATACATTTGAAATATAAAAATTGGATGCGCTTCCAGTCAAACCTGAAGTTGTCATATTTGGTTTGATACTTGCTGAATTGTACATTCATAACATCAAATCGGAGTACCGAATTTGAAACATCCATATAAAATAACAACGAAGATACAGGGAGGTAAATTGGTTCCGGGTCACCCGGTATAGTATATATCCTCTCTACCGCAGTACTGTTCAGATCATAGTGATTTTTTTGGTTTGAATGAGATTATCGCATATTGCACTTCATCTGAGCTCACCATATTTCCCAGCTTTTTATGAAACCTCTTTTTAATTTAATATTCCAATAACAGGTGTAGGATCCATTCGAGCTCCAAGAAAGTTAACCCTAAAGGGTTCATTCATTGTCTTCGTTTTTCCGCTTTGTTCATTTCTTGAAAAGTATATTATGTGTTGGAACCTTCATCATTGAACGAATTGATTGCCATTCCAATTAATCCGCTTGTATTGATCCCGTTTTGGAGTCCCATGGAGATTATGGGCCAGGCCAGCTCAACTGCTTTGGATGCTTACCATTTTGTCTTTCTCGGAGCTACTGTTGATATTGCCCTCAATTCCAAACGTTATGGGTTTGTTGGTCACAGCAGCTCTTCTCATCGAACATGTGTTTTTCTGTAACGAAAATTTCTTTGTTTTCCACATTTAGTACGCCAATATAGAATGTAGTATCAACTCTGTCAATGTTTTTACTACTTCTCCGGGTAGTATCTGGAGTATTTCCATCGCAACCAATGATCAGCTGCAGTTATTTACCCCTGCAGTACCTCACCAATCCAATCCAATAGCATTTATTTAAAATATTCTCTACAATTCACGTCTCAATCTGAAACCTATGATTACATGTTATATACAATTTACAATATATACAGATCTTAGTTTCTAGTAAGAACGAATTGATTTATGGGGTTGTTTCGGCCTCCTACGTAGTGTTTATGCCAAAGTTTGTAGTGTTTTTCGTTTTGTATTGTGCTGTTTGGGTATTTTATTTTGAAGTAGTTTTCCAGGAAAGTTTATAAAACCTGGTAAAGGGGTTGAGTACGTGCTGAGCTTGAGTGAGTTTTGAGTTCTCCAATTTTAGAGTATTTTTGAGTTCTCTTTGAGTTTTTGGTTTTTGAGTCAATTGTTTGAGTGTGGGTTTTTGAGTTGTCTTATTTGTGTGTCTTTATTTGAGTTTCGCGTGTCAGTTGTTTGAGTTTTATTATTTTGAGTAGGGTTATTTGTGTATTCAGAATCGAGTTCGATTTGTGTGGGTTTTGTTTTGAGTCAGTTGTTTAATTTGAGTCAATTATGTGTTCAGTCTGTCGTTTTCGCCCCTGGCGATATCCCCTCCGGGCCGAGCGGGGAAAAGGGCGGCATGTGCCACCCGTCCCACACGTCCCGGGGGGCAATCGCCTTCAGCATAACGACAAGCTGTAATGACTCACCAGTTCCGCAACAGTCTTCGTGGGTGATCGTTCGATATTATTCGGATGAGAGTATGCCGATTCAAGTACTACTCCTTTCGCTGCTCAGACATCATCATATCCACCCCACCTTTCCTTCATGAAAATTCCACCACAGCTTCTGCGAGTCCTGCCTGTTCATAGTGCTGGAGGTTTATGGGCTAATCCATATTTTCCGTCCACAGAGTTCTTTATTAGACCCTTAACAATTGGAGAAGTTGTCCACCGAGGAATCCATCCTTATTTCTTCCTGGTCACTTTTCATGGCCATTGCTTTCCTGACAGTGACTTTTCCTTAGTTTGAATAGGTGATGTACTTTCTTTCTTGGGTGTATCGTGACGGGAAAGAGAAGGTCTATAAGTGAATTGACTGATATTCCAAAAATCTCCAATGATGAATAGTTCCACAGTTTATACAAGCATTTCCCGCGGTCAATGGATTGATGGTGTGATATGATCATAACAACGTTTTCTCCTGTAATTTTTTGACGTATGTTCATAAAGGAAAATAAAAATATAATGTTTCTTATAATGATACTTTGGGTGTTATCGGGTTTATAAAATATCTTCTGATATAATAATTATACTTATTGTTACCAGAGGGAAACGATGACACCAAAAAGGTCGTAGGATGCATCGAAGCAAGTGGTTCCGATCTGAAAATTATTCCTAGAGATATCTACGACAATTCCACGAAATGCCTTATCCCTAGCATTCAGGAAATCGCCGTTCTTGCTGCCGATCTTCATGATGATATTCAAAAAATCAAAACAGACGCATTCGACGCTGCCAACAAGCTTCAGGACTGTGAAGGAGACACCCTACAAGAAACCATTTGCGCATTGAATGTAAGTATTCCTAACAAATTAATAGAATATTACGTATCAATAGATAGATAGATAGATAAAAGAGGCCAATTGAGCCAGACTAATCCAATAATTGAAAACTGCAAATTCTAAATTCTTTAGTTCCGTCATATGATTCAACAGATGAAAAGTGGAACCGATGGAAAAATATAGTGTAACTCACGTACTAAACGTTCATGATAATAATTTATTTCCGCAAACGTGGGAAAGGGGTGTAATCATCCTAAACTAGGTTCATTATTCCTCCTAAGACATTAAACAATATCGGTGTTGTCCTTCGCCGTACGGAAGGGATGTGCAGAGGACTATAAATTTAATCTACCACTATAGCATCTAGAAAGAAGATAATCTGTTGTTGCCAAATGTTGATGATAATATTCAAAATCATTAAATGAATTGACTTCACCTGCCGAAGTGAATATTAATAATAATACAAACCGAGAAATTAGTGTCAATATTCACCGCGAATAAATCATGCATTTCTTGTGAACTCGGAAATATTCAGTAATTATTTTCAATGAAAAATTATATCTATGTTGTCATATGTTTTTCCAGTAATTTCACATTGGCTAGATGTGCATCATTAAATATTGAACAATCTCCGTTCATGTTCATAAATAAAACCAAACATACAAATGTTCAAGGTCATAGAATTGAATTCGGCTCCAATAATCCCAAATATTGCACTACAATGGAATTCCTTTGACTATATTCAGATCTCTTTCTTCCAGTAAACATATAGAAAATGTAAGAGGTCACTTATCAACAATGGTTGGAATTCTATTCAGGTTGCGAGACTATATTCTTTTAAAATATTTGGAAAACATAAATTGTTCTATTCAAAACTACAATACTGCATATCAGTCTAGGGAACTGTGAATCAAAATATTATAAAACCAATGCAAGTAATACAAAACAGAATAATAAAATGTGTATTCAGATACCAGTACCTTGAACCATCAATAAACTCATATTTCTTCAAACTAACTTCGAAACCAACGGCAACACCTAACAATTTTCCCCCTCCCCCTCCATTCCATCCTTTTAGGCGTTGAATTTCCAAAAATACTGAATCGCGTATTTCTTTATTTATAAGGAAGACATCAAATACCAATTTTTATGTCCCTCACTTGAGAAATAACATTACCCCCATTTCACTCCTTTGAGGGTTGAATTCTCGCGAACGCCGTATGTGAAAAAGGAAGCCCAATTACCATTTTTTAAGTTAACGGAATCCCTATACAAATTCTTCCCTTTCATTTCAGCACTTTAGGGATTGAATTCCCAAAAAATTTAATCACATATTACCTTATTTGAAACAAAGACCAAAATACCAATTTTTATGACCCTAACTTCAAAACTAATGGTACTTCTATAAATACTTTCGATCCCCATTTGAACCCCTTTAGAGTTGAATTTTCAAAAACCCTTTATTTGAGAAGAAGTGCCCAAATATCAATGTCCATGACTCTAACTTCAGAACTGACGGTATTTTCCTAATTTAACCACTTCTGTTCACCCCATTGAGGATGGAATATCTTTGTTATTATAGGAATAGGCAGCCAAAATTTTAGCTTCTTGGGTCCAGTGGTTCGGTCTACATAACCTCATTGCACACAAGCGTTTCGTTCGAAACGTTACATGAACACGTTGCACACAAATTCGATCTTGAAATGTCAGTCTCATCGTGCCCAAAGGAGTTTCACTTAAAAAAACTGTAGAGAGGTTTCGAGTAGGGATACGAGGGTCCAAACCTGACTGTATATGCAGCTTCATAATATTTACTGATATGGAACACCTATTCGGCATGATTTCACTCGCACATAACCACATCAACATTCAAACATATGTTTTTTGATTGCAGGTAGTGAAAGAGTGGGCTGCGGTTTTCCTGAACATTCCAAAACCCACGCTGGACAAAGTTGGTAACATTATCAACAAAACGAAAGACGTCATAAGCAAAGATGTTCCACCATGTGTCCAACCCGTAATTCAAAGACACGTAGTTAGAGCATACGAAGTGATCAACAATATTTCTACCTGCATTGTACATTAATTTTTGGTGAATAAATGAATAGTTATTGGCTATAGTTTTTATTTCATTATAGATACTATGAGAGCAGGGTTTTAGGGGGTGATAAAGAACTGGAAGAAAATTCTTACACAACGCAACTTCAGTGATATGCCACAGATGTCGGTACTCGTGTTTTTCCAAACTACCCTGTGATATTTATCCCCGAGATGGATAACTTTCGCTTCTAATTACAAGGAAGAGGGTCTGAATCTTGATTTTGATTACCATTTGAAGTATTTCTAAATCCATATTTGCAAATACACTATTTCCTGCAAGCATTCAATTGATCTGTCAAAACTGTCATTCCAACAATAAACTGACATGTTTTAATTAGAGCCAATCAGAATGTGATATACGTGATAATCATGCACCAGTGCACGATTATCGGATAATTGCACAGTGCAGAGTGCCTGCCTATCTTTTTTATGAGGAAAAAATTTGCATTTCATACTTACTTACAAGGGGGTGTACAAAAAAAAAATTGGATACATGAAATTCTCTCATAAAATACAATTCGTGCAATGGAAATATAACAAATTTGTACTTATGCATTTTCAATTGAAAAAGGCACTTGGGCACTACGTGCACTCGTGCCCTTTTTCCACTAAAAATACATTCGGGCAAATTTTCCAAAACTATCGATAATGTCCATCGCACTCGTTATAATACTTTTGATCAATCCATACCATTGTAGTCGTCCTGAGGAAGGCAATAAAGATTGCCGAAAGATTGACGGATACCAAAGAGTTTTTCTAATCAGCCCTATACCTGACTGCAACCCCAAATAGAATCAACTTATATATATATATATATATATATATATATATAAATATATATATATATATATATATATATATATATATATATATTGTTATGTTGAGAAATGTTGCAAAGTAATTAAACTTATAATTATCATTACTATTATTAGTTATTTTTATTATTATCGTTAATGCTATGTTATTTTACGATTCTCTTTACCTTTTTTACTACTATAGGACCTTATACTATGCTCCAGTCGATACATATTAGAGTTAGAATTAGATATGATTCATAAAATCATTAGTATTAATTAGAACAGCAAATAATTTGGTAGGAAGTGATACAAATTCGGAAATCTGTGGAAAAATAAAAATTTGTGAGTGTTGCTATAATAGGATAACAATTCTTGGGGAGATTAAAAAAGTTAAAAAAGAGAAGCCACGTTGAAAATTGTAAGAAAAGTATTATTATTATAAAAGAATACCTGTCATTAAAAATTCCCGAACGAGAAAACTCTTGAGAGGCTGAACAGAAGAAGTAAATAGACAATAAAAATTCCACCTACCTGGTCCAGAAAATAAATCTTCGGAAGGAGTGCAGGTGAGCTGTCATTGAGATCCCAGAAATACGTCTACGGGACTGGAAACCTCAACAGAAAGCAGCAACAAGGTATACTAATATCCGATCTCACAAAGTGCAATTTTTCACATAAAACCAATAACTTTACGTGTCTAAACCAATGGTTATACTGTTTGGCTGAACTTTCATCATAAAATTCCATGCTCAATGACTGATAATAAGTTCAAACTTTTTTTCTCAATTTTTCATTACTACAAACATCCAAACTACACTATTTATATCATTGTTTTGCTAGTATAAGGTAGCTATCGCAGAGTAGGGTATATATAAGTCCTGTTTTGAATAAAAACCAACAATTAGATTAATCTTTTCTTACCTCACTTTTCCCACTGAGCAGCTTTTCTTATCGAATCGTCAGTGCCATAGTAGGCAACACCCATCACAGGAACCTGCTACTGAGAAAGGAGTGATTCATCTTCATAGGCGTACCTGACTGAGCTGGGATAAGGTAAAAGGGTTTGAAAAGGAAAAAGGTAACATAACATAGCCGGTATTTTTTATTTGTTATGATAGAGTTTCAGAAATTATAATCCATGAAATAAATTCACAAAAAAATATACAAACTTGAAATCATATAAACAACCAAATCATAACAACTGTCGCCCAACGCGGACCTGAATTGCCTGAATAAAAATTGGAAACAAATAAAAATAAAAAATAAATATATATTTTCGAATTCAAAAATATTCATACAGGGAAAATAAAAAGTTGACTTTTTGGAATTTTTGCATTAACATATTTCTATAAGTGTGGAGAAAATGGATTTGAGAGATGGTAAAAAACTTGGTTTGGAAAAAGGTGCAGAAGGTAGAGAGGGGGGTGATCAGGAACAAGGAGAGTGTAGCAATGTGAGAGGGAGTGAAATAAAGAGTAAGAGTACACAAATGGATAGTTTGGTTAATAAAATGATAGCAAGAATGGAAGAAAAAATTGAAAGAATAACTGAAAATTCAGTAAGTATGAAAAATGAATTGAAAAATGAAATAAATGAAAACTCAGAAAAAACAGAGAAAATGGATGAAAATATAGCAAGAATGGAAGGAAAAATGAATGAAAATTCAGCAAGAATGGAAGAGAAAATAGAAAGAATGAATGATGGAATGCGAGAAACTATGGAAAAATGGAGGAAAGAATGGAAGAAAAATGGGAAATATGAAAAATGAAATGAAAGAAAGGTTGAAAAATGAAATGAAAGTCTTTCAAGAAAACACAGCAAGTATGGAAGAACGATTGAGAGAAAATGTGAAAGAAAATATGGAAAGGATGGAAAACAAAATGCAAACAAAATCTGAACAAATTGAAGAAGAATTTTTACAAATGCATAAACAGTTAGAAACAAAAATAATAAAAAAAGAATTTTATGTATCTATCACGCAAGAAATATCTACTATCAACAATCAAGTAAAACAAAATCACAAAAAAATAAAATATATTACAGTAGATATTACTGATAATAATGAAAAAGTTAAGAAAGATATGAATATGAATAATAAAAAATAAGACCTCAACAAAAGGATACTAAAATAAAATTCATTAAAAATAAAGATGATAAACAAAGTCAGGTGGTACAAAATATAAAAATGAATCTTGATCACAAAAATAATGAGTTTATAGATAATATGAATGGGAACAATAAAAAAATTCAGATGCAAAATGAATGATAAAGTAACAAAAATGAAAAATATGACAGAAACATGCCAAAAATTGTTTGAAAGAAAAAGGAAAAATTAAAAAATTAAAAAAAGTACGTGGCTAACAAAAAATTTGAGTTGCAAAGAGGGAACATAAATGAAAAAATAATAGTAATGCAAATCAATGACATTTACAGGGCGAATAGAATTTTTGAAATGAAAGAAAGTAATACAAATAATGAAATAATAATAATAATGGATAGTAAAATGTCAAAAATAAAAATAGAAAAGAATTTCAATAAATATGACTATCAAAAACAGGAAAAATGTGAAATTATGAAAAAAGAAATAGTTCAAAATATTGAAATTGAATTTTCCATTGAAAAATTTTGAAATAAAATATAAGCTTGTAGTAGTGAAACAAGCAAGATTCCATAGAAGGAGAAATAAATAACAAAAATAAATTATAGGTTAACAAATTTAATACGTAAGTAAGGGAATAAAAAAGTTGAAAACTTAAAAAATAATTTGATAGATAGGTATGATTTCAGAAATACTTGAATAAAATAAAATAAAATGGGAAATAAACTTAAAAAAAATATCAATGAGAGAAAGTATTAGAGGAAACAAAACAACACATGAGTTGAAATTTCAAGAAAGAAAACAATAAAAAATACTGAAAAACAGAAAAGTTGACAATTATTGCTACAGATCAGTTAGATGAAGTGAAGCAAACACCAACATATATTATAAAGAAAGGAAAATATAGAAATGGATAATAAACAATGTGAATTTTGAGTAAAAATTAAAAGAAATGAAGATAAAAATATTTTGTTTATGAAAAGAAGCAGTAGAGATGAAATGGAAATGATAATAATAATAATACTAAAGAAGTATATTATAAGAAAAATGATGATGATGATAATAATGAGGTATATTAATAATTAAAATAAAGGTATATTAATGAATTTTAAATAAATATAATGAGTTAATGATGTATGAATAATGAAAAACGAAAGAGTATGTACACAAAATGAAAGTAAATAAATTGAGAGATTTAGATTGATAAAATATCCAATGTAATATGAAAAGATAGGAAAAATAATAAAACAGAGTATAATTTAAAATATATCAGTATGAAGTAAATAAACATGAAATATATCAAATGTTTTGAATGATGATATCTTGAAAATTTTCCTCTCTTGATTTGAAGAGAAGTCCAAAATCTGGTTTGTCTGAAATAAAAGAACGTAGTATTAGTAGTTGTAAATAATAAATTAATATTCAAATTTTACTAGCAAGTATTAAAATATTGAATCTGAATTTAGGGAATTTGTTATGTTGAGAAATGTTGCAAAGTAATTAAACTCATAATTATCATTATTATTATTAGTTATTTTTATTATTATCGTTAATGCTATGTTATTTTACAATTTTCTTCACCTTTTTTACTACTATAATACCTTATATTATGCTCCAGTCGATACATATGCATAAAGAAGGCATTCCTGAAGTAGTTCTGGTATCAAAAATCTGTATCCAACGATATATCTCACAAAAATCCACGATTAAACAATATCAAAATTGAAATTTATGGCAAATATTGAATCAAAGCGAAATCAACGTATAGATAAGTTTTGAACATCCTGTATGACAATTTACATCAACAGAAAACCCACCAATGGGATTCGAAAGAGTTTGTGTGGGAAAAATGATGATATACAATAAAATGAATGGCAGAAATTGAAAAATGAATTCGATATCATTCATAAAATCATTAGTGTTAATTAGAACGGCAAATAATTTGGTAGGAAGTGATACAAATTCGGAAATCTGTGAAAAATTTGTGAGTGTTGCTATGGAACAGGGTAACAATTTTTGGGGCGATTGAAAAAAGTTAGAAAAGAGAAGCTACGTTGAAAATTGTAAGAAAAGTATTATTATTATAAAAAAAAACCTGTCATTAAAAACTCCCGAACGAGATAATTCTTGAAAAGCTGAACAGAAGAAGTAAATAGACAATAAAAATTCCACCTACCTGGTCCAGAAAATAAATCCTTGGAAGGAATGCAGGTGAGCTGTCATTGAGATCCCAGAAATACGTCAACGGGACTGGAAACCTCAACAGAAAGCAGCAACAAGGTATACTAATATCCGATCTCACCAAAGTGCAACTTTCCACATAAAACCAATAACTTTACGTGTCTAAACCAATGGTTATACTGTTTGGCTGAACTTTCATCCTAAAATTCCATGCTCAAAGACTGATAATAAGTTCAAACTTTCTTTCTCAATTTTCCATTATCACAAACATCCAAACTGCACTATTCTTTATCATTGTTTTGCTAGTTTGAGGTAGCTATCGCAGAGTAGGGTATATACAAGTCTTGTTTTGAATAAAATCCAACAATCCGAAAATTCTTTTCAAACTGTTGTTTATTTTCCAATTGCTAACCTCACTTCTCTCACTGAGCAGCTTTTCTTATCGAATCGTCAGTGCCATAGTAGGCAAAACCTATTACAGGAAACTGCTACTGAGAAAGGAGTGATTCATCTTCATAGGCCTACCTCACTGAGCTGGAATGAGGTAGAAGGGTTTAAAAAGGAAAAAGGTAACATAACATAGCCGGTATTTTTTATTCGTTATAATAGGGTTTCAGAAATTATAATCCATGAAATAAATTCACAAAAAAATATACAAATTTGAAATCATATGAACAACCAAATCATAACAATATATATATTTATATATATAATTATTTATATATATATATATATATATATATATATATATATATAGAATAAACAGGAAGAAATTTATCAAGCCGCATCACGTCACAAAAATAGTTGTGCACTGGCAGAACCTACTATAATATTTGATCATTTTGGTAATTCTAATAATGCAAAAATTTTAGCCATTGAAAATAATTTTTCTGAAAGAAATTTTTCAAAAAAAGGTCACAAATGACCCTGTACAGTTTTCAGACCAACCACCATAAATCAGAGTAGTGCTGATCGGTTATCTATTTGATTTTCCTGTCACTTTTTGGCAAGTTAACGTCAGTTCTGATTTTCTCCATCAACGAATGTTGGAACACCATTGCTCCGATCTGGAATTTCCACAGAATCTGACCAATCAAAAACCAAAGACAGCTTGTATTGTCTTTCAATTCTGATTGGTCTCTCAGCATCGTGTTTTCAACGACGTAACCATGGATACGGATCGCAACGCAAAGTTTGACAGTTTGACCGAAAATAATTGTAGCTGCAAACGTCAAGATGAGTCGCTTCGGTGCTACTTTAAACGAAGTAATAAACAAAAACATTGAAGAAAATATTCCCAGTAACACGAAAAAATCAAAATTTAATATATGGAGACCATTTATGACGTTCTGTGCGTAACGCAACTACAAATTATATGCAGAAAATAGCAACGAAAGATTAGCATTCATTCTAAAAGACTGGCCATTCAATATGCGGAAAATTGATTGTAGAGATTACAAGGAGAGTGTTATCGAAACCATATGAAACACTACTGCAAAAACAGTACAAGAAAAATATGTTTGTGAGTATCAGATACATATTGATCCTTTCAAAGATATAATGTGCAAGAAGGCGAGGACGGCAAGAGATAGTAAGAAAAAATTGTTGCATGCTGTACCCGAAAAAAAAAAATTAGTTCTGTCGCTAGGACTTCAGACGAATACAGAAAAAAGTGCTTAAAATGGGACGAAGACACGACAGAGGGACTCTGAAAGAAGTTTTTTCAGATAGCTGCAGTAAAACTAGCTTGAATTTTTTTAAGGAAGAGACTGACAACAAAGGCTGTTTAACAAACAGAATTGCATATACCCCGATATTCTCCAAAACCAGCCAAGGTGTTGATAAATGCTGGGCAGATACTAAATGGCTTACTAAAAAATTTAAAAATCCTGAAATGTGTCCTGTGAGATTATACCGGAAACTTATTTCGCAAAGGGGAATTATTACCAATGACAGACTTTTTCTGACAGTGAATGGCAGTGAAATCAATATAAAAATAATAATTGGTACAAGAATTGCCCTATTGGTATCAATACAATATCAAAATGGACAACTCTCTGCAGAAAAGATAGGATTAGACTAAAGTAAAAATAACAAATAACTCTAATCGTGCCACTGTAGTTAGTCAGTTACTACAATCCGGCGTTAGTGAACAACAAGCTATGAAAATTACTGGACATGGAAGTTCGAACTCGATGAAACCGTATTTATATCTTAGCGCTGAACATCATCGGAATATAGTGAATACTTCTAGGAGTACTCCAAGTACATCAAGTAATAATACCAACAATAATGGTCATTCTATTCAAAACTCTTATCATTGCACCATTTATAATAATCATAGTCGAGAATAATGTATTATGTTCGTGTTCATAAACAATTATTTATTGGTATAGGTAACAAATAATAATTAAAATAAATATTTCATGATTAAAATTAAATTTGAATTATTTATTATTATTGAATTTATTCCTCTCAATCTGCCGAATTTAATTTTTTTGTACCTTTCACTTTGTTCGTGAAATAGTCTAATGAAATACCACTCGTGATTGAATTCTGTCTTTTATTTCTAAACTCAACTAAGATGCTCGAGTGGTGTTTTCAAGCAACTCAGTTTCGTTTAGAACTACTGATAATTCAATTTGTGTGTTGCATCCATTTTCATGGTAAATATGCGGCAATAAAATGTTGTTAATAGGTTCCAAAATGTCACATCATGCAACACCCAATCAACCCCAATGAAAGATGCATTCTTTAATAACACCAAACACACAAGTCGAGAACCGACACGAGCGTTCTCTCAAGTACAACCCTCATCAAATGAACGAAGTAAGCATTCACGAAAGTGGTCGCCCAAGTTGTAAGACCGAATTCCTTCTGAGGCAGATGGCCGGCCGCAGACTTAATGCGACATTTTGGCCTAATCCTTGCTGATCCATTTATACCGAACTACATTCACAACTGGCACGTTTCTGATGACTCCTCGATGTCGGATCATCAACACATAAGATTCGACTTGGAGTCATCGGAAAAACGCTCCGAGAGATAAACGATACCCAAACTCACCAACTGGGATGCTTATGAAGAGCATCACGAGAGGCAGTGGGGGAACTAGATATAGCCTCCAAGAAGCTTCGAAATTATATAATGAAAGCATATGAAATCAGCTGCCCAGAAAAACAAAGGGCCGTCAATAGAGATGTTCCTTGGTGGAACAAAGCGCTATCCAACCTCAGGAAAAAAGTTAGGAGACTCTTCAATGGAGCTAAAAGTCTAGGATACTAGAAAGACTTCAAAGCGGATATTTCTGAGTACAAGAAGAACATGGAGGCGAATGTGTGAGGGTATTATGGAGTCAGCCCGAGCCCAAAGCCTCCAGATTTTTTTTTCTAAGGAACATACCAACGGCGGAATGCAGGAAACCAGAAGGAAAGCATAAGCTTTCTCATCCAGACACACTTTCCTGGGCCCAAGGTTATTGTAGACGAAGTGCAAAGTGATCACCAACCCCAACAGAATCAGCAGGAGCCTGGCGGGGAAAATCTTCACCACCCAAAAGATCAAATGGGCCATTAAGAGCTTCAAACGTTTTAAATCGGCCGGAAGGGACTAAATATTCCCCGCCTTATTCCAAAATGGCCTTGAAATGATAGAGCCCTTTTTGAAACGGCTGTTCAAGGCCAGTTTCATTTTCGGTGAAATACTGACAGCCTGGAGGAAGGTTGCAGTGGTGTTCATAACACCTCCACTCTCCTGAAAACAACACCTCACTGATCAGATACATGCAATGATGGAAAGCAGAATCGTTGTATGAACTCCCGGAGAGGAAACAGTCTGAATGACAGCGGGAAAAGGTTGTCTTCAAGGGGATGGTCACTGACCGTGTATAATCTGATAGTGAAGCTACATGGATGTGGAATTACGACTGAAGGTTACGCCGATGACCCAGTCATCACTATTAGGGGCAAACATGACGGAATAATATCCAATCGCATGCAGACAGCCCTAAATATAACCAGAAGCAGGTGCACAAAGAAGGGACTGAATGTGAACCCTAGCAAAACTGTGCTGGTTCCACTCACAAACAACATGGAAAAATGTTCTTTACAAGGCTACAACGGCAACCTGGACGTGCCGCAGAGTGTTTGACATGACATGGGGTTTGAAGCCGAAAATTATATACTGGTTATATTAAACGATTATCAAACCAATGGTCACATATGCCTTATTAGTCTAGTGGCAAGGAACTCAACAGCACTTGGCACAAATCAAGCTGCAGAAAGCGCTGGATTCTATAACCTGAACGTGATAAATTGTATGTTTTTATATAAATGTGAAAGTTCGTCTTGGGACTTGCTACAAATGAATATATTGCATAAAGTGATCAATAAAATTATATTCTATTATAGTCTCTTTGAAATAATTCAGGGACGTTTTTTCCTTAAAAATTCCAAATAATTCAGCAAGTAGTCTCTTCTTTTGATATTCGGTGATATCAATAATCATGGGAATATTGATATTTTATATTTGTTTCTCACGATTTTGAGATTCATGATAGAAGGATATTATATAGACGTGGTACAGAAGTGAAACAATTGAAAACAATTTTTGGTTATCGGGATTTCTATTAATAACTAGGAAACAATCAACCACCCATATATTATGTGTTTAGCCATTGATCGATCGTTACCAGCACTTACTTGAACCTTTCTGTGGAGAAATATATATAAATATCATACAGTTTTCAAAATGGCTCCTCTAAAATTCATCGTTCTCGTTTGTGCCCTCCTAGCTGCTCAGGTGAGTTATTTTCATCGTTTTCAAGAAAAATACGGTAGGTATTATAGTAACAAACAATCATCATTGAAATAAAACCTTGACAAAAAATAATTTTATCCCCAGGAAGTTTCCGAACAAAGCATTGTAAAAAAAATTTAGAAATTATTTGATTGTAAGCTTCACATTATATGTTTTCCAGTCGCAGGTTTTTCTATTTCCTTCCGATTATTTTGGAAAGAGCTTAATATGAATATGATACAATTCTGAAGAAATCACGTCAATGTCAATGTGGTTTATTGCATATAAGGAAAAATAATGGTTTAAAAAAAATGAAAAAAAAACACGCTTTTATAAATAAACCACACTAAAAAGTAGGAAATAAATAGTAGTTTAAAAAAACTAAAAAACACGCTTTTATAGAAAACCAGACTGAAAAAATGGAAAATAAGAAAAATTTTTATTTTTTCCAAAATAGCATGGGATGCATGGTATCGCGTCGGCCAACAATCACCTGTGATCTGAGACATTTCTCACTCTACTGCCCTAGGTGTGTAATGAACTATATAATTATTGATACCATGCACCCCACGCTTTTTTAAAAAAATTTTTTTTTCTTATTTTCTATTTTTTTAGTATGGTTTTCTATAGAAGCGTGTTCTTTAGTTTTTTCAAACTACTATTCATTTCCTACTTTTTAGTGTGGTTTATTTATAAAAGCGTGTTTTTTTAGTTTTTTTTAAACTATTATTTTTATTATTTTTTTGCAAACTAAAAAATGGAATAATCTTATCAGATCAGGTAATCATAATCTGCGACCCCAAAAACCCCCACATACCAATTTTGAATAGAATCAGACCATAATCACAAAACTCGGCCGCCATTTCAAAGCCGCCACCTTGGATTTTTAAATTATTACAAAAAAATCATAATATTCGACCCCTAAAACCCCCACATACCAATTTTGAATGGAATTAGACCATAATCACAAAACTCGGCCGAATTTTAAAGCCGCCATCTCGAATTTTTCAATTTTTACAGAAGAATCATAATATTCGACCCCAAAAAACCCCCAATACCAATTTTGAATGGAATCAGACCATAATCACAAAACTCATCCACCATTTTGGAGCCGCCCTCTTGAATTTTTCAATTATGACAAAAGAATCATTTTTTTTTTTTTTTTTTTTATTTGTTCTGGTTCCCACGAAAGGGATATCCTGTAATGTTCAGAGAACATCGGGGAACCAAGGGAAAGAAGGTAGGAGTTGGTGTTCTTCTTAAATTTCTGGAGGTTGTATGCCTCGGGGAACACCTCCCTAGGCAATGAGTTCCAAAGCCTCGCAGTTCGTTGGAAGAATGAGTCTTTGGAAAGTGATGTTCTGCAGGTCTCCAAAGTGACCACCAAGGGGTGTGAAGACTGAACTTGACGGGTTAATCTCGAAGAGACTGCCAAAGGAGGAACGATTGTTGATATTTCAGAAGAGCATCGCCCATGAAAATATCTATAAAATAGAGACAAATCGCCAACTTTTCTACGGTGTTCCAGACAAGTGAGCGAGTTTGTAAGCGAGGCATCACCGACGAGACGAATTGCCCTTTTTTGGACAGAATCCAATAGCTTCAGGATATGTTTAGGTGCCGCACTCCAAATATGGGAACAGTATTCCAGGACAGGTCGGATCTGTGCCTTATAGATCATAAGCAGCTGACTGGAGGTGAAATAGCTCTTGGCACGAAACAAAACCAAGTTTCTGGGATGCACTTTTGGCAATGGACCTCACGTGATTTTCTACCAAGTTATGGTTCTAGGTGTTTTGTTTGCATTGATAGTAATACCAAGCATCGATATGGATGACTTCAGTGGTATGGTTACTTCTGACAAAGTTATGTTAGGCACAGTGAGATCGGCTTTTCTAGAGAAAAGACATGCTTGTGTTTTGTTTGCATTGAATTCTACCAAGTTATTGGATCCCCATTCGAGAATTGTTGCTAAGTCCATATTTACATTGTTAACATTTCTTCCTCGTTCATTTCTGGTTTCACGGGCTGATATAGGGGCCCTGGAAGAGAAAGCGGTATGGAGGGTACTATCATCGGCAAAGCTGTGTACGGGACATGAAGTTGCTTTCAATAGGTCGTTGATGTGGAGTAAAAATAGTGTTGGTGCTAGAATGGATCCTTGCGGAACACCAGCATTTATGAGTAGAGTGTCAGATGAAACTCCATCGACCACTACATGGAGAGACCTGTTTGAAAGAAAACTAGCAAGCAGAGAACACAGCTGAGGGGGCAAGCCATAAGATGGAAGCTTGGCGAGGAGTCCCTGGTGCCAAACTCGATCGAACGCCTTGGAGATATCTAATGCCACAGCTAAAGTTTCTCCATACTTTTCAATAGATAGCTGCCATATATGTGAGACGTATGCGAGCAGGTCACCAGTTGATCTCTGATGGCGGAAGCCATATTGCCTATCATTGATAATTCCTGAGTCTTCCAGATATTTCATGAGCTCGATGTTGATGGCTTTTCACATGACCTTCGAAATAATAGATAGCAGTGCGATAGGTCTGTAGTTGATAGGTAGGGTCTTTTTGCCTTTTTTAGGGACTGGCTGTACTCTTGCAATTTTCCAATTGGACGAAAATACTCCCAAATTGTAAGAGTGGTTGAACAACTTGCAAAGAACAGGTGTTAGTTCGGGGGCACATTTCTTGAGAACAATCGGCAGGATTCCGTCAGATCCACAGGCTTTGTTGGTGTTGAGACCCAGCAAAATCTTTCTGATAGTACGTTGGCGAAAGGTGATCTCGGGCATGTGACTGTCAATAGGTGTGATGTTCGGGGGTTGTTTTCCCGAAGAATCCAGAGTGGAATTTCCAGCAAATAGGTGCGCAAAGATATTGGCTTTTTCCTGGGCAGTCGTTGCTAGTGTTCCATCTTCTTTGGATAGGGGAGGAAAAGAGCTGGAAGTGAAGTTTCTTCCCACAGCTTTGGCGAAAGACCAAAATGAACGGGATCCGTTGGGACATTCAACAAGTTTTGATCTTATTTTGGCATTATGAGCATCTTTTGAACATTCTATTGTCTCTTTGCATATGCCTCTAGCCTCAACGTATGCTGCTCTGGTCTCAGGTCCCGGATTTTTTGCCATCGATGGTATGCTGCCTGTTTGGAAGCCACAGCTCTAGAGCAGTTTCTGTTAAACCAGGTCTTATCGGATGATGTTCTTCTTTCGGTATTCGGTATGTAAGTTTGCATCCCCAACATGATGATTTCAGAAATTGTCTCAGCACATCGTGTTGGATCTACTGAAGAGAAACAAACTCCCTTCCATGGAAACGCTGAGAAAAACATACGAAGACCTTCCCAGTCGGCCGAATTGTAATGCCACATGAGACGGGGTGGTATTGTGCTGCTCGATGGTAAATGGAAAGAGCATGTTGTGGAGATGAGGGTGTGATCAGAGTTTCCAAGTGGGGCACAAACTTCTATTCTATACGGGTCAGGATTGGTGGTGAGGAAAAGATCTAGTGTATTGGCAGACTGGTTGTTGACATCAGGGATGCGGGTTGGTAGCTCGACCAGTTGTTCTAGACCATGAGTGATGGCGAAGGCCTCAGCTTGACGACCTACATCATCTGTTTTGTTAGAGAATTTGAGCCAGGCAGCATTATGTACATTAAAGTCCCCCATGATTATGGTTTCAGCTGTTGGATGGTTTTCCTGAATGTAGTCCAGTTTGAGTGATAAAAACTCAAAGAGGTTGTTATATGAAGGTTCATTAGGTGATAGGTAAAGGCAGCAGAGGAACTTAGTCACTTTGGTATCAGATAGCTTAAACCACATCACATCAAAGTCTTTCGGTTCCAAACTCTCTTCACGCTGGCATGAAAGGTTAGCCTTAGCGTAAAGGCAGACTCCACCTTTGAACCTGAATCGAGAATGGAGTTCGTAACCAGGACAAAGCATATGGACCTTGTTGGTGGACGAGTTTACTTGTGTTTCTGTTAGAGCCAGAATATCCGGTTTTTTCGTCTGTAGGTGATGGTGGACGTCATTGATGTTCTTGTTGAGTCCACGGATGTGCAAAATTAATCTTCAATGTTGAGTCCCTCGAGTACCTCTCGCCCGGAAATCGAATGGAAGGTATTTTACTTCCGGAGTGTTTTACTCTAGGAGACTTCATCATTATTACTATTAGCTGAAAATAAAGGAGGAATTGGGGAAAAGGAAAGAGGGAGACCGGAAAGTATCGACCGAACACTGAAACATGGAATGATCCATTTCACAGCACACAAAGTCGATATGGTGGTATTTCACCGGGCGATGAGACCATCTTCCACCTACGGTTATCCTTTTAGTCGCCTCTTACGACAGGCAGGATTTACCCTGGGGCTATTCTGAAGCCGACCCCATACAGCCAAAATCAGCCAAAATCAAAATCATAATCACCGACCACGAAAATCCTCAGATACCAATTTTGAAGCGAATCGGACCATAATCACAAAACTCGTACGCCATTTTGTTTTTTTCTCCACAAAGATGTATTGATGCATTGTCACCGGAATTATGTACACCTGCCAAATTTCAAATCATTCGGACGTCTGGAAGTGGGTCAAAATCGCGCCCAAAGGAGTCGGTTACAAACAAACAAACATACAAGTGAAGCTAATATAAAGCGTGTAAAACGCGAAGAGGCTACTAACTGAGGGTGGAATTATACCCAGCAAAAAGGTAGAATGACTTCAAAAATACCAAATTCAGGTATTTTTGAAAATAGTACATTGTACATCCAGCAGGAAAAGCTGAACATTCCCGGACGACCGTAATGATTGCCTATCGAGACGAAATCCGGGACTGGCAATACGGAATCCGAAAATATAACAATCAACTTGTCAAAATTTCGACATAAGCTCAATGATTTTATTCACAAATGAAGGAAGCCATGAAATATTTGTTTTGTAACTATGGAAACAAAGTGAGTATCGTTACGGACGTCCATCGTCTCAATGGACCTGAAAGGTTTTCACGACGTTCCGAATGCTTGTATCTGCAATCGTCTTCAGGTGAATACTGTCAAGCTTAGGTGCTACTCACTCATTTATATGTCTGTCGGTGCAATGGTGCGTGTGATTTCGCACAGTATGCTGGTGCGTGAAGTTTCGCGCCACTGCAGTTCGCCAGAAAGGGCAAATAATGGTTTCTATACGTTCTTGATCTCAACGCTCGGTTGACTAAAAGCGTTATTGGCTTCGATGTAGGCGGCCTCTTTGAACTTTAGTTTGAACCAATGCTCCTCTCCATGTAGAACACTTGCGTCGTCCCATATAATTCGATGGTGCTCAGTCCAGGCCTGTTCAGCAATTACTGATTTTGACGTTTCTCGGTGTTGAGTCTATTTCTAATGCTCATCCCATCTTACCGATCACGGCCTCTTTGTCTCTCCAATGTAGGAATCTCCGCATTCACATGGAACTTCATAAATATAATACTTACTGATTTCATTTCTGTTATCAGGATTTCCTTGGAGTATCTATTCCTGTGAAGGTTCTCTCTGATGTGGTCTAATTCGGCATATAGTGACTCTTCGTCGTTACATAAGTGCATCGCCCTTTCTATTAATCTTCTCACGATCACTCTCTTTGCCAAACTTGGACGGTTGGAGCTGTAGTTGAGATACTGTCCCGTATGTGGCTTATTTCTATAGTCAGAGGTGCGGATGTCATTGACTATTCCCTCAACGTTTAGTGAGCACATTGATTATCTTTCGAAGAAAATATCTAAAAAAGAGGATTTGCATATAGGATTAGCAAAACAGTAACTCAATACACTGAACAATTAATATATAATGGTATAATAAAACTCCATTCCGATAACTGTCCTTCTATACTCTTTATGTGCAATGAATCAGATATTCATAAGCTACAGCTTCTGCAAAATAGATGTATGAGATTCTTACCAAATACCAACAGATATGAAAATGTAAACAGAATGCAAATAAAGCTAAATTGGCTGTCAATTAAAAATTTAATTAGGGTTCGTACTTTGATTTTTATTTACAAACTTATAAACAATGTGTTACTAGAATATTTGTCTACAAATGTACAGTTCCGCGATGAAATACATTCATATAATACACGCCAAAAAAAACACATAAACGTTCGTCAAACCAATCTGATGTGCACGAAAAAAAGTATCTTTGATGCTGGAATCGTAATCTATAATAGCCTACCCGATTTTATTAAACTGTCTCGTAATATCAATATTTTTAAAAGTAGTATCCGTCAATATATATTGAACGATCAATTTCAGTAATTTAACGTCGCATTCTATAGTGCGATCTAGGCTATTCTTGTTCTCAGAATTGTTTAGGTATAGGGATTTCTCTGTACTTTTAAAAACTATGTTATATCATGCTCTGATGCTGATAGAGCTATATTTCAATTAATAAACAATTAGCATTTTACGTTTCTACCAATGTTTGTTCATTGATGTCTCTTATCTATTGTATTTTATCTATACTAACCTACCTCATTTCTGTATCTTCGTGATAAAACGATATTGTATTAGCAATGCTAAATAAATATATAAATAAAAAACGTTCACATCGAGAAAAGGTAAGGCACTGTTGGTTTCCATTTCTATCGTGAATTTGATCGGATCCCTGATGCTGTAAATTGTTGAGAAGAAATCCTGAAGATGTTTATCTCCGTGATTCCATGTAATGAAAGTGTCATCCACGTACTCCAACCACAGCTTTGGTTTGTATTCTGCCTCTCGTATAGCGAATTCCTTGAACCACTTCCACTTCCCAACGGGAAGGATCGGTCCTTGTCTTGGAAATATCAGTTGTGTAGGCAGTACTGAAGTAATTCCAATATTGCTTGAATAGGAAGGTCAAACCTCTTGTGGAGCTATACAAATGAGTGAGTAGCACTCAAGCTTGTCAGAATTCACCTGAAGACGATTGCAGATACAAGCATTCGAAACGTCGGGAAACCCTTTCGAATCCATCAAGACGATGAATGTCCGAAACGAGAGTATCAAGTTACCACATCGTCTACAACCTTCAAACTAATATTGAAGTGTCAAACTTGACGCATGAAAAGTTTTTGGAGTTTCTGTTGTTTTCGAACGTTCTGATGATCACTGTTCCTTATCTGGAACACCCCAGAACTCACGGAGGCAGTGGATACTGCTTCATTGGATTGGTTGCCAACAAAATTCAGAGAAAAATATAACTATGGATACAATCGTTCCATAGAATATCGCAAGAATAGAAAGTTCTTTATCAGAAAATATTGTGATGGCATACATCTAGGAGCTTGGGCTCCAAGATGAAATCTTCAACTTTGTCAGCGAACTATTCAATGTGGAAGACAACCCTTGCAATAGGACATGATGTGGATATATGCAAATATCCAAAACTTCGTTCATTATTGAAATGGCAGGCAGAAGGTTGAAAACCCAAAAGATGCGGCAAACAAAGGATACGTAGACGAGATCCTATACAAATTATCAATTACTACACATAAAATGGAACTGCAACTCAAGTTGGCTCTCGATGCCTCAAAAATTGAAGTCAATGCATGCGAGAAGGAAATAGCTAACTTGACGGTCACTGCAAAGATCAGATTTTTTTTTATAAACAACATCAATAGAAATTTTAGCAATTCGACCACCAAAATGCCACTAAAATACAAAAAAGATTGCAAAAAATTCAAAATAATATTGATGTTTTGACTGATGGAGGACAGTTACTGGATTGGATACTCCTTCACAAAACCTCAAATATGACTCGATGAAAAAAAAACGAAATCTCCTGCGCAACCGATAGATTTAACCAATACGAAATACGTTGATGGCTTTGCGGTAAATCATAAACAGAACGTTGACGAACTTGCTCGTGAATCAACAGTATAGGATGCAGATATCAAGAAGCTACTGCAAATATATAGGGACTTGAAAAAGCAACCAAGTCCAACAACTTGATACTTCCCTTTTTTTGTACTCAGTAAAAACCCTTCACCATTCCCCCATAACCAGACGCTGCTGGCATCCGAAATGGCATTGTCCGGTTCAACGGAGCTCTGTAGATTTTTCTCGAACTCTTCATTGCATGTTCTTTCTGATAACTCATTCCTTCATTACATTCAACCCTGTTTTTTCCACTCTTGACACGCGATGTATATTCTTTCTTTGTGTTCTGTCAATTACAATTCATATTTTCGACATCTATCTTTCTTCTCTAAGAAGTTTGAAAACCCTGGTGCTTGCACTTAAACCTGTGAAAGTTTGGGACCAATTCGGCGACACTTGGCCTTCTTGATAATAGAGATTACTAGCTTTTCAGAAAGAGCCAATTTCATTTCAGTTTTTATTCAGTAAAGTGTAACACACAACGATCCACACGGGGTATATTTATTCCCTCAGCTTTCTTTTTGAGGCGAACTGTTCGGGGGTTCTAATGTTAGCTTTGCTATCAGTCGGATAAAAAAAATTGATCAATAGCTCAGCTAGAATTATAAGCCCCCGAATATAGCTCAAAGGAAGCATCGTGTTGTTTTTCGTATTTTTTACCCTTTGAGTTCAAGGTTAACTGAATTCTTATGTTTGTACTTATGTGAGTACTTATTTGGGATTATTTAATTTGCATATGTGCAACCACATTTATATTATTGTGGTGCAACTAGAATATCTTGAAATCATTTCTCCAGAAAATATGGATCTTTTGACAGGCGGAGAATTGGAAATAAACTTGTCAGAAAATTTTGAATTTAATGCATCCAATATGATGGACCATGAAAATTACATTATTAGTTAATTCTACAAGATTTGTACTTGTTTTGGTACTGAATATAGAGTATATTCGAATCTGTGGCTTCAGACTGTCCACACAAAATGCAAAAGGGGCCCACTTCACAAAGAATACCCGTACACACTACACTCCTTAACACTTAACACTTCTTCACGCACTAATGAACGACGTACTTTTTTGAAGAACGAACTAAAAGATGAGATAGGCAAGATTTCAAATCAACGAGAAGGAAAAACGCATAGACACAGACAAAATAGAAAATAATTCCATATAAGATACTGCAGATGTCAAAAATTAAGTTTTGACATTAAGCGAAGATTCATACAAACATTTTTGACAGATACACGCATGTATTTTTCTACTCAATGGCAATACCACGCACCATTTTCCGACACAATGACAAATCACAAATGTTCCAATGCACCTCGTATAACAACACATTTTGGTTGGTTCCTATATTCAACAACGAAATTTTCTGTATTCATCAGTTCAAACTAGGGGCTATCAGATTGTCCGACAGATTGTCTTTCCTCATAAGACAGAGATTTTTTTCTTAATGGTAAAAGACACGTTAGATAGTTGATAATTCTGACTATGTCAGTGCCCTCTAGTGTTCAATGCTCCAACGGATGCGATCTTCGTTTCGACGACAATGCCCTCTGGTGCTCAATGCTCTAACGCTTCCACCGAGGTTGTGACGTCAATTCACTGTTTTTTCGCTTATTATTATTTCTCCGAACCCCGACCTGTTCCGCTCAGCCACACTATATCTTAAACCTCCCATCTATTGCAAAGGAAATCGATCGCTGAGGGCGCCACCGTTTACTACAAATGGCGGCAAATAGAAGGTATCCGTATTATTTGAATATTGTGTTAACATTCTTATTTGTGCATTTAATAACATTTGGGACACTTTAGTGAAGTGGTGAATAATATTTTGTGACTGAAAACTTTCAATAGAGATTGTTTGTGCGATTAAAGACGTGAAAATGCACTTAATTGTTGAAATTTTCCATTTTCCCAATCTGTTCATTTTTCGTTTTAGATTTATTCTGGAATAGACAAGTTGGTCATGTATTCGTAATCTGGAATTGAATTACCTTCATTTGATTCCTATATAAAGAGGTAGAAAAACAAAATAAGATTCCTCCAGGTGACTGCTATCAATTATATCCCCTAGTATACAATGGAAAACTATTTTCAGACCAATATTCAAAAAACACACCATTTTAGACATTGACAGAAGTTACAAGAAAAGTTGTGAAAAAAATTTTTTACAAAAGTATTCTAATCATATTACTTGTGTCTGTTGATAAAAAGTAAATATTTCACAATACATTAAAATGAATATATAGGCATACTGACAATTTGAAATCATTGTACTCACCTGGTGAGATGAAATCATCCCTTGTGAAATGAAGAGAACATACCACATACGGAGTACTTATTCTTTTCAGGAAACTTGTGAGAGGAGAGATTAGAATTTACGCTTCTCCTGTTATTACAACGAACACACAACATATGGCTCAGCGAACAAACTTTCGGCATTGTCTTTGGTAGAAAAAAATCTCAATTTGTTAGTACATAGTATTCACACAGAATATCGTGGGAATAACACAACAGTCATATGGAGGTAATATAAACCATACCTTCACTGAACAGTTCAGTTCATCTCCGATAGGGGTCGTATCAGGATGATTAATTTTTTTGTCTCACTTGGTACTCACAGAGCATCCGTCTCCAACGCCCTCTAGTGTTCTATGCCCCAACGAGGCTGCACTGTAGCTTTCGCCACGTCATATCTTTCCACCATATTGTTTTTCTCCTATATATCGGACTCTCTCTAACGCGTTGTTTTTCCCTATACTCACCTTTCAATCGGCTCAGGTGATCTACTGATCATATACAGTGACCGGCAGAGAGTACGCATCATTCTTTTATCAAATTTTTTTATTAATAAATTTTGACGAATATCGATATGTGCAATCGCTTCTGCATCAAAAGCAACCCCAAAAGACGTTGTACAGTGCCGTTCGTATTTTCGAGTTTGGAGGGAAATTTGAAAAACTTAAAAATCATGTTTCAAAACACACTTAGTTGGGAAAATATCGAAAAATATTATTCGAAAAAGTTGTTCAGAACGTTATTTTATAGCTATGTACAAATTTTGAAAAAATCTGAGATAAAAAAATAAATATCAATTTTTTGCCATAATAAAAATTTCAATTTGGAAAAATACATTTTAGACAAAGAAACTCATTAGTAAGGCCAACAGTAATATACAAAATGATATTTTGTAAATATTCGCTACTTCTATTTTATTCGGAAATTTTTTTAAGTCTATGGATTTGCCATGTATTCAGCTGCTTCATAAGAGGTCACTGAAATATCTCCAGGACATTATAATAAAAAATTCATATCAAAATTCTGTAGATACATGGTTCTTTGTCGATAATAAACAGTATCGGGATTATAATGTCCTGAAGATATTTCTGTTACCTCTTATGAAGCAGCTGAACACATGGCAAATCCACAGATTTAAAATTTTTTTCGAATAAAATAGAAGTAGCTGGTGAATCTTTACAAAATATTATTCAAAATATTCTCTTGGGCTTAACTAATGAGTTTTTTTGTCAGAAATGTATTTTTCCAAATTGAATTTTTTTTTATGGCAAAAATTGAATTTTTATTTTTTCATCTCAGATTTTTTTCTAAACTTGTACATAGCTATAAAGTGTCGTTCTAAACAACTTTTCCAAATAACATTTTTCAATATTTTCCCAAATAAGTGTGTTTTGAGGCATAATTTTCAATTTTTTAAATTTCTTGCCAAACACGAAAAGACTAACGGCACTGTACAACATCTTTTGGGGTTTCTTTTGATGTAGAAGCGATTGCATGTATCGACATTTGTCAAAATATTATATTAAAAAAAATTCCCATATGATGCGTACTTTCTGCCGGTCACTGTAGATACTCGGATAATGAATAGTTCAGAAAACAAGTCAAACATGTTCTCACTTCATTCCAATGGCAGTGAGATGTAATCTGTAGACATTTTATTGTCTCATTGAGCATTAACAAATACTGATAGATTAATGACCAAATTATCACTTACATGAGAATACTGACATGGAGATCATTCACAACCAATGATATCAGCAGATACACTCCTCAGGTTTTCAGCGATAAAATCCATAACTTTTCAAAATTATTTTAATTCGCGATTTTTTCGTCTACGTGTATATAAGTATTACATTTTGAAATAATGTATGAAATTAGTAATTGTTCTGAATATAGAACCGGAACTCACCATCATAGGTTGTTGATAATTTAATGATTATAGAAAATATACGTCCATTAGAATGAACTGATGAAAACTACATTTCATTTCAGGCTCAATTCTACCCTCAAACTTCTGTCGAAGATATCTCCATCATCGAAATAATAAGAAAAATATTGGGACCAGTCGAAAAATACTTCGAAGAAACCGGAGAAAAAGTACACAACATTTTGGTGGAAATTTCCAAGGACGCAGTTTCTTTTCAAGCAAAATCAGTTGATTTGGTGGACAAAGTATTAAATCGCGTCTTGGACAAATTCGAAAAACAATTGGATCATATCAAAGAAAGTGTAGAATAAAAATGCAGGAAAAAAGTTAAATTGTGCTCATTTGCGTAGGAAATTGAACTCACTGACAAGTTACTGATATTTTCAATGCACGACATCCTGAAAGAAATATTCATCAGTCTACTGTGTTCTCCAAGTTCAAATCGACGGATTGAATGCAAAGTCTTTTTGACGTTACTCGCTATTTAACGAATTAGCTATCTATCGACGGTTCGATAGCGAATGCTTCATTATTTCTGTATTTTTGACGGCCTTCGTTGTGCTGTTAGCGATTCGTTTTTAATAGCGAATGAGTAACTTGGCAACGTCGATGTATTCGTTAAATTCCTGTTCTGTGGTGGCAGAGAGAGGTAAACACGAGTGGACACGATTTTTCTTGGCATGCAGCGCTCGAAAGGTTAGGTTTGTTTGAATAATAAATAGATAGTGCAGTTATTTATTCAACTTTGCAATAGTTCACTTGTTACTTTGCCAAAATGCCCAGTAATCAGTACTATTCAGTAGCGGAAAAATGAATTATGGCAAATGTTATGTATAAGTTCTCTACGTATCGTGTATCGCCTATACCAAATAATTTGGTACGCCTATGGAATTTCTATTAAATTAAGTTCGGGCTTCTTCGATAAGAATTGGTTGTTAGGTAGCGGAAGGCCAAAGTGGTCGTTTCAATATTGGACGAGCTCTTCAAGGACAAATGTAAACGTAGTTGCGCTCATGCGCATTGAAGTAGTACTAGAACAGCGTCATTACTTAGGTCAGTGACCAGGGTCGGACTCCAAACACGGCAGCAATTTGTAAGTACTCTTTCATTGTATAACTGCCCAACAGATATTATTTTCACTATTTGTTTCTTGCATCAGATCCGATATTTAACTAACTTTTATATTGATTGTTCGAGTAGATCGGATGGATGAATCTCTGTAGCAATGTTCAACAATTCTATCACAACCAGAATAGTTGAAAATATACCATATTATTTCAACTGCAGCCAGTATGATGTCATTCAAAAATTGATAGCTCATGATATTGCATAATGCATACAGAACTACAACATGAAACTTGGCAAAGGATTTATACAGATACGAATATCGAAAGGGCAACAAATGAATTCATAAAAAGATTCTCAGAAATAACCGAAAAATGCACACAAAAAATTAAAATCAATAGAAAACATATCAAGAGAAAGGACTGGATCACTGACGGATTGATCAAGTCAATGGAAACCAAAAACAAACTCCATAAGGCAATGCAAAATAAACCTAATGATGAAAACTCTAAAATACAGTATGAAAAATATCGGAATAAACTCAACGAAATGATAGATAGGGCAAAAATAACATTTTATAAGGAAGAAATAGATAAACACAAGAATGATGCAAAAAAACTATGGAACTCACTGAAATCAATCGAAACCAAAAATAAAGTAACCGAGATCAAATATATAAAAGATCCAGATGGCAACATCATATCAAATGATCAAATTAAAGCGGAACATTTTGCTCATTATTTCACGAAAATAGGACACAATTTAGCTAACGCCAAAAATGAAGAAAAATATGTTAAATTCGTCGAAAAAAGAGTATGCAACTCAATTTTTCTTGAAGAATGTAGCGAAAAAGAAGTCAGAGAAGTGATTCTAAAACTGAAAACAAAGAAAGCTACCGGACTAGATAATATTAAATCTGAAATTCTAATAAAATTCGTTGATTATATAACGAGACCATTAACATTTATCATAAACAAGTCGATCGAACTAGGAATTTTTCCAGATGCCCTTAAACACTCTGTAATAAAACCGTTATATAAAACGGGAGACAAAAAGGAGCTAACTAATTACAGACCTATCTCCTTAATAAGCCATCTAGCAAAAAATTCCGAAAACATCCTCAAAATAAGAATAGATAATTATATCAAAAAATATAAGATACTCTCAGATAACCAGTATGGATTCCGCCAAACCAAATCAACACAGGATGCGATGATCCACTTAACAAAAGATATCTACGAAGCGATGGACAAAGAAGAAACTTCACTATGTGTCTTTGTTGATTTGGCGAAGGCCTTCGACACGGTGTGTCACCATAAATTACTGAAAGTATTGAAAAATATAGGTTTTAGAGATGGGCCATTGAAACTTCTTACCAGTTATCTATCTAACAGGAAACAAAGGGTGAAAATCAATAACTCATATAGCTCAGACCATATTATTGAGTATGGAGTGCTCCAAGGAACGGTCCTTGGACCGATCCTATTTAATATTTATATAAATGATCTCTTCAATATTGGTGTGGAAGCGAATATCATCAGCTTTGCAGACGACACAGCACTTTTATATCGAGGCAGTGACTGGAACAACCTGAAAACTAGAGTTCAAAGAGATTTGGTAACCCTATTACATTGGTTTAACAATAAATCACTGACGATTAATTTTTCCAAAACTCACTTCACTCCATGCGCAATATATAATAATAACTCACCAACATATGATAAAATTAAGATTAACATCAACGAAAACATCCTTGAAATTAGAATGAAAGAGAGTATGAAATACCTAGGTCTAATCATAGATCAAAATCTCAGATGGCATAAACACGCTGAATATGTTACCAAAAAACTAAGATCAATAATAACTAAATTTAAATTATACAAAAAATTGTTCAACTTACCACAAATGAAAATACTGTACACCAGTCTAGCCCAAACACATATTAACTATGGTATACTTGTTTGGGGAGGAATAACAAACAATTATATTAAAAACCTTGAAGTTGCCCAAAAATGGCTGATGAAAATAATGTTTGGAAAAGATTACAGGTTCCCAACAGAACAACTTTTCAAAGAATCGAAACTGCTCACAATCCATCAGTTATACTTTTTGAACCTTGCATGTTACCATCATGAACACAAATATGAGCTCCCCCAAATTGACCATCCATACAACACTATACTAAAAAATCAAACTACAAAAATACCAAAGGTTGGAACGACAAAAAACCAAAGATTTCTCTTTTACCTGAGCCCTATAATTTACAAGAAAATCCCAAATGAAATAAAAAACATCAATAGTTCTGGCATTTTCAAAAATGAAATAAAAATATGGCTCTTGAATTTAGCTCCCAACCAGGTTCTTCAAATATTTCAGAGAGAATCATAAATCAAACCCTATATAACACAAAAAAATATATATATTCTATAAACCGAGTCATGTATTCCATATGAGACATAAAGTCACGAAATAATTTCAATTTATGGCAGCTCTGCACCAAAATAGCTCTTATATAAAGATGAAAACCAAAACAATAAATGGCAGAAACCTTTTATTTATTTATTTACTTATTTTATTTTATTCAAACTGTAATAAATATACTGAATGTATTTGTCAATGAATTACCCACTGTTTTACAATTTAACATTATCCTATTATATTTTATATATTTTATAGTTTAGGCTTATATATCATAAGTAGTATACCCATGCACAAGGTTTTACCTTTTATGGGTTTTCTACTCTATTTATTTGCTATAATTTGAATGTGTTGCACGATTCAATGTTTTATTGTATTTTGAGCAAATAAAATCATTATGGTATTATTATTATGGTATTATTATTGAGGCTATCAGAAAATATATTGTCATATTTCGACTTGTTATCAAAGCTATGATAATGAATTCAAGTAATATATTATTCAAAAATTTAATATCATCATCAAACTGTAACATCAATGTAAGTAACTGAAATGATCTGTTATTCTACAAAGTTAGAGACTACCCGGAGTTACTAGCCAAGGGAGACTCTCCGTACTTTCCATGTTAATCATGTATGTTTGAAATATATCACTGATTTGATTTTTTTAGGAGCCTTTATTCAGTTTAACCTGTTCCGATGTCTGTCTGTGAGTTTGTAATGAAATCTCACAAGTTGAATTTGACTCACTTCCCGTTGTTCGATAGAGCTGAAATTTGGCAGGTGTTCATAATTCCGGTGACAATGCATTGAGGAATTTTTGGTTGGGAAAAACCAAATGGCGGACGAGTTTTGTGATTATGGTTCGGTTCTATTCGAAATTGTTATGTGGGAGTTTTCGAAAACAGAGATAACGAATTTTTTGTCTAAATTCATAAATTCAAGATGACGTCTCCAATATGGCGACGTGTTTCATTATAATGGCGCGAATCAATTTAAAATTGGTATGTGGGTGTTTTTGGGGTCGGAGATTATCAATTTTTGTCAGAAATCAATAAGATGACGTCTTTGATGAATGACTAGAAAGAAAAGAATGAAAATTATGAATCTTTTATACAAATGCACTGAAATGGAAAAAATAATATCTGTAATTGTTTGACCTCATTATTCTGTGAGCAGCAGTTTCAAAATCTTTCCTCGCAAGAATACTATTTTATTATATTCGCGGAAAGCTTTTGAAACTGCTACTCACAGAATAACTCTCCGCCATGTTGTGTGAACGTTTTCACAAGCTTTTATTTAACTTGCAATGTTCGTATGTAAGTTGTCCTTTTCAAAATTTGCAAGTGAGATTTGACCCACTTCTATTTGTCCGATTAACTTGAAATTCGGCAAGTCTCCACAATTTTGGTGACAATGCATTATGAAAATTTTGTTATGAAAACAAAATGGCTGCTCCAATATGGCGGACGAGATTTGTGTTTATGGTCCGATTCGATTCAAAATTGGTATGTAAGGGTTTTCAGTGACGAAGATCATGAATTTTTCGTCAAAATTCATAAAATCAGAATAGCGGATGCAAGATGGCAGACGATCTCTGTGAATAAGGTCCGATTCTATTCAAAATTGGTGAGTGGGGGTTTTCGGTGTCGGAGAATATGATTTTTTTGTGAAATTGAGAAATTCAAGATGGCGGCTCCAAGATGGTGGACGAACTTTGTAATCATGGTCCGATTCTATTCAAAATTGGTATGTGAATCATTAACAACAATCCAGAAATAATCTTCATTATTTCAGTACTGAAAACTGAATGATTTTTTTTTTCATTTTATATCGCTTTCCCTACGGCACAACAAACCGTTTTGACTCCCTGTATATATCGGAAATATTATCAAATAATAAATAATAATAATAATAAATAATAACGAAGATGTACCAAAAAATGTATGTTTTTTTTACTCATTTTCCTACGACACTACAAATTGATTTGACACCCTGCATGGGTAGATAACATATTACAAATTGGAAAAATTAATAACGGAGATATTCGAATATTTGGAAACCGTGGCTGGTATATTTTTTTTCCCTACGGCACTACAAATTGTTTTGACACCCTGTATATATCGGAAATATCACCATGAGTATTTCCTTGGAGAAATCATCGAAGATCATGCAGAAATAACGGAGATGTATGAATTTTTAATTTTTTTTTCCTCTCCTTCCTACGGCACCCAAATCGATTTAACACGTTTATGGGTATACTTTTAACCTTTTGGAAAAAAATTATCAACGATCATGCAGTAATAACGGAGAGATTCAAATATTTGGAAACCTGGCTGGAATAGTTTTTTTCCCTACGGCACTACAAATTGTTTTGACACACTGTATATATCGGAAATATTACCATGAGTGTTTCTTTGGAAGAATTGTCAGCGATCATGCAGAAATAACGTAGATAAACCAAAAAATGTATAATTTTTTTTTATTAATTTTTTACTCCTTTTCCTACTGCACTACAAATTGATTTGACACCCTGTATGAGTAGATAACATTATTACGACATTTTGGTGTGAAAATCATCAACGATCATGGAGTAATAACGGAGATATTCGAATATTTGGAAACCGCGGCTGGAATAGTTTTTTCCCTACGGCACTACAAATTGTTTTGACACCCTATATATATCGGAAATATTATCATGAGTATTTCCTTGGAAGAATCATCAACGATCATGCAGAAATAACGGAGATATACCAAAATATGTATGAAACAAAATTATTATTTTTTTTATACCTTTTCCGGAAAAATTTTTCCTTGGAAAAAAAATTATCAACGATCATGCAAAATAACGGGGATATACCGAGAAATTTATGAAAGAAGGATTATATTTATTCTTTCTTTAATCTCCTAGAGCTCTACAATTTATTTTTACTTTTTGTATGTATTGAATACATACATGTTTTCTATGAAAGATTCATGATTAAGGGAAAATGTGTGGAAGAAAACGTCTAAAAAGCATTCTAAATTGTTTTGATACCTTAAACGTATTGATAAGATGATTGAGCGCATATCAGTGAACAAAAATAATACCAAGGATTGTGCATTTATGAATGAGATATCCTGAAAAACGTGTGAAAAGCGTAAGTGGGAATTACCCGGAAGTCTGGCAACGCCGCACACAAATTTCACTCTATCCCGTTTTCGACTACACGTCAGAAACCGTGGCTAGGAAAGTGTGGATAACTTCACATAAACTCTTCCACAATCCTTCGGGGATTCTGAAACTTGAAAGCTAATATTAGAAGGTCAAAGAATAATTCAGTGAGAAAATTAGATAATAATTTCTGTGAAAAAAATGGAAGAAGTATTATAACAAACTGGACTGGTGGTCGTCAGCGTAGCGGCGCTGGCTAATGTCCAGATGGTCCGAGTTGGAATCTCGGCACGGCTAATGATATAAAAAAATATTTCTGTAGTTTCGTTGAGCGGGAGGAGATAGGTGACCAACCAAACATTCTTGGTACGTTGATACCAATCCATCGGACTGTCCACGGTTACTAGCCGAGTAGTGCTTCGGATGACACTCGAGAAGCTGAAGTCCCCGTCTTCTTAACTCACACAAATCTCCGACTTTCAAGGGTTGCTTTGCAACTAAATTGGTGAGTAAAAACAATTATAAAAAAAAATTAATGTAGAAAAAATAAACTTACAGTTTAATATATTTTATTTGGGATGACCATGTTTCCATTGGATTCATATTTCTAGCTGATATACACCTGTATCATGACAGGGGGGTATTAGCTATTTATATTGATTACATTTTATAAAGCCCATGTATTTATTTCAGGAGTTCTGAGATTTTGTCATCCCCATCAGCAAACGGCAGGAAATAAAACATTCGGTCAGTTGCAGAACAGAATGAAAGGTATATCAGTTTGGTTCAATTTCACTCAGCTGAAGTAAACCTGCTTTCAGAAGTCTCCTACGAAAACAAGGAAAATATTGTCACTAGGTACTTTTGTAACATGACCAATGGATGGAATTTGTTCTTCAGAAGAGGTAAGATATTAATTGAATTATTATGTTGGAATTTCGTCACAAAAAACAGTAGTTAAAAAAATATTCTTGAAGAAAAATGCTTATTTTCAATTGTATAATGAAATTAGTTCATCTCTTAACCTTCCCAAATTCAAACTTGTTTTCCAAAAATATTCCTATTCAATGTTACACTCTGAAATTCAAAATATCTTGCACTACATTTGATGTTCTTTATTTTGTGACTAGAGATATCAAATAGTTATTTATGCAACAAGTGCGAAAAGAAAGTGTTTATTGCACTCGACGTGGAATTGTCCGAAGAGGCCATCAGGCCGAGTTGGACAACACGTCGAGTGCAATAAACGCTTTTTGCACGGGTTGCATACAATATTTTTTCTACGTTCATGCCATAATTAAAAAATGTTTTAGTTAGGTGGCACTAAGTGTGGGAATATAAAAAGCGTAATTTAATAGCGAAATATTTGATAATTAATTAGCACTATCGATTTGCATTGAGAAAGTAAGGAATAAATACCTATGTTAGGAACAATTTACCTCAAACTGTATTTTTGATAAATTGCATTTTCTAGTGATTCCTAATCTAGTGTGCAATTAATATGATTGAAAATAAAATATGCAATTGTTCAAAATGTAATACAATATCACAGAAAATGGACTTAAAATAGCATCGATTTGAACGTTTATGTTTGACATGATCACAAAACACTGTAGTAGAATGAGTACAATAAACATGTTATTGCTCTAATGCAATAAAGAACCAGTTTTTTCACTTAATATAGTTCAATAATGTTTTGGTTTTTGCACAACATATAACAGCCAAACTTCAAAATAATCTAAATGAATGTGAACTCCTCTTCCACAATCCTTCATGGATTCTGAATCTTGAAAGCTAAAACTAGAAGGTGAAATAATAATTCAATTAGAAAATTAAATAATAATTTCCGTGAAAAAAATGGAAGAAGTATTCAGTTTCATATATTTCATTTGAGATGAACATGTTTTCATTGGACTCATATTTCTAGCTGATATAAACCTTTATCATGACAGGGTGGCCTGATATCATATTACACTCGGCATAATATAATTTACCCCACACAAATGATATTCAAACTCATAATATTTGAAATGGATATGAAATGTCCAACATCAGTATTCAAATAAGTAATTGATGCATAATTTTTCATTCAAAATTGATTCAAATTCAGTTGGAGGTATTCATGAAGAACAACTTTTCGATCATTCCCATCGAAACATTACTAGTTACATTTGTGTTTCATATTTCAATTGACACAGTGTGGAAATTAATTATTCTTTTAATTCTCAAGAGGCAAATTCCGCATACGAAATAAAATTCAGCATACGAAATAAAATTCAGCATATCTAGGGAAAATTCATTATTCCTGTGTCCTGTCTTGTTGGTGGATGAAAAGCCAATACGTCCTTGACAACACAAGATCATTTGAGGTATATATTGTCATACACTTCTAGGTGATAATTTATAGTTGTAGAGGTTTTCAGCGTGACTGATTTTCACCACGTTTATATTAGCTCGTTTGTTTGAAGGTTGTAGACGATGTGGTAACTTGATTACTATCGTTCCGGACGTCAATCGTCTTAATGTATTTAAAAGGTTTTCACGACGTTTCGAATGCTTGTATCTGCAATCGTCTTCAGGTGAATACTGACAAGTTTAGGTGCTACTTACCAATTTATATGACTGTCGGCGCAATGATGCGTACAATTCCGCCATGTGCAGCGGTGCGTGTAATTTCGCGCGGTGTGGTGGTGCGTGAAGTTTTGCGCCTCTGCAGCCCGCCAGAAAAAGCAATCAGGGGTTTCCATACGTTCTTGATCTCAACGCTTGGTTGACTAAAGGCGTTATTGGCTTCGATGTAGGCGGCCTCTTTGAACTTTCGTTTGAACCAATGCTCCTCTCTATGAAGAACACTTGCGTCGTCCCATAGAAATCGATGGTGCTCAGTCCAGGCGTGGTCAGCGATTCCCGATTTTGATGTTTCTCCACGTTGAGTCCATTTCTTGTGCTCATCCAATCTTACCGATAACGGTCTCTTTGTCTCTCCAATGTAGGAATCCCCGCATTCGCATGGAACTTCGTAAATGCAATTCTTACTGATTTCATTTTTGTTGCCAGGTTTGGTCTTGGTCAGGAAACTCCGTAAAGTACTGCCGGATTAGAAACAGCTCTTGATGTTGAACTTGTTTCCGATCCTTCTGATCTTCTCGGAGACACCTCTGATGTACGGAAGGCAGATCACTGTGCTCTGTTGTTGTTCTTCAGATGTCTTCGTTCTCCGGAGTTGTTTCAATACTTCTTCTAGGAGTTTCTTCGGATATCCATTCCGGTGGAGGTCCCCTCTAATGTAGTTTAATTTGGCATCTAGTGACTCCACGTCGTTGCATATGTGCGTTGCTCTCTTTACCAATGTTCTCACGATCCCTCTCTTCGTCGAACTCGGATGGACAGAGAGAACCTCCACTGGTATGGATATCCCAAGAAATCCCTAGAAGAAGTATTGAAACAACTCCGGAGAACGAAGACATCTGAAGAGCAACAACAAAGCACAGTGATCTGCCTTCCGTACATCAGAGGTGTCTCCGAGAAGATCAGAAGGATCGGAAACAAGTTCAACATCAAGAGCTGTTTCCAATCCGGCAGTACTTTACGGAGTTTCCTGACCAAGACCAAACCTGACAACAAAAATGAAATCAGTAAGAATTGCATCTACAAAGTTCCATGTGAATGCGGAGATTCCTACATTGGAGAGACAAAGAGACCGTTATCGGTAAGAATGGATGAGCACAAGAAATGGACTCAACGTGGAGAAACATCAAAATCGGGAATCGCTGACCATGCCTGGACTGAGCACCATCGAGTTCTATGGGACGACGCAAGTGTTCTACATAGAGAGGAGCATTGGTTCAAACGGAAGTTCAAAAAGGCCGCCTACATCGAAGCCAATAACGCCTTTAGTCAACCAAGCGTTGAGATCAAGAACGTATGGAAACCCCAGATTGCTCTTTCTGGCGGGCTGCAGAGGCGCGAAACTTCACGCACCACCACACCGCGCGGAATAACACGCACCGCTGCACATGGCGGAATTGCACGCATCATTGCGCCGACAGTGAGTAGCACCTAAACTTGTAAGTATTCACCTGAAGACGATTGCAGATACAAGCATTCGAAACGTCGTGAAAACCTTTTAAATACATTATATTAGCTCGCTTTCGTGTCTGTTCGGTACAAATCTTGCATTCGATTTCTAACTAACTTCCTGATGAGATTTGAAACTTCAGATATAGCTCAGAACTGGATGACAATGCAATATTAAGTCGCGTCTTGACTGTCTGTTCGTTTGTCTGTAGAACGTTCACGGAACCAAAAGTGAGGTTAGGATGACACAATATCTCCATAGCACCAACAGAATGATCGATGAGTCAATGTGCACTGAATTTAACTGCCTTCCAAATAGTCACTCAATGTAACAACGAAATTAATTACAAATAAACTAATAAATAACCTACTTAACATCGTTAGAATACATAAAATAGTATAATGATAATAATGAATTTATTATCCACATATTATACAATAATGTTACAGATGTATTACAATCTTTGACATATGGATAAATGAAAAGTGTGACTGTGTGCACGTATCGATATAATCGATGAAAGAAAATTGTATTTCGTGCATAAAATAATTTATTAAATTCGTAGCAAAGCGCTCTCGACCGTTAGGTCATCATCAGTGCGTACCTGAAAGTAAATACTATTGATAGAGACTAAGTTAATGAAAAGTTATTTTTTTTGAGAAAAATAATTGACATATTTTAAATGTGAGGTTACTTACTCGTCAGGTGTACAAGAAGCCAAAAAGGCCATAAAATACGTAAACCCATATAACTTTCATTGATCATGAGACATTTTATGGTCTTTTTGGCTTCTTGTACACCTGACGAGTAAGTAACCTCACATTCAAAATATGTCAATTTTCTTTCTCAAAAAAAATATTTTCAGTAACTTAGTCTCTATCAATAGTACTTACTTTCAGGTACGCACTGATGATGACCTAACGGTCGAAAGCGCTTTGCTACGAATTTAATAAATTATTTTATGCACGAAATACAATTTCCTTTCATCGATTATATCGATACGTGCACACAGTCACACTTTCCATTTGATTGACTACAGTATGGTAGATATGGCTGAAAAATACAAGAAGCTTTCCATAAAGAGATCTATGATTAATTTGGATATATGTTTCATTAACAACTGCATCAAAGAACAGGTGACCCCTATTTTTTCAAAAATCATAACTTCAAGGAATGTCAACATTAATCTGAAATTGGAAATGAAATCAAGATTACTCAAGCAGACAATTTGTAAACATTACTCCAAACTTAACTTCATCAATTGTGAATTGAAAAATGTTTATGATAACTTAGACAATTTGATTATGCATATTTATAAAATTTCTTCAATGAAGTCATTGATGAGGTGGACTTAGCTAAAAGACTTAAATTTGACAAAGTGAACAAAAAACTTGAAGGTTCCATCAACCAGAAACACAATTTGTGGAAAAACAAACAGAAAAATACAAAAATATTTTCAAATTTAAATTTTCACGATAGGGTAAAGAATCTTTCTGACATTGTGTTCGATGATGACGAAATGGATTTATTGAAATTGGGGTTCAAATTTGTTTTGGGATACCAAGTTTCTGAGAGAAACCTATTGGAATTTGCAGTAGAAGTAGACGTGATTGAACAACTCTCAAATGACTATAATGTCAAAAAGACTATTCGTAATGATATTCACAATTCTCTATATAAAATCAAACGTAGCAAACAAAATGTCAACACTCATATTCACAAACATTTTCACTCTATTCTTAAAAAAATCAAAACTAAAATTAAAGATCACAATATTATATTTTCAAAAGCAGATGAAGGTAATTGCACAATTCTAAATAAATCAGACTACATTGAAAAAGTAGAAACCTTTCTCTCAGAGCACAATTTCAAACTCTTAGCTTCTAATCCATTTAACAACTTCATCAAAAGACTGAAAATCCATTTGAAGATTCATTCTGAATTTTTCAAAGAACATTCTGCTCCTTTTTCATTAATTTCTAGCAATCCAGTCATTCCTAGATTGTATGGACTTCCAAAGATCCACAAGACCGATAAGGCCAGTAGTGAGTTTAACCAATACTCCAGTTTCAATTCTAGCCTTTTTCATTTACAAACTTATAAAACAGTTAACTAACTTCAAACCTACTTTTTCGATAAGTAATTCTTCAGATTTGATTAATAAACTTACGAATTTAGATCTACCCCAAGATTGCCTAATGATTTGATTTGATGTTAGCAATCCCTTCACTTCTGTTCCAAGTATGGAAACTTTACCACTACTCAACGAGGTTCTAAGTCTTGCAAAAGTTGATGACAATTGCATTACTTTTATATTGACCATTTTGAATTTTTGCCTCTCACAAGATTTTTTTATATTTAATGAAAAATACTATCAGCAACCCGAAGGTCTTGCTATGGGTAGTTGTTTATCCCCTTTTTTAGCAGATATTTTCATGAACAATTTAGAAAATAAATTCATTGTCACGGATATTAACCCTGAAATTTTACATTGGTACAGATATGTTGATGACTGTTTAGTGTTTGTAAATGGTAATATTGAGACTGCTCAAAATTTATTAACTAAAATTAATCAAATACACCCTAACATAAAATTCACTTTAGAAATAGAATCAAATAATAAAATATTTTTTTTAGATCTTACAATACATAAAAATATTCAATCCTTAGATTTTAATATCTACAGAAAACCTACACAAACTGATCATGTGATACCTAGTTTTTCTAATCATCCCCACCAGCATAAAATGGCTGCCTTCTATTGTTACATCCATAGACTCTTAAATGTACCTCTTTCTACTGTTGAGTATGAAAAAGAATTGAATATTTTGAAGCAAATAGCTTCCAACAATGATTACAATCCTAGCATTATTAACACTTTGATTCAAAAAATTAAAAATAAAAATAAACATAACTTATCTTATCCAAAATTAAATTCAATCGACAAATTTGTTTCAATTCCTCTTTTGAACGACAATATTTCTAACAAGGTAGCTAGTTGCATTAAAAGTAACTTTGACAACATTAAAATTTCTTTCAAAACCAACAATAGCTTGAGTAGATTTTTGGTCAATACAAAAGACAAAATTGACAAACTTTCCAAAAGTGGTATATATAAGTTAAATTGTGGAGACTGCGATGCAGCCTACATTGGTAGAACTTGTAGACCTTTGAAAGTTCGTATTATGGAACATTTAGATAGTAATAAAGTTTCTGCCTTCGGTCATCACTTAAGATTTAACAATCATAATTTTAGTCCAAATAGAAATTCACAAATCTTACATGAAGTCAATTCCAAAAATTATAATAGATTAGATTTTCTTGAAGACTTACACATTAGTAAAGAAATACTCAACAATAACCTTTGTCTCAACACGCAAGTCAATTTGAATAGATCCTATATTCCACTTCATAGACGTTTAAATCAAATAATATTTAACTTCCTTAGCTTTTTTGTACTATAATTCTTAGTGTTTTGTTAATCATGCTACTGATTTTCAATTTCCATTCTCGATGATGATTTTACTTTTATCTTCTTGCAATTTGCCAGCCTCTTTTTCAGTGTTCTCCATACTGAGAACACAAGTCATGTTCTGGATTATCACCTTTTATACTCTGTTTTACTCCAGTTGTGGGAGTTGTGAAGTTGGGTCTAGTTCCCATTAGACTTGTATCACACTTCTTATCCCCCAGTTGCTGTTCAACTGAGCCAGGGTGGACAAGGAGTTTTATTTTCATTAGGAAAAATTTAAATTCATTGTCCGTGGACACTACCAGAGTTATTCAGTTGTTTGGTTTTGATCAGGACAGGTCTAATTAGACTTCTCCCTTGAACTTATATTCAATTGTGATGACTCGAATGTGAGAATTGAAAATCTTGTCTGGTCTTCCTTGGAATACTAGAACATATATTTGACAGATGACAGTCCTCATTAGATTGATCATCTTCTAGTGTGTTTTCGTATGACAGGGATATTCCTTTCTTGATTCTGATATCTCCATGGTTTGGTGTTCCCTGCCAAACTACTTCATATTTCACTTGTCAATTGTCAATCTACTTCATAGTTCACTTGTCAATTGTCAATCTTGTCACTTGGTTCCAGCTACCACACATCAACAATGGCTTTTAAAAGATAAAGAGAAAAATTGTTATCTCAATTTTCATCCAAGAATAGGTATTTTAACATGTGTGTCACGTAAACCTATATAACTTTCATTGATCATGAGATATTTCATGGTCTTTTTGGCTTCTTGTACACCTGACATTTGAAATATGTCAATTTTCTTTCTAAAAAAAAAAATATTTTCAGTTACTTAGTTTCTATCAATAGTACTTACTTTCAGGTACACACTGATGATGACCTAACGGTCGAAAGCGCTTTGCTACGAATTCAATAAATTATTTTATGCACGAAATACAATTTTCTTTCATCGATTATATGGATAAATGGCTACAACTGGTTCAGTTGTGGACGAATCCACCCCTGTTCTTCCACCAGTGCCAGTGAACAAATCGAGTAACTAAATTTGAGTAGCAAATGATATTTGAAAAACAGAGAACTAGAAAGAGAGAACTAGAGAGAGAGACAAAGAGAGAACTAGAGAGGGAGAAAGTAGAGAGTGAGAGAAAATAGGTGAGGAGGGGTGGAAGAAAGAAACGTGTATACATTTGTAAGATTATTTTTGTAACGATAAAAGATATTTTCTGTATTTAACTTCGAATAATTTTGTAGAGGATGATAATAAAGAAGGATCTAATCTATGCAAATTGTTGACACAGACCGCGACGCCATAGGAAAACGATCTCTTGAAAATCATTTTCTCATGCCTCGGCACACGAAGAAGGGTTTATTTTCGGATATTCAAATTATGAACATGAATATAAGTAAGTTTGTTATGTAAGTGGGGCGGTGTTTTTGTCATATAGATTTTATAGGCTAAACATGCAAAATGTAAAGGTCGACGGTTATACATATTCAACCATTTCATTTCTCTAAACTTCCCGGAGATGTGGTGATATTTTCTCATTCCATGAAAACACACAAGAATTTTGAAGTTTCTGAATTCGTCTCGATTCATCACTGTCTAAGCAGGGGCCATAAACTACATCGCAATGATTGAAGTGTGATAATACAAGTGAATCACATAAAAAGAATCAGTTCACACGAGAGAAATTGTCGTTGAGAATAAATCAGTTTTAGTGTGGCATATGCAATTCTGAGTTTAGAAGATATATGTTCTTTGAATCTTAATTTAGTGTCAAGGATTAGACCTAAATTTTTCGATTGGAATTGAGGTACCTGCAATTTCAAGTAAGACTCTATCCTTAATAAGTGCTAAAGTGTTGTCATTACAAAATAAAAGAGCTGTTGACTTTTTTGGGTTTATTTTCAGACAGTGATGTCTCGAAGTATTGGATAATTCCTCCAGGTCACTGTTAATGCTCTGAATTGCTTCGGATACATCAGGATACTGAGAAGAAAATTATAGCTGCGTGTCATCCGCATAAAGGTGATAGTTACAAAACTTAAGCGAATCAGGGAGGAGTGATGTATTAGTCTACTCGACAAGTTTAAAATGGTCTAAAATAGAGATACTGCTCTTAAAATTATGTGTGATAGCTCATTGGATCCGGAATAACGCCTAGAAAAATGTGCCAGAAGCGTGTATTAGCACATACAAAATTGCAAAAGTTATAAACAATTGAAGATGAAAAAAAATGGCATTTCGTTTTTTGCCAATATTTCATAAACTGTTGATATTTAAGAAATTTCAAAAAAGACTCTGAAAGAGGAGGAAATTTCCAATAAAAAACTTCCAGCTCCCGGAACTCTATCTCCATTATTTATAATTTTAATTTAACGTTGAAAATGGGTCTTCGAGCGACATTTTTAGGTTGCGCGCGCGGCGTCAAAAGCGAGTACGACACATTAATTAATTTATTTGAGGTATATAAATTTTTTCGTCGATATCTTCCGTTTCATAGATAAAATGCCATGGCTGTGACTGAAGGTCGTTTTGAAAATGTTCATGCTCAATATCGCAAAAAGATCTATAAGTTAGAGTTTTATTTGACTGGGGGGCAATAGATTCCAAGTTTATTTTGCAGTTAATCGATGAGTGATCAGTTATCATGTCTCCTCCGACCATTTCCCAACATTGCTCGGTATCAAAATTTGTAATAAACAAGTCCAGTAACGAGGGACCACGTGTTGATACTTTGATCAATTGTTTGCAGCCAAATGTGTCTAGAATATCATTGAAACGTATAGTGATGTTGGCGTCTGTGTCTAGCATGTTGATATTGAAGTCACCAGTACAAATAATATAATCGAAATTAGAAAAAATATTTTTGAGGATATTACCAAAATGATCCAAAAACTTTAAATTGTTGCCACTAGGTTGTCTGTAAACATTCCCTATCGCGTTTACATATTTGCCAAGCGAAACTTTAATCCATATGTGTTCCATAATATCATCACATTCAGAAAATAAAGTGTCATATTTTAAAATATTTTTTACATATATACCCACGCCGCCGCCTCTGGTAGGTCTATCCTGACGAACAAACGTATATCCGTTTAAAGCTACGATGTTGCTAGAAATTCCATCGCTGAGCCTAGTTTCTGTAACTCCAATAATGTCGCAGTCCGCGTCAACAATATGGTTTTGAAATTCAGGAAAATGTGGGATGAGAGATCTTACATTCATATGAGAAACATTCAGCAGCATCTGGGAGGAGGGAAAGTAAAGAAAGAAAAGAAGAAAAATAAGGGAAAAAAAGAAACAATGAGAAAAAGAACCAAATGATAGTCTAAAAAAGGAAAATAGAGAGTGAGAGGCTTCTGTCGCGAAAAACAATCGGTGGAACTTATCGAGAGAAAATAATACTGGGCAAAAAAAAGAGGAGTTATATATACTCATATATATCTGCTTCTCCTCAAGTTCACTGACACTTGGTTATAAAACTTTTGTATTGGAGAGCACCATGAAAAATTACCAAACAAAAAAAAACCAAATATTAAGTCAAAACGCAAAAACATAAATCCAATAAAAAAAATATTATATATAAATAATACAAATCAAACAAATTTAATTTAAAAAATACAATTTAAATCAATTGATCATTAAAAAATAAAAATTAAGATATTATAAAAAAACAAATTCCAGATCCAAGCATTACTGATTCGAGTATACCATTGCGAGGAAAGTAAAATTTAAGTACATAGAAAAGGGAAAAAAAGAACAAAAAATAAAAAAAATAACATTGAAATAAGAATAACAATATACAGTAATATAAGAAAAAAAAAATAAAGATACATACAAAAATTATGGAGCATATCCTGTTGACAGTTGAACATTGATAATAATAAACATAATAATTTAGGCTTGTAAAAATCATAGATAATTTGAGACAACCTGTTGATTGGAGAAAAGATTGATCAATGTGATAATTTCCAATTGCTAGTAATATACAAAAATTATGGAACATATTCTGTTGACAGTTGAACATTAATGATAATCAAACATAATGTATATTTAGCGGTTGTAAAAATCATAGATAATTTGAGACAACCTGTTAATGAAGAAAAGAGTGATAATTTCCAATTGCTAGTAAAAGGCACGAGAAAGAGAAGAAAAACAAAAATTAATTCACTCGATGATAAAAAAAAAAGTTACATTCCAATGAGGAACAGAAACTAAATAATCAAAATCAATCCAGTGATTCAACTCATTCCATTAAGTGTTTTTACATGAGTTATTTTATGCACCAAGTTATTGTTTTTCACAAAAATGTTTCCATTACGACACCACACATTGGATTTAGTAAATTTATCAATGGCACTTTTCAGAAGGAAAAGCCTTGTTTTTGTGAGATCTTCTTGCACGTATATTCCTGATGACTTTAAATATTTTTTATTTTTCATGACAATATTTCGAACGAAACTTTTCAGTCGCACCCATAGAAATCATAATATATATTTATATATATATTTATATATATATATATATATATATATATATATTTATATATATATTTATATATATATATATACAGAGTGGCCACTTTTTTAATGGGATTGTATTGGTACCTTTTAAACCATAAGAGTAGAAGGTCGGTCAAATGGAGAAAAAGTTGCATTCATAGAAGCATTGTCAAGCAGTTTAAACAAATCGAGATTATCAGGGCCGGTTATTGAGATATCAGAAGAAAAGTAAATTCTGTCATTTTGATTTTTCTTTTTTCCCTACTTTATTTCGAATATTATCAAAAAATGTTACGGAAGTTTTTTATTTGACAGTAAATTATCCTCAATTTGACATAACCAGATTTCGTATCCAACGTTTCGTACGCTCTGGGCCACCCTCAACCTCATTTTTTTCAATACGGACCTGCATGTTTTATGACTTTTTTCGAAATAACTTTTAACACTGAATTCAACGATATATCATACAATGTCATTCAAAGTTGATTTTCAGGTGATTTTGACCCTTATCCAAATTTCTTTGGGTCGGATCTGTATTACATTTAGGTACCTTTAGTTTAATTAACAACATGCAATACATTTCGATAAGAAAATCAACTTACTCATCTCCAACTGAATGGAACGTAACAGAATAAAAGCAAGAAACAAGTAATAATTATTTACAAATTTCAAGAGGTGAAAAACCTAATTATAATAATTAAACGAAACTATCATTTAATGAAAGAAAAATCAAATGATTATTCGAAAGTGAATGATGAACATTAATGAAGTAAGTGTTTGAAATGTCCACCATTTTGTAAAATGCACTTTGCGGTTCTGGAACCCATACTTCTTATACATTTGCTTATTTCGTCTCCTTGAATACCTTCCATTACATTCTCAATCTTCTCGCGAGGAATCATTATTGTTGGATTTGTCATTTGTTCCGTTGAAACAAATTACAGAATCGAACTTTATTTTGAGATCATTACGATATAATTTTTGCAAGGCTTGGTATTCAAATTCAAAATCATTGTATTCGCGTCTCTTGGCTATTTTATTAACAGCAGTTTTTGATAAATTGCATTCACTGGCCACAGATCTCGATTTTTTTTCTGGGTTCAATTGAATTTGGGTCAGAACATTGATATCGTTGATAGACTTGTTTTTTCTTACATACACACAACTCTAGGTTTATTGAATGTATTATTTTCAAGTAGTAGGCCGTGGATAAAAAAGAACATAACAAGAAATGTCATATTATTTGTCACTTCGTTTATTATTGTGTCACAAGAACTTGTCATTAAATACTTTCCTGAGTAATTTCAATTTAACTTATTCGATATGGTAAGATACACAAATGAAGAGAAGAGAGATATGTACGAAGTGTACATAAAACTAGATAGAAGTTCGTTCAAAGCACAACGAAGGTATGGTGAATTATATCCTGAAAGAACAACACCAAATATCAAAATGTTTTGACGCTTATCTACAACGTTAAGTACACATAATTCATTCATCAAACCTAGAGGTCCTTATGTGCGACGAAACGAGCCTATCAATGACATCAATGTTCAGGCCCAAATTCGAATGAATCCAGGAATAGGATCGAGAACTATGGCCAGTGAATGCAATTTATCAAAAAGTGCCGTGCAAAAACTATATCGCAATGATCCTGAGAGAAGGTTGCAATTCTGTAATTGGTTTCAACGGAAGGTGCGAAATAACAACAATTTTGCGCACAATAACATTTGGGGAGACGAAACGACATTCAAAAATTCTGGCATGTTCAATCGAAGGAACAAACATTTTTATGCCACAGAAAATCCTCACTCAATTCATGAAGTTAGACATCAATATCGTTTTTCTTTGAACATAAGGTGCGGTATGTTGAATAATAAATTACTGGGACCCTATTTTATTGACGGCAACCTAACCGGAGCAAAATATGTAGAAATTATAGAAGAAATGTTGGATGATCTCCCTATACGGTATCGGCGTAATAGTCCATGGTTCCAACAAGACGGATGTGGTCCACACAACTCAAAAATAGTCACAGACTATCTAAATCGAACTTTTCCCGATTCATGGATTGGAACAAAAGGTCCAGTAGCATGGCCTGCCAGATCTCCGGATTTGAATCCGCGGAATTTTTATTTGTGGGGATATCTCAAAAATAAAATTTATGAAACTACGAACCCGGCAATAGAGATTCTTCGCGAGAAGATTGAGAATGTATTGGAAGGTATTCAAGGAGACGAAATAAGCAAATGTATAAGAAGTATGGGTTTCAGAACCGCAAAGTGCATTTAACAAAATGGTGGACATTTCGAACACTTACTTCATTAATGTTCATCATCTACTTTCGAATAATCATTTGATTTTTCTTTCATTAAATGATAGTTTCGTTTAATTATTATGAATTAGGTTTTTCACCTCTTGAAATTTGCAAATAATTATTACTTGCTCCTTGCTTTGATTCTGTTACGTTCCATTCAGTTGAAGATGAGTAAGTTGATTTTCTTATCAAAATGTATTGCATGTTGTTAATCAAACTGAAGGTACCTAAATGTAATACAGATCCGACCCAAAGAAATTTGGATAAGGGTCAAAATCAACTTTGAATGACATTGTATGATATATCGTTGGATTCAGCGTTAAAAGTTATTTCGAAAAGTGTCATAAAATATGCAGATCCGTATTGAAAAAAATGAGGTTGAGGTTGGCCCAGAGCGTACGAAACGTTGGATACGAAATCTGATTATGTCAAATTGAGGATAATTTATAGTCAAATAAAAAACTCCCGTGACATTTTTTGATAATATTCGAAATAAAGTGGGAAAAAAAGAAAAATCAAAATGACAGAATTTAGTTTTCTTATGATATCTCAATAACCGGCCCTGATAATCTCGATTTGTTTGAACTGCTTGACAATGCTTCTATGAATGCAACTTTTTATCTATTTGACCGACCTTCTAACTCTTATGGTTTAAAAGTTACCAATACAATCCCATTAAAAAAGTGGCCACTCTGTATATAGAAGGGTAGTCTCGTGACTGGACTAGTTGAAAATAACTATGAATTTGAAATAAACTTTGTAGAAAGGATATTCCTTGAGGTTGCAGTCAAAATAATGGCCTATGAGAAAAGAAAAACTCTTTCTTATTTAGTCAAGCTTTCGAAAATGTTTATTTTCATTATCAAGACAAGCTGTGGAGAAAAAAGAAAACACAATTGTGAAATACGATTTTAAACAAATCTATAGAACTTACTAAGGTGAGGTTAAGTGAAGACAGCGAACTAATCACCATTTCGTGATTGAGGAACTTTTCAAAATCATATCACTATGACCCACTACTAGTAATATATATAAAAATTGAACAATGGCACTCGCACATATTGTTTTAGATACTCAATTTAAACACTTTAAAATTTGAACAGGCACAATAATTACCACATGGTTGAAACATGACTGAAAAAGGAAAATGGTGGCTGACAAGTAATACATGACATGAAGTGTCAAGTGTCAAATGTCATCTGTCCAAAAATGAACAGTCAAGGGAGAACCATGTGTTTTGTCCACAAGACAAAAGGAATAGTACCAATCTATATGACAAAAATTGTTAAATGAGAGAAAAAATCAAAAAATACTAAGAAGTTTTTAAAATTCAATTGGAATCAAGTTTCAACAAGTAATTGTAAATGACACTAAGGTTGGAAATATCAGATCGTTTATTCATGCTGTTTGGTTCATTTTTTATGAAAACCATTTCTAGGAAATTCCTTTTGTGGAAGTTATTCTCTACTGCTAAAATGGAAGGGTTGTTAAAATTACTAAAATGATTAGAATTTATATTATGTTCAGCTAATGCACAACTGTTTTTTTATTTTGCAATCACTCTTATGAGATGCTATGCGACCTGTTAAATTCCTACCGGTCTGCCCGATATATATTTTATCACAATTTAGGCAAGGAATACTATATATGACATTTGATTTCTCATATATGAGAAATCAAATGTCATATATAGTATTCCTCATATATGAGTTATAGATTTGTTTAAAATCGTATTTCACAATTGTGTTTTCTTTTTTCTCCACAGCTTGTCTTGATAATGAAAATAAACATTTTCGAAAGCTTGACTAAATAAGAAAGAGTTTTTCTTTTCTCATAGGCCATTATTTTGACTGCAACCTCAAGGAATATCCTTTCTACAAAGTTTATTTCAAATTCATAGTTATTTATATATATATATATATATATATATATATATATATATATATATATATATATATATATATATATATATATATATATATATATATATATATATTATGATTTCTATTGTCGCACCAAAACAGCTGCTGGCCTGGGTTTATTGACATCGATGTTTTTATTAGGCACTCGATGGCACCTTTTCATGTCAGCGGGACTAACGTTTTTTAGTTTCATGTTTTGATTGAGGATCATTAAAATAACCTCGTGAATATTTTCGTTTTCACTTTCCTGGATTCCGAAAAACATCAAGTTATTGTTTCTTGACAGTTGATTCAAATCATCTATGACACATACATTCCCGTGAAATTGAAAACAAGCCAATTAATGGGTTCATTTTATGTATTTTACCATGTTTATATTAATTCGCTTTCGTTGTCTGTTGCTTTCGGTACAAATCTTGTAATAATAATAGCAATCCATTTTAAACCAACTTCCCGATGAGATACTTGATCTTCAAACATAGCTCAAAACTGGATGACAATGCAATATGAACTCGCTCACATGTCTGTCAGTTTGTCTGTAAACTGAGTGAAATAAACCTGAAATTTGCCACATGTCTCCATCATCATTTCATTCCACACACAAGACTGAAAAGTTTTTTTTTTTTTATTATACCTACACATTTATAAAAAGGACTAAAAAGTATAAAATAATTCCACCTAGCCCCATACAGATACCTGTGATTGTGAATTTTCAAAAGTTGTGAGATTCAAAACAAAAAATGTGATCAAATGCAATAGATAATAGTATAGTCCATCCAATATCAATTGCAGAAGCTGTTTCTATAGGGAGCAAATAAAAACTTACTTCGCTAACACGAGCGTATATGCGAAGAAACGGAACGAAAAATAATGTGTACTACTCGTAAACATTCGCCGCCGGCGAAGGGAAGATCATAAGAGCCGATAGTCAACGTGGACTTGAGTGACTGCTGTCACCGATTCGTCTGGGCCAATCGAATCGAATCGAATGCTTGGGGGTGTGTCTATACGATGGGAGGTCATAAATCACGCGTTATATTTGCGTTTTAATAGCTCTGAAAGAATAAAAACCAGTAGCGTCTGTGGTCTTGGTGTGTTCCGATCGGAATTTGTTTTAGGATATAAAAATAACCAACATCAAACAATGAATGAAATTATTGGAACGTAGTTCCTTATCGCGCGTTGCGAAAGAGGGCTAGACGGAATAAATTAAGACCAAAAGTTGTAACGAGACTTTCGCTATGGTTATGAGCCGTGCGGCGTGCGCGTGTTTCTCTGTCTGTCTCTCTCTCTCTCTCTCTCTCATAGAAAGCAAGCCAGTTATTTTCGTTTCGTCTTTCTATTTCACATTGAACAGTGTGGTGTCGCGACGATTATTTTTGTTGAGTGTATACAGGTTTTTTGTACATAATAAATACTGCACAATACCACCCCGTCTCATGTGGAATTACAATTCGGCCGACTGGGAAGGTCTTCGCATGTTTTTCTCAGCGTTTCCATGGAAGAGAGTTTGTTTCTCTTCAGTAGATCCAACTCGATGTGCTGAGACAATTTCTGAAATCATCATGTTGGGGATGCTAACCTACATACCGAATACCGAAAGAAGAACATCATCCGATAAGACCTGGTTTAACAGAAACTGCTCTAGAGCTGTGGCTTCCAAACAGGCAGCATACCATCGATGGCTAAAAAATCCGGGCCCTGAGACCAGAGCAGCATATGTCGAGGCTAGAGGCATATGCAAAGAGACAATAGAATGCTCAAAAGATGCCCACAATGCCAAAATAAGATCAAAACTTGCTGAATGTCCTAACGGATCCCGTTCATTTTGGTCTTTCGCCAAAGCTGTGGGAAGAAACTTCACTTCCAGCTCATTTCCTCCTCTAACCAAAGAAGATGGAACACTAGCAACGAGTGCCCAGGAAAAAGCCAATATCTTTGCGCACCTATTTGCTGGAAATTCCACTCTGGATTCATCGGGAAAACAACCCCCGAACATTACACCTATTGACAGTCACATGCCCGAGATCACCTTTCGCCAACGTACTATCAGAAATATTTTGCTGGGTCTCAACACCAACAACGCCTGTGGATCTGACGGAATCCCGCCGATTGTTCTCAAGAAATGTGCCCCCGAACTAACACCTGTTCTTTGCAAGTTGTTCAACCACTCTTACAATTTGGGGGTATCTCCGTCCAATTGTTCTGAAACTATTATTTCGAAGGTCATGGAAAAAGCCATCAACATCGAGCTCATCCTAGAACTACAGACCTATCGCACTGCTATCTATTATTTCGAAGGTCATGGAAAAAGCCATCAACATCGAGCTCATGAAATATCTGGAAGACTCAGGAATTGTCAACGATAGGCAATATGGCTTCCGCCATCAGAGATCAACTGGTGACCTGCTCGCTTACGTCTCACATATATGGCAGCTATCTATTGAAAAGTATGGAGAAACTTTAGCTGTGGCATTAGATATCTCCAAGGCGTTCGATCGAGTTTGGCACCAGGGACTCCTCGCCAAGCTTCCGTCTTATGGCTTGCCCCCTCAGCTGTGTTCTCTGCTTGCTAGTTTTCTCTCAAACAGGTCTCTCCATGTAGTGGTCGATGGAGTTTCATCTGACACTCTACTCATAAATGCTGGTGTTCCGCAAGGATCTATTCTCGCACCAACACTATTTCTACTTCACATCAACGACCTGTTGAAAGCAATTTGATGTCCAGTACACAGCTTTGCCGATGATAGTACCTTCCCTACCGCTTTCTCTTCCAGGGCCCCTATATCAGCCCGTGAAACCAGAAATGAACGAGGAAGAAATGTTAATAATATAAATATGGACTTAGCAACAATTCTCGAGTGGGGATCTAATAACTTGGTAGAATTCAATGCAAACAAAACACAAGCATGTCTTTTCTCTAGAAAAGTCGATCTCACTGTGCCTAACATAACTTTGTCAGGAGTAACCATACCACTGAAGTCATCCATATCGATGCTTGGTATTACTATCAGCAATAACCTTTCCTGGGAAAATCACGTGAGGTCCATTGCCAAAAGTGCATCCCAAAAACTTGGTTTTTTGTTTCGTGCCAAGAGCTATTTCACCCCCACCCAGCTGCTTATGATCTATAAGGCACAGATCCGACCTGTCCTGGAATACTGTTCCCATATTTGGAGCGCGGCACCTAAACATATCCGAGGCTATTGGATTCTGTCCAAAAAAGGGCAATTCGTCTCGTCGGTGATGCCTCGCTTACAAACTCGCTCACTTGTCTGGAACACCGTAGAAAAGTTGGCGATTTGTCTCTATTTTATAGATATTTTCATGGGCGATGCTCTTCTGAAATATCAACAATCATTCCTGCTTTGGCAGTCTCTTCGAGACTAACCCGTCAAGTTCAGTCATCACACCCCTTCGTGGTCACTTTGGAGACCTGCAGAACATCACTTTCCAAAGACTCGTTCATCCAACGAACAGCGAGGCTTTGGAACTCATTGCCTAGGGAGGTGTTCCCCGAGGCATACAACCTCCAGAAATTTAAGAAGAACACCAACTCCTACCTTCTTTCCCTTGGTTCCCACGATGTTCTCTGAACATTACAGGATATCCCTTTTCGTGGGAACCAGAACATGGAAAAAAAAAACAAATAATAACAATAATGAATCCTGACAGTGTTTCTGCACAAGTTCCGGATATTGCTGATGGAGTTAGGTAAGTAGAGATTTTATACAGACAATAATAAATGCTTATGTATTTTTAGCAAGTACGCATTATAACCTCTCTTTACTATTGTGCTTACCAAGTCATATGCGTTATAATCTCTCCATTATTGTGTGTTTAGCAAGTGTACGCGTCATAACTTTAATAAATTTAAAAGCAAATTATATTTTAATATTACAATATCAATGCGTATGTATTTAGCAAGCCGTGCGTGTTCTAACCTATACGCTGTTGTGTTTACGAAGTCGAGAGAGTATATATATATATATATATATATATATATATATATATATATATATACACATCTGTTGTGTTTAAAAAGTCCCGCGCATCAAAGACGTGTACGAAAGAATAGACAGACAGAGTGCATATATATATATATATATATATATATATAGAGATGGTTCACATAAAAAATGATAAAGAATCAATGAATAAAAGAACTGATTTGAACAATCTTACGCAAATCTATACTTATTTGCTAGAAATGAATAACAGAAAAGATATATCGCCCTGTGATCAAAATTTTCCGCCTTGATTTTGAATTGATTAAAAAAGAAGTTGTCATTGTCAAAATTTATTTCATCTTTCATGAATTTCTGTTCATTTAATGTGCTAATTTCACATCAATCTCACGTTAGTAAGTAGACAAATAATATATAATTTCATAATGTAATCCATACAATTGTAGTCGTCCTGAGGAAGGCAATAAAGAATGCCGAAAGCTTGACGGATACCAAAGAGTTTTCCTAATCAGCCCCATACTTGACTGCAACCCCACATAGAATCAGCTTATATATATATATATATATATATATATATATATATATATATATATATATATATATATAAAATATTATAATAACTTTAAAAAAAAATATATTACAATTTCTCCACTAATTAATCGAAAGGAACTTCGTTCCATCCGGGTGTCCCTTGACACCTCTCAAGTTTTTTTTTCTTTCTTAATGTAGTCGTATAAATAAAAGCTTGTCTTTATTTTTTTTTTCATTTTTCATTATTTATGAAGTATTTTTAAAATCTTAAAATATCTTAATAAAATCAGTTATCTCCGCCACTACTGCTCAGAGGACTTTTTTATTCTTCTGCAATTGATATTGGGAAAACTATAAGTAGGGAGTGTAGGGAGTAGCTGTTGTTGAGAAAACTCACATTACAGTTCATATCATTTGCAGTGCAATAAAATTGGTAGTGACTAAGGTGAACTATTCATGCATCGGTTATATATTGCATGCACCCCACGTTTTCAGTTTTACAAGTATTTTCATAACTATTAAAAATTCACAATCACAAATTTTCTGGACAATCTGTATGGGGTAAGAAATCTGTATAGGGTCATAAATCTGTATGGGGCAAGGAAAAATTATTTCGTACTTTTCAGTCCGTTTTATAAAAGTGGTATATTGAAAAAATAAATCTGAACTTCTGGTTGACGTTCAATGATTATTGGAATTGTTTTTCTTTATATTTAGAGGTTGATCAATCTTCACCTCATTTGATACATGTATTGCATATGCCAAATATTTTTGCATCACATCAAAATAATGATTCACCCAGATGTATAATCATTTACAGCTTCTACTATAAAAATATCTACCGAACATTTTGTCCCATTGAGTATGCAAACACAAGAATACATTAATAAATTCTTGATGGAATACCACTCTTAGATTGAAATGTATGATTTTTTTCTTAAAATTGGAATTTCCAAAGTTTTCACTCGGAATGAGTTTTTGGTGTTCTTCACTGATATGTGAAACTTTAAATTTTAATTGAAATTCAATTTGGGGTATTTCTTGTTGTCGAATGGAAGTCATAATTTTTTTTACACACAGTTGAAATTTTTCTTTGAATATATATATATATATATATATATATATATATATATATTAATTTTCTGACCACATGTTTATTCTCATTGTTTTCTCGGAATAAGCGCCTCAGTCAGTCTATGTATTTTTTATTTGATACGTCGTTTCAACAAACATTGTTTATGTCATTTTCAGGTAAATTCTTAAACATAACGTGAAACATGTAAAGTTAAGAACATAATACGTTACATAACATCAAACAAATATGATTAAAATTCAAAGAGACTTCCAAAACTTACAATATAATTTTACAGTTATTCTTTCATTATTTCGTGTTTATGTTGAAAAGGGAAACATTCTCAATTGAATATTGAAGAGGAATAATTGGCTGTGAATTGAAAAATCCACGATAAAAATTAAGTTATTTTTTGTGAATGTCTAACACAAAACAACTACTTCCCCGTCTAGAGCCACGCTGGACATTGAACTTCATCTGATAGATATTCTGTAAGGACCCTAACTCAATGAGTTCTTAATTGAGACGGCAATGGAAAATCAAATAACTATCTGAATGAAAAGGCAAATTTTCAATTTCAGATTTTTTCTTTTGAGTTAGGGTCCTTTCAGTATATCTATTAGATGTAGCCCAATGTCCAGCGTGGCTTTAGCCGGGAAAGTATTTGTTTTCTGTAAGAAATTCACAAAAAATAACTCCATTTTTATCGTGGATTTTTCAATTTTCAGAAAAATATTTCTATTCAATATTCAATTCAGAATGTTTCCCTTTTCAACATGAATACCCCACAAGAGGTTATCTTGAACGATGGAAGCTAGTGCTGAAGTGTATCTTTCAGTCGCTGATGATTCCACATCTGATTTCATGAACATCCTGTTCATATTTTCAAACAAATCAATTCGTGTTCATATTTCACAATTGGAATGAACGTTGTTGAATATCTGAGATTGCTAGTATCGAGTTTGTTTTATCTGTTATCGTTTTTTCCCATTTTTTTTTTAATACATTGGAGTGTTCGACATATTCAGTTGTAGTATTTGGGCTCTATTGTTATAATTTATGCAAAACTTTTCCGTGAAGATTTGAAATTGCAATGGGAATTCAATTTAACAGAAAAGGGTCGAAAACAACAAATGTAAAACTTGATATTATGTTATATAAAGATAAAGATATAATGTTATATACAGATATACCAATGGATGATTGATTTGAAGGCCATCGAAGGGGTAGTTTATACTTGTATTTCAAAAAAAATCTAAATCCACCTTAAGAAATGTTTAGCCAAGTTCAGTTTTGGTATATGTGTTATTGAAAGCTATATAATAATATACCAGGAGATGATTGATTTGCAGGTTGTTGAATAGAAGTATATACTTCTGGATATTTCGAAAAAAAACTCCCCCTAAAACATATATAGCCAAGTTCTTTTTGGCGTGCTACTGAGAGGCTATAAATACCGAGAGATGAACCTGGCTAAGGTGGACCGGTACTACAAAGGGCAAATCCAGAAATGAACTTGATAAAGTACAACGACTGGCTTGTTTGGGAATAACAGGTGCCATGAGGACAACGCCTACTAGAGCTCTAGAAGTTCTACTAGGACTACCACCTCTGCACCTTGTCATTGAGCATGAAGCCATGCGTGCTGCATTCAGACTCAAATGCGCAAGTCAATGGATCGGTACTGAGGCAGACCATGGACACTCAGCTATCTGGAACAGAGCAAAGGAAGGATGTCCAGTCCTATTAATGGAAAGAGACAGCACTCCACCTGTTCTGGATTTTAGAGAAGGATCCAATATAACCATCCCCACAAGGGAGGAATGGAAAGACAATGCGCCTGACAGACCCCCAAACCAAGGATCAACCTGGTACACAGATGGATCAAGATTTGGGGGAATGTCCGGTGCAGGGGTCTACGAAGAAGGAACAAAGCGAGAAATCTCAGTTCCTTTAGGCAAATATGCCTCAGTGTTCCGGGCTGAAGTATATGCTATACTCACCTGTGTCCAGGAAAACCTCGACAATAAAAGTCGATGGCCTACTGCCATCTACTCGGACAGCAAAGCTGATATTATGGCGTTGGGCGGCAATAGGATTGTATCCAAACTGGTGTCCGAGTGTAAAAACGCCATGGAAAGTTTATCGAAAACAAGCAAAATCAGCCTTATATGGGTCCCGGGACAACAGGTGTCCCTGGGAACGAGGAAGCAGACAGATTAGCCAAGATAGGATTGGGAAAGATCCCAGTTGGACCTGAACCCATCCTGGGAATACCCAGCAGCCTGGCAATCTCAAACATGGAGGAACTGCTACAAAAGCAGTACCACAAAACATGGCAAGAGGCGCCAGGCATGAGGCAATCAAAGGCTCCACATGAAGGAGCCAGGGAGAAAAATGTCTGAAGAAATCCTGTCACTTAACAGACCGGATATCAAGACTGTGACTGGGCTCCTAACTGGGCTCCTGAACGGGCACATGGAGCTCATCGGGATCACAGATAATCCCCTATGTAGATAGTGCCTGGAAGATGACGAGACATCATCCACTGAGTGCCCAGCCTTGGTGCACCAGAGGAAGATCAACCTTGGGAGCATCATTCTGAACCCAGAGGACGTCAAGGAGATTCAGCTGAGGAAGTTGCTGAATTTTGTCAAAGAAATCGGCATGCCCAGCTCATTCTCTCAGAACAAGTGGGCGCACAATGGGTTCAAATAGAGAGGCCTACGTGTACGGGGCACCTTGTGCGAAGAAGAAGAAGAAGAACCTGGCTAAACATTTCAGAGTTTTGATTTTTTTCGATACACAAATATAAACCGCCCCTTTGACGGCCTGCAAATCAATCATCTCCGGTATATCATTATATAGCTTTTCAGTAACACGTATACCAAATATCGACTTGGCTAAAAAATTTGATGGTGGGTCTACAGTTTTTTCGAAATATAAGTATAAACTACCGCTTCGACGGCCTGCAAATCAATCACCTCTGGTATATTATTATATAGCCTTTCAGTAATAAGTATACCAAAAATGAACTTAGCTGAACATTTTTTAAGGTGGCTTCTGATTTTTGTCGAAATATGGACAATAATAAACTACTTCTTTGCCGGCCTGCAAATCAATCATCTCTTGGTAAATCATTATATATAGTAGTACGTATTCCAAATATCCACTTGGCTTAACATAATTTTATCTAAAAGCATCTCAAATATATCTTGGTATATCATTCTTGAGTTTTCCATTTATTGTTTTCGGCCATTTCCTGTTGAATTAAGTATCCATTGCAATTCCAAGTCCTCAGTCATTCGATTTGGTTGAAAATTCGAAGAAATTTTGAATCACCCGACGTCACTGATCATTTGGCCGCCAGATAAAAAATGGCCGCTAACTTCACACTGTTCTGCTAAATAGGACTTTTTGAATGAATGCAAAGTTGAATATAATCTAAATTTGTAATTCAGATTCTTTAATGACTCTGTTATTGAACCACAATGAAACAAGAAGCACAATTCCTCAATTACTTCTTATCACTTCTTATCACTGAAATGTTATATGGTGTTAATTTTTTTCAAAATTATCATTTTTATTTCAAATATATATTATTCAAAGGGATAAGGGATTAATCTAGTCTTGGATACAAAGAAGTAACTACATCAAAATTGGAAAATTATTTTCATTCAATCCCTTTGAAAAAGATGGTTTCAGCAGAAAGTTGTAATTAATATTGACATACTAAATACATTTACAGGCTTTTCGAAAAACTCCAAGAAATACCATATAAAAATATTTTTAATATATAATAATAAAATATCATATTGAAATGCATTGGAAATGAAATGGAAGCCCCTCCTGTTGAATTGCAAGAGGTTCGGGCTCTCTACAGATTTTTCCAACATTTTTAATATGGTCTCTGGTGAAAAAAATTCAAAATGAATTTAAATAACCTTGATGCATTACCCTTTCATTATTTCAATTGAATTCTGATACAAATCACATTGAAATATTCATTTCAGTTGTATAATATATATAATAGATCAAGATTATTCATGTTTCTTGGATTCAATAAAAAATTAATATTATTTTACACCTCATTATATTGATTTCTCCCAAAAATATATGTCCAAAGACGTAGCTCATTTTTCAAATAAAAACTTTGCCACATCTCTCTCTCGCTCTAGCATAGCCTGCAAAGCTTCTGAGCAAAATAATTCATTCTGACTGAATAACAACACATCAACATTTTGAAAAAGGTCTTTGTGGGATTCTTCACATGACATGAAGTATTGCCTTGAGTGTTCAAGAATTTGGTTTGGTTGGCTCATGCTAGCCTTTTCTGAAACTGGTTCTGGAATCCAATGGTTGTCTTGGAGTGGCTCCGAACTGAAAATATTAATAATGAAACACTATTCAAGTAGGTTCAATAAAATATAACTAGTGTGTGTTGTTTGGGAATAAACAGAAAAAATTGTTTGAAAAAATCATCAATAAATATTCTTGGTGAAAAATATGTTGTCTATACCCATATTTGAGATGATGTGTCATTATCATTTTTAGTTTGGAAATTAAATTGAATGCCCCAAAATTAATTGAAGATAAAGGCGGTGCCATGAAAATAATTTTTTGAGATGAAAGAAGAAACCAAACATTCTCCAAACTCTTGTGTTCAGAGGAAACCAATTGTTTATTTATTTTTTCATTAAGACTACTGCTCCCCTCTTTCATATATTTTTTTCAGGTTTTATCCTTGTATCATGTTGCTCGCTAGATTTTCCAACTTACGAACGGTCACTCAAATTCAACTATCTCAAACTACTATGGAATATCATTTGAAATTTCTGAGAAATGAATGCTAATTTATTATTTTCCACTCTGAAACTCATGGTGACACGCAGTCGTGGATAGTCATAAAGCAAATTTTCCTCTCTACAATCAATGAATCTTGTTTATTTATCATCTCTCTTGAAAGCGTATTGTGAGATTTTGTTAATGAATTGAGAAATATATAAGCATTATCTATTCAGCAATTGCAAATGATTAATATTTTTTTATTTAATACATTGAACTGTGAGAATTTCTCTTTTGAACTTCAATGAGTGCATATATTTCCCAACAACAAATTACTCAACTGTTCATTTTGAATATCAATTTCGTTTTCAGACTTTGTTAGAATATAATCAATATGGGTTGCTTTTCTGGGGCTAATATTTCGATCAGTTTTCACACGGTATTTTCGTACTTTTGCCTGCTGAACACAATTCTGAAATCCAAACATGCCCTTCTCAATTACATTCAGAGACAGTTCTCTCTCCTCTATTCATGATGATAAATAAAATAATTTTGGATTTCATACATTCATTTTGAAGGATCAATCTGGTTTGAGTTATGTTTTTATTCATAACCTGGTTTCGTCAGTTAAAAAAGGAGGAGTTTCTCTATTCGACGCTTATATTTTGTTTATGCATGATCACGCACAACTTTTCACAGAGTGGTTCGATTCCGATGATTATTTTTACATTGGATAGGGTGTACTTCGAAGTTGGTCCCAATTCAATTTGAACAACAAAATCTATCCCTAAGGGTAGTAAAATGAAGGATATTAATCGTTCACCCTCTGAATGTTGGTCCGTTAACCGATCAGGCATAACTTTGTAGTGGGTTTTCCGATATGTATGATTTTTTTTATTAGGAAAGGTATACCTCATAGTTGATCATATTCCAATTTGGAATGAAATGATCCACCCCTATGGGTGTAAAAATTGGGGGTGATTGATTTTTCACTTGTGAACTTTGGCACACATATGTAGTTGACATTGACAGACCCTCCTACATCCGTCAAAATGATTACATTCTATGAAAGGATGGAATGATATACAAAGTGATGAAATCGACTAACCAGAACTTTCAAAATTAATTTATATTATATAACAATAAATAGTTAAAATAAAAAATCATATTATTTAATAGTCAATAGTTGAAGTAAGCTAGGTAAGTAAGTATTTTGGAAGTAATCGAAAATTAAATAGGTGGTAATTAGTAGATTTCAGCAACAAAAAATTGGTAAAAATACGAACTTTTTAACAAAAAATTAAACCGAAGAAAAAATCAACTGAAAAGCGAAAAATAAAATAAACCTTCTTAGTCTAAATGATAATTGAGCTCCTAAACTAATGTAAGTAACTGATTTCGAGTCGGCGCCAAACAAACTAACAATTGAATCAGGTAAAGCGTAAAATGATGGCAGCGAGATGCACGGCTGCGTTTTGATTACCTCTTTCAAGGTAATATAATGATCTTCGATATTGGCGCCGACTCAAAATCAATTAATCACATTAGTTCAGGAGCTCAATTATCATTTAGACTAAGTAGGTTTATTTAATTTTTTGCTTTTCAGTTGATTTTTTCGTCGGTTTAATTTTTTGTTAAAAAGTTTTTTACTTGCTCAATCGTCTTTTTGGCTGTGGAAAATCATAAAAAATATGGAGAAAAGCATTGTTACAAAGGGGTAATAGGTAAAAAAAAACAGTTTTGACTTTTATTTTCACGGAATTGCTCTGAAAACTGACGAGAAACATGGTAAAAAAAACGTGTCATAAAAGGGTTTAAAAAAACGTAACAATCAAATTTAAGCTTCATTTTTGCTGAATTGAATTCATCACGAGAAGCATAAGAAAATTTCTTGCAAAGGGGTTAGTTTCAAAAGGGGTAACTTGATGATGATTTGAATTATTTCTGTAAGTAAAAAATGTATCCTTCGACTCAATGTTATCTTCAATTCTTTTGTAATTGACTTGATCAAACAAACAATCATCCATTTTTTTTATAGAAAACTCACGTTTTTGTTTTGTTGAATGTTTGTTAATCTTAGCAGATAATGTGCTAATAAAAAAATAAGTTGAGTTCAGTCAAAAACACTAAAATCGTTTTTCAATTTTCGAAAATCCAACATTGAATTAATGTATTGGCAATTCTTTTGTTTTGTTTTAAATCTATGTTCAAGTGCATGAGAGTTGCCTTATGATCAGTAGGATGAGTTTCCAAAACAAAGGTTTGACACAATTTTTCAATATCGATTTCTCTAGTATGCTTGAAAATATCCGAGAATGTTCATTCGATTATTTACACAAATTCAACATCTGCTCTACAATGCATTCGTTTCTGAATTCCCTGCGAAAATGTTTATTCTTGGTCAAATATTTCATGGAGGTTTTTCCACCTAAAAAATCCATATTATTAAGAAAGTGTCTCTTGATATTTTGTGATATCAATAATGCTAGGAATATTAATATATTCTTCTCGACTTTGGAATCTATGAGGGGAGGATATAATAATAATAAAGGTCTTTATTATTAACCGACGAAACCAAAAAGGAGGAAGTTCTCTATTCGACGCGTATATTTGATTTTTTTCATAATTCTATTTATGTATGATCACGCATAACTTTTCACTGAGGCGTCCGATTCCGATAATTATTTTCCCAGTGGTTAGGGTTCTCTTCGAAGTTGGTACCTTTCGAATTTAAAAGATGAAATCCACCCCTAAGGGTGGCAAAATGAAGGATATTGATCACCAACCCTCTGAATGATATACAAAGTAATGAAATAAACTTACCAGAACACCAAAAATTATTTTTATTACAACAAATAGTAAAAGTAGATAATCATATTATTTAAGTGGTAATAGTTGAAGTAAGGTGGGTAAGTAAGTATTTTGGAAGTAATCAAAAAACAAGTAGGTAGTAATTAGTAGATTTTAGCCACAAAAAATTGAAAAATAAAAACTTTTTAACAAAAAATTCAACCGACGAAATACGGAACTGAAAAGTAAAAAATAACATTCTTAGTCTCAGTAACTAAGCTTCTAAACTAATGGCGGTAACTGATTTTGAGTCGGTGCCAAACGAACAATCAACAAACATAATTAAATTACTCCAAAAAAAATATCAGAAAGTCACCGCGCAACTCGATGCCATCATTTTACGCCCAATTCATTTGCTTGTTTGTTTGGCGCCGACTCAAAATTAGTTACTTACATTAGTTTGGGAGCTCAGTTACTGAGACTAAGAATGTTTATTTTATTTTTTACTTTTCAGTTCCGTATTTCGTCGGATTAATTTTTTGTTATTTTCAAGTAATATACATAGAGGTTGTTATATTGTAATAGTGAAAAAAAACATATTTTTGAAAATAAAGGGCAAAGTTTATTTTCTGCAGAGAAAACAGTAGCTTCACTACGAAAATGTTCTTCCACTTAACCTTGATACAGTCTGTCAAGGGGAACATTGCAGTATTTAGCCTTTTGATTGACAATAGACAATGAGAGAAAAGGGATCATTATCTTTATACTTATCAGTTTCTTTGGGCAGCAAGGTAGAGGAATATCTAGAATTGTTTTTTGAATTGTTCATTTTTATATTTAGATCTGAAGCAAGTGATGCTGAGGTTCTTTATACTTTCAGGAACGGAATTATACAACTGTTAAATTTGGTTAGTAAAGGATCGCCTGAATATTCCAGTTTTGAATTTAGGTGGGGATAATGAACCTTCAAATCGTAGATTCAAATCATGTATATCTGTTCTGAAAAATATTTTATGGAGCAAATATGTGGGAGTTTTAAATAAAACAATTTTGTGTTATTAAGTGACTGCGTGATGAATTCTTCTATTTTGCATATTTAACCATCCAATATGTATTAATTTGTGTGATATTCTCTGGTTTCTTCTTGCACCGTAAATTAGCCTTAAACGGGAATTCTGCACTTTTTGAATTCTATTTTTATATACAGCTGTTAAGTTCGGACCATATACGGAGTCAGCGAAGTTGAAATGCGATAGAACTAATGCTTCACATAGTTTTATTTTGATGTTTCGAGGAAATAAATGCCTGTTTCCATAGATCGGTTTCAGTGAGCTATATGCACGATGAAACAATTCATTGACATGTTTTTCAGATCTCAAGTCTCTGTCTATGATAATGCCTAGGTTTTTAGCTTCTCTTACTATAGCGATTGATTCGTTATTAATTTCTATATTAATAGGAAACTAAAGTCTAGCCTGATTATATATAGAGCCAAATACCATTACTTTTGATTAAGCACAATTTATTAGTGAACAATGCTCAGAAGCCAACTCAATAAACGTCGCCAGTTCCCTATTGATAGTTTCATAGGCATTATCTGCTAACTGCGGAGGAAAATCATGATAGATCCGTGTGTCATCAGCATAGACGTGAATCTTACATTATTCTTGGGATTTTATCAAATTGATGGTATAAATCGAGAAAAGCAAAGGGCCCAAAATTGAACCTTGTGGCACCCCCGAGTCCAATTTCATATATTCGGACTGTTTAGATTAAATTTTCACACACTGTTTACGATTGTTCAGATAATTTTGTATAACGCCAACGGCCGTTTCTGAAAAACCTATATAGTTCAAAATATTGAACATCAATTTGAAGTTATTGGTGTCAAGTGCTCTGATGAAATCTAGCAGTACCAAAATTGTACAGTGACCCTCATCAATTGAGGCAATGATGTCGTCGAATATTCTCAGTAAGGCTGTAGTACAACTGTATCCTTTACGGAAGCCAGATTGTGTAGTACTGATACCATGGTGCAACATTGTGAACATAAAAACTTTTTAACAAAAAAATAAACCGACGAAAAAATCAACTGAAAAGCAAAAAATAAAATAAACCTTTTTAGTCTAAATGATAATTGAGCTCCTAAACTAATGTAAGTAACTGATTTTGAGTCGGCGCCAAACAAACAATTATCGAAGATCATTATCTAGGAAAGAAGTCATCAAAACGCAGCAGTGCATCTCGCTGCCATCATTTTACGCTTCACCTAATTCAATTGCTAGTTTGTTTGGCGCCGACTCAAAATCAGTTACTCATCAGTTAGAGCTCAATATCATTAGACTGAAAGGCTTATTTTGTTTGCTTTCAGTTAATTTCGTCGGATATAATCTACCAATTACTACCTACTTGTTTTTTTATTACTTCCAAAATACTTACTTTTACTTTTCAGTTCCGTATTTCGTCGGTTTAATTTTTTTAGAAAGTTTTTATTTTTCAATTTTTTTTGGCTATAATCTACCAATTACTACCTACTTGTTTTTTTATTACTTCCAAAATACTTACTTACCCACCTTACTTCAACTATTATCAGTTAGATAATATGATTATCTACTTTTACTATTCGTTGTAATATCAATTATTTTTGATGTTCTGGTTAGTTTATTTCATTACTTTGTATATCATTCCATCCTCCCATAAAATATACTGATTTTGACGGAACAAGAATAATGTCAGTAGCGATCTGTCATTGTCAACTACGTATGTGTGTGCCAATGTTTACAGTGAAAAATCAATTATCCCCTATTTTTCTACCCGTAAGGGTGGCTGATTCCTTTCGAAATCCAAATATAAGGTATACCCTATCTATTGAAAAGAAGAATCATCCAAATCGAAGAACCCAGTACAAAAGTTATGCCTGATAGAATCGGTTAACGGACCAGAATTCAGAGGGTGAGTGATCAATATCCTTCATTTCGCTACCCTTAGGGGTGGATTTCATCTTTTAAATTCAAATGGGACCAAAGTCGAAGTTCACCCTATCCACTGAAAAAAGAAATAATCGGAATCGGACGCCTCAGTAAAAAGTTATGCGTGATCATACATAAAAAATTATGATGGAAAAACATAAAATATACGGGTCGAATAGAGAACCTCCTCCTTTTTGGTTTCGTCGGTTAAAAATTCAGATTATCGTGATTGCAATCGATAAATAGAAAGCAATAAACAACTCATGTAGGTGTTAAGTTATTGATAGTTATCAGCAGTCACTTGAAACTATCTGGGAAAAAAAATATAAATGGGCGAAAAGCCAACCGAATATCATACAGTCTTCAAAATGGCTCCTCTGAAATTTATTGTTCTCGTTTGTGCCCTCCTAGCTGCCCAGGTGAGTTGCTTTCATAATTTTTCTTGAAAAGATATAGTATTATAGGAATATACAGGGTGTTACCAAACAAGTGCAAAAGTTTTCAGAGGGTGATTCTTTGTCGAGAATTGTAGAGGGTCTTTCATGTAATCAAATGCTCTTAGATCTTTCCTTGAAAAGTTACAGGCTTCGAAAAATGAGAATTTTTTTTCTTGAAGTTGCTGAAGAGTTGAAGAAATGGCATTCTGTGGGCATATCCTACCAATAAAAAGGCTACCTATGAAATTTTTTTCAATATTATTGTGATCTTTTAAAGATGTGAAACATGCAACCCCTATTCCATTTTTCACCAGAACTTTTTAACGAAACAAAATTTCCTCAATTAAAAAATATGTGTTGAAAAGAACGATTCATTCCAAAACTTTTTCAACTCCTGTGCCCGTAAAAGCAATAGTTTCCTATTAAAAAACTAAAATAAAACATTGTGCATAAACGGATCTTCTGTAAATGGAATCGAAAAATCTAGTAGGTGGCTTTCAATTTATGTTTACACAACTTGTGACTTCAATCGTAGTATTTTGAAATTAGTCCGCTTGTTTTGACTTTTAGTAAATGTAGGCATGAACCAGTACCATGTTTTGTTTTAACATAATACCAAATTAAAAATGCAAACAATACAAAATTACAACAAAGAAAAAGGCAACAAGATCAAACGGAACGGAAATATATTAACTGCTCGAAATGACCACCTCCAACCATTAGACAGGAATCAAGTTTTCGTCTCATATACTGGCGCAAACGTTGAAATATTCCTGGTGTGTTTTGGGTTGTCTCGCAGGCTGCAATGATGCGATTCCTCAAATCATTCACACATTCAATGGGGGTCATATGAACCAAGGACTTCAGGAGATCCCAGATGCAAAAGTCCAAGGGATTTAAGTCTGGAGATTTGGGTGGCCAAGTTTGAGCTCTTGCTCTGCCTATCCAACAGCAACAGCAGTTGTGCTGGAATGGACAGGCGCACCATCGTGCATAAACCATATTCGTGGTCGAATAGCTAGTGGAACATTTTCAAGTGAAATGGAAAGTTGTTCCTGGAGAAAATTTGAATAGGTTGCACCAGTTAACCTTAACGCTAGAAAATACGGTCCAATAATATTCTCGCCAATAATTCCCACCCACGCGTTAAGTGAAAATTCATATTGATACCGACCTTCTTGATTTGCATATGGGTTATCTTCGGCCGATTGATGATTGTTATGGAAATTTGTAATCCCTCGCCTAGAAAAGTTGAATTCGTCAGTGAATATTACGTTTTCTGAAAATCGAGCATTTTGGGTAATCATTTGAAGACTCCATTGACAAATGTCTATTCGATGGGGAAAATCTCGCGGCAAAAGTTCCTGGACTCGTTGAATATGGTAAGGATAGAATTCCAAACGATCTTCAATCATATTGAGAACCTCTTCTTCCAGGTCCACCGTTCTTATTACTCGTGCATAAATTGTGTGATGAGGTATCGCGCGCTGAGGATACATCTCCGCATAGAGCCGTCTAGCTTCCAAAGAATTTCCATTGGCACGACCATACATGAAATGCATATCGGCCACTTCAGCGTTAGTTCAATTTTTCACATTGAAGATATAAAAGACACAATTGAACTTCCAACTACCACATAAAAATCAAAGCGACTTGACAACCACCTACTAGATTCTTTCTATTTTAAAATACTACGATTGAAGTCAACAGTTGTGCAAACAAAACGTGATTGTTTCGATTCCATCTACCGAAGATCCGTTCATGTACAATGTTGTATTTTTTATTGGGAAACTATTGCTTTAACGGACACAACACAAGAGTTAAAAAAGTTTTGCAATGACTCGTTTTTACCCGCTTTATATTAGCTTCACTTGTATGTTTGTTTGTTTGTTTGTAACCGACTTCTTGGGGCGCGATTTTGACCCACTTCCAGACGTCCGAATGATTTGAAATTTGGCAGGTGTACATAATTCCGGTGACAATGCATTGAGAAATTTTTGTGTGAAAAAAAAACAAAATGGCGGCTCCAATATGGCGTACGAGTTTTGTGATTATGGTCCGATTCGCTTCAAAATTGGTATCCGAGGGTTTGCGTGGTGGAGATTATGATTGGAAAATTGGAAACTCGAGATGGCGGCTCCAAAATGATGGACGAGTTTTGTGATTATGGTCTGATTTTATTCAAAATTGGTATGTGGGGGTTTTTGAGGTCGAATATTATATTTTTTTTGTAGAAATTGGAAAATTCAAGATGGCGGCTTCAAAATGGCGGCCGAGTTTTGTGATTATGGTCTGATTCTATTCAAAATTGGTATGTGGGGGTTTTTGGGGTCGAATATTATGATTACCTGATTTGATAAAATTATTCCATTTTTTTATTTGCAAAAATATAATAAAAATAATAGTTTAAAAAAAACTTAATAAACACGCTTTTATAAATAAACCACACTACAAAGTAGGAAATGAATAATAGTTCAAAAAAACTAAAAAACATGCTTTTATAGAAAACCAGACTAAAAAAATTGAAAATAAGAAAAAAAAATATTTTATTTAAAAAAAGGCGTGGGGTGCATGGTAATAATTATAGTACATTACACACCGAGGCGATACCATGCAGCCCACGCTATCTTGAAAATAAAATAAATTTTTTTCTCATTTTCTATTTTTTTAGTCTGGTTTTCTAAAAAAGCGTGTTTTTTAGTTTTTTTAAACTATTATTTATTTTCAACAAATGTTTAAATTGAGAAATTTTGTTTCGTTAAACATTCTGGGAAAAAATCAAATAGGGGTTGTATGTTCCACCTCTTTGAAAGATCACAACAAAATTAAAAAAATATTCATAGGTAGCTTTTTTATCGGTAGAATATTCCCACAAAATGCCATTTCTTCAACTCTTCAGCAATTTCAAGAAAATAGATTTTTCGACAAGGAATCACCCCCTAGAAACTTTCGCACTTATTTGTTTAATTATCACTTATAATCTCTAAAGACCATGAATTATTTCTGGAAATGTTTTTAAAAATTCGCAGATGAGAAAAAAATTCCGGAATTATGGTTCAAGTCGCGGGATATTCGGCACGAAAATTGTATGCCAAAACTATTTGGAAATAGAATTGAATTGGTGAGATACCTATGTAATGGGCACCATCATTCATTATTCGCGATTTTGATGCCAAATATTTTAATTTATCCACCCCACACAGCACATGTACGTACAATGGATGAACAATGGACGTTGAATATGGATGTTCAAGACATCCACTGGATGTCCAGAATTAGTCCAATGTACATTCAATGGACGTTCAATGGACGGCCAGGACACCACTTTGGACGTACAATTAAAGCCCAGATAACGTCCAATGGATGTACATTGTGCGTATTTTGGGCATCCATTGTATGTCCATATTTGGTAAAATTGATGTCCAGAACATATCCAAATAACAACCACTGTGGTCGTCCAATGTACATCCATTGTTTATCCAAAATGAATCCAGAGGATACAGATTATTCAAGGTATCTTGTAAATAATGGGCAATACTTTGGAAACATATTGTAAAGGTAAAACTAACACAAGTTCTCATACAAACATTGTTCTTGTTGTGTGCCCCTTTTAGACATTTCTACTTGAATAGAGAATCACAAAGACTTCTCGATGAAGTAATCACAAAAATCTCGGTGATACAATATTCGAAAGGGAATAAGTACCAAGTGTTATTTTTTTACCTATACCATATGTTAGCAAGTATTGCCCAATATTTCAACACCCTGTATAAATTACATTTCATATCAGAAAGTTGACATTTGATTGTTATAACCCAAAATTCCTTAGTGTTCTGGATCTTAATTAAAATTTTTACGAGCATGGCATATCAGGATAAATATTCTTTGATAAGTAATTTTTCGTAAAATCAATAATTTTGGAAATAAACATTTTTTTATTCAAAATTATAATTTATATTCCAAAAACTAACACATTCACAAAACAATTTTCTCTATACAATTCCATAAATAGATTTCAATGAAATTTGTCTTCTCACATATTTCAAAGGTTGAAATCCAACTAAAAATTTATACAACCAAAATTGAGCTACTAGAACTCTCTAGTTTCATTTTTTTATATCTTGCACATATCAAAATTGACGACACTTTCAAAAACTAACTGTTAACACATCATCCACCAAAGGAATTCATTAAATAACAACATAAATGTAAGTAGATAATCTAAAAAAATGTATAATGAAACAAAAGAATATCAACACTGGTCAAAAGTATAAATAAATAAAAATATTCTGAGAACGATTCATTTCCTTTCATTTGCTCTCCTTAACCATTTCATATTTGCCTCGTCTATTTCTTTTTTGTTCGTTTTTTCATATGCCTGTTCTGCAGCACCTGTATGTATGTATATATTCAATAATAATCAACAATATATCTTTTGTTCCACCCACTGATCAGGAAGTCGGCCATTTTCAAATCCTTGAATGATTGTTTCATTTTCGATGTGGTAAATATATTGAGATGCGAGACCTTTGCTTATAAGTCGGGATGGACGGACACCTTTTCATCAACTCATATGTGATCCCTCCTCCAGTTTTTGAAATCTAATTTGACTGAAAAATGAATAATCAACATAACGGAATGAAACTTGGCTTCAAAGAGTATGTACAGGAAAGATTTGCCAAGTTTGAGTTTGTTATATATGATCATTACTCCAAGACTACTTGGAAAATTATACACCTTCATTTATTTCACTATTGACAGGAGACACTTGAGAGGGATTCGATCCTGTTTTTATTGTAGGCTTGAATGGATGTAATTTGCCATTTGCTTCAGTATTGACAGGGGACACATGAGAGGGACTCAATCCTTTTTTCATTGTAGGCTTGAATGGGGGGAGGTAGAGGAAATTTTCATTTGTTTCATCGACCTCACTTTCTTCTGAAGAAAATACACCCTTCTTCTTTCTATATTTTCTAGACTATGGATCTTCATCATTCAGATTACTGCTGTATTCAGCCACTTTTGTTTTATTCCTTGCTTCCAATATATCTGTAAATCTGTTGAAACCTGCAGCACACTCATTTGCATCTAAATAAGATTCACCACCATTCATCAGTCGCACTATCTTATAATATTTATTCCAAAGGTTTTTGGAACCCATATCAATCATTAATGGAAAGTATACTTGTTTATTACCATCGATGAACGAACGAAACGAAGTCGTAAATGGAGAGCGAAGACGCGGAAGCATTAACCTCACATTTTTGACATTTCTCAACAACACTGAAGGCACGTTCCACTAAACGTTCGCGGCGCTCGCAACGACCCAGAAAATTTTAAAAATATTTCATAGGCGGCAAGAAAAAATAGCAACCGGAAAAATCAAGTTTTCCGATCCCGAAAAGAATACAGTGGATAAAGTATTGTTGAATTTAGAAGAAGACAATTTTATTTGTTCATATATCGTTTATTATAAAAGAAATTAATGATTGTATTTGAATGGGACAATGGATGTTGATTGTTGAATGTACAATGAATATTCTGAAATGTACATAAACTGGCCCAATAAAATATTCCATCGCGGTTGAAATTTATGATTGAAGATACTTACGAATTTCATTTGAAATAAAAATAATATTCTTAGGGATTAAACTGAAATTCATATAAATATTTTTAGACATTGAATGAATGTACAATGGACGAACGTTTCCAACATCCAATGGACGTCCATGTTCACACGTACAATGAACATCCATTCAATGTCCATGGACGTTTGGATTTGAGATGGACCTGAAATGGACGTCCAATGGATGTCGTGTGTTCTGTGGGATGCTCTTGTAGAATAAGCTTTATATAATCAAATGAAGTAGAAAATATTCCACTCAATGTCACATAATTTTATGATATTAGAGAAAATAGGAAAAAGCCTGTGTTGTAAATGATAGTGGACACTATATTGGTAAAACATTAGAAGTTTTCATTTTATTTCTTTCACTTGCTCTAGTGAAACAAGGTTCAAATGATAATTTAAAATAAATAATAATTTTATACATTCCACAATTCCATGATAGAAATAATAATTGGGTCAATTTGGACATAAAAATGGTGGTCAAATAACAAAAATTCCCGGAGAGCCAAATATTGGTGGAGAGCTGGGGTTTACAATTACAAATAAAGTTTTGAAGATCCCCATCGATCCTATGTGTGCTACAAAAGTTATCAAAAAAAAACTCCAGATCAACGTTGTAGATCTTAAAATTCTCTACAAAAATGGTGGATATGATTTTTTTCCTGAGAGTTATCATTCCTGAGATATCGCGATTGTAAGAGTCACATTATACATGATATGCACATATAAGCCACGTATATACATAATCAGGCACTTGAGACAAGTATAAATACATATTTGTGTCTCTTTCATATATATTATACTATTCTGAAAATATTTATTCAAAAGATAGTCAGTCCCTAACTGAATCCCCTCTACCCACGTGGCCTTGAAAAACATCTGGCTATTCTATTGTCCGTAGGTCTCGTTCATATACCTGTTTTCTCTTAATGCTAAAGGTTCAGTTCAAGTGAATATACGTACTCATTACAAGCGTCTACCACTTAGGTTATTTGTGCTATTTTAAAGCTCGAAAAAATGTCTCAGTTCTGCTTTATTTGCAATAAACAACAATTTTTCGCTAACATTAATAATGAATCCCGTTTCATTTCCATGTTAAGTGACAAATTAACAGCTGCGAATATTGCAGTGAAACAAGCTCAAAATGACGCAGATGTCCTCATAATTGAAACAGCAATAGAAAAATTTAATGCAACAAACACAACAATTGTAGTTGGTGAAGATGTTGATTTGTTAGTACTACTTACTGCAAGGACTCCAATGGATAAAATTATTTACTTTCTGAAACCTGGAAGGGCTCAACAGCGAACAGAAATATATTCTTCAAAAAGATTATCCTGCTTATCCCAAATGTTTTATTTTTACATGCGATAACCGGCTGCGACACTTCGTCAGCAATGTACAGAAGGGGCAAAACGTCAGTATTTAAATTATTCGAAAAAAAAGATTTGATTGAATGCGCTTAAGTATTTACAGAAATTTATTCCACACCTCAAACAATAATTACGGAAGGAATTCGCTTTCTTCTTGCGGTTTATGGAGCTCCAAAAAAAATTACTTGCATTGATAAATACCGATACTTAACTTTTGTAAAAAATACACGAAACAAGAAACAAGTGCAACTATCATGTCTTCCTCCAACATCGGCATCTGCTATTCAACACTTGTATCGAGTATACTATCAAGTTCAAATATGGCTAGGTAATCAACTGAACCCAGGAGACTGGAATTGGAAATTGATAGATAATACACTGGAACCGATTCAAACTTCACTTCCACCTGCTCCAGAAAAACTCCTCAACACTATTTTTTACAATTGCAAAAAAGGTTGTAGTGCCAAATGTGGCTGTAAAAAAGTCGGGTTGCTGTGTTCTCCAGCGTGTACCAATAATATTTTTATGTGATCTGGCTCAAAAAAAAAACAGAAATTATATTTTCGTATAAACCTGGAACTTTTCTATTCAGAGTTGGTGTGGGATCCAAATCTCCCAAAATTGTTTCTAATATTTCTATGTAATCTGTATGTACATGTTGTACGCAAGACAGCAATTCAAAATGAACAGAAAAAATGGGATATTTATTCACTGAAAAACACAAACAGCATTTCTATTTTTCTCTAAACCCCAAACTCTGGCATCAAAAATTGTAGAAGATGTCAAATCTCTATGAACGCTTCTAATATTTTCATGTGATCTAGCTCAAAAAAAACAGAAATTATATTTGTTATAAACCTGGAACTTTTCTATTCAAAGTTGGCGAGGGATGCAAATCTCCCATTTCTAATATTTCTATGTAATCTGTATGTACATGGGTTGTACGCAAGACAGCAAACAGAGGATGGGAGAAGCTCCTGGATCACATTCAAGAATGTATGAATTCTGAATAAAAACGAATTCGACCTTTTATTCACGTCAAAAAAAAACTAAAAAAAAAAATCTTAGGAAGACTCAAAATCTCTCTGATGCCGCTTGAAAGACAGTCAGAAACCTCGATGGCGCGGCCACTGGGAAAGGTAGATTTCAAATTTATTTATTGATTCTGAAATTGTCACCAATTAAGCATCATGTACCACGAGAAATATGAATTTTTCATTGGAAACAAAAACAGAAATTCCATTGTTGTATGAACCCTGAACTTTTACAATTGAGAGTCGGCATCTGATTCACACGAGCGAGAAACCTCAAATAAAAGGAGCATACAGTGTGAACAAAAATTATTGACTCTCATGAGTGTTAATTTACAGCGATTTTTATTTGTGTGTACATCTTAGAGGAAAATAGACCAATCAAGAGATATTTTCAGATTTAGTGATTTTCTGACAAAAATAGTAATATAAAACTGACTGTGTATATCCTGTTATATTTTCTACTCCCAACTATCATTGCTTGATTTGTTATAAACATTTAAGAGCAGCAATTCTTGTTTTTTTTTTCGATTTTCGTTTGTCACATGAAAGCTAATGGAAAAATTAAAATGCAAAAAAAGAGCCCTAGAACGACTCGATCAGATCATTATTTACGACTTATTGGAGGCGTTCTATTATGGAGATCATGCAATCCTTTCAGAGGTTCTATGTCATTATGGTACACCATATTACCGGATTAAATCTCATCTGGAAAACCGCAAAGTATACGTGGACGTGCAAACACGAAACCATACTTATCCCTCAAATATTTGATCTAATTTCGGAATTTTGAAATTTGGTGTACGTCAGGGATCAATATTAGGACCTTCGCTATTTGGATATACATAAATTGATGGATAGGCTTCCAACAATGCCTTTTTCATTTATGGATGACACAAGTATTCCTAATTCGAATAAAAATTTGGATGAATTGGTAACAAAGTCCCGAAAATGCGATGAATGACATTCTAGACTGGTTCACCACAAACAAACTGCTGATCAATTTCAATAAAACATTTATCATGATTATTTACCCGAATAAATCATGCGAACAACCTGAAATCATCACAAAAGATGGGAGTATTGAAGCCAACTGCATGAACCAAATCCTAAGGTTACATCCTCGATGAGATGTTAGACTGGAGGATGCATATAGCTGCGAAGAAGAAGAAGCTATACAGTGCCATATACCTATGCAATAAAAACTATAAAAAATAAAGTGAGTATCAACGTAGTAAAGACTGTATATTACAGTTATTTCCAAAACACACTCTTTTACGGTATCGAATTTTGGGGAAATTCGTGCTCTCTTGGGACTGCGAAGGACACAATCATGTGAAGAACCCTTTCTTAATTTCAAAATATTTACAGTGGTCAACTTGCACATATTCGAAGTCGCAATAGCTGCCTTAGAAAAAAAACGGAACTTCACAAAATTTTCTGACTCGCAATTACAACACTCGTAACAAAGATAATTTCTTGATACCATCATTCAATACCATAATACATGGGAATAATAATACTTAACAAACTATCTAACTCTTTCGAAAATCAAACAAGTGCAAAAATATATTGAGAAAACTTCTGCGAACTAAAGTATACTATACTCCCAATGAATTTTTCGATGACGCACAATAATTTCTACTTTCAAGTGAAAAACGGATACTCTAAAATCATATTCATGCTCAATGTATAAAAAAAACGTTTTTTTCTCGTATGCTCTATGACTGAAACATGTCATTTTCAACTGAACTATGTATTCTAATGAATCGATAATGTAGTGATGTAGTTTCCTGAAAAATAAAATTTGTCTGTCTGTTATTAGCAACGGAAAAAAATCGAAATAAACAAAAAACTGTGTTTCTTTGAAAAATTCGTAATAATGTCATTTCTGAAGTTGTAGCGCAGGCTCTCCGCAACTAGACCAGGGCTGAAGCCTTTAAAAATGGTAAAAAGTGAAAAAAAATTATAGTAGGATGAAACCCATTTGAAAAGGAAGAGAATATAATAAAAATGATAGGAAAACTAATTTACGGGCGATCTGAGGTCGGGAAGTGGAAAGGGGTGAGTTCTTAAGGGAAAAAAACGGTTAATCTCGATTTCCGGCAGAACTACAAGTCCTATGGAAAAAAAATCTACAACTTTTGTACCTACACTTTTTTCACATAACCTCAAAATTTATGTGAAAAATTAAAATAACCAAGTTTTTGGTTTTTTATTTTTATCTTTCACAAAAAAAAAAATCCACCAAAATTCAGTAAAAACTTACCTTTTCATGTCTCAAACACACTGTCATTTATTTGATTTGAAATATTTATTAGTCCGGTCAATTTAGACATTCGAAGTTACATAAAGTCCCAACAAGCTGAATTTCTGTGAAGTTGTTCAAAACATAATTACAAACAATGTCTAGAAGTTCCCCATCATTCCCCTGTAAGGAAAAAATTTAATTCAAGGTCAAAGGTCAAAAAAATTAGTTTTTCGCGATTTTCAGCAAAACGGTAAGTTTTATCATAAAAGTACCCTCAGTCAAAAATTGTAGATCATAAAATTATCTATAAAAAAAGTATCAATCCTTTTTTTCTTACGAGCCACCGTTTCTGAGATATAACGATTCTAAAAGTTATAAAAGTTGTTATCGTCATAATATGCACACGTTTCCACGCCACCTATGAGGTAGTGTACTTAGCGCGTTTTTGTTAACGTGGTTTCTCCAGTGGGCCTACTCCACGGGTCAGTTGTGATCCTGTTTAATGTAAAACTATTGCAAAATAACGGAAATTTTCAAAGATTGGGAAAGATAAAAGCGATGTAAATGAAAAAAAAGTGTTGAAGTTTATTCGTCTTATTCGTAAGTTTCAAATTCTTGTTCTTCTTCTTGATCTTCTTCTTGTTCTTCTTCTCCTGCTTCTTCTTCATCTTCATTTTGGATGCAAGTAAATTGCGTCAATAGCGATGTATCGCATGATACTTCGTCGGAGTCAAACGAATCCTCCATTGTTTGTGATTCAATATTAGAGCACGACCGGCCTTGACAATTTGTGCATGCCAAAGAACAAGACAGACCGACTTTTTTGCAACCACATTTAGCACTGCATCCCTTTTTGCAGTTGCAAAAAATAGTGTTCAGCAGTTTTTCCGGCGCAGGTGGAAGTAAAGTTTGAACTGGCTCTAATATATTGTTGACCAACTTCCAACCCCAGTCTGTAGGGTCTAGCTGATAACCAAGCCACACTTGAACTTGGTAATATACTCGAAGAAGATGTTGGTGAGCAGCAACTGAGGTTGGAGGAAGACAAGCTAATTGAACTTGTTTTTATTTTATTTTTAACGAAACATGCATATCGATGTTTATCTAAACAGGTAGTTTTTTTAGGAGCTCCGTACATAGAAAGAAGAAAGCGGATGCCGTTGGTAATAACTTCTTGTTGAGTTGAATCACTTTTTTTAAAAACTTCAGCACATTGAATTAAATCTTGTTTTTCAAACATTTTGAAAACTGCTGTTTTACCCCTCCTGTAAAATGCAGATGTCGTATCACAGCCAGTTATTGCGTGTAAAAATAGTACATGATCTTTACACTTTACAAAAGTAAATAAACTTTTTGATGAATATATAACTGATTGATGCTGAGCTTTTCCTGGTTTTAAGAAAAAAATAGTTTTTTCAGTTGGCGACTGGGTTTCTTTTTACCTGATATTCTTGTAGTTGAAACTTATGTATATTTTATATTGTAAGTATAAGTTACAATGACCGATAGAAAAATATTTAAACATTTAATATATATATATATATATATATATATATATATATATATATATATATATATATATTATATAAAATTTTACAACTCTAGATGTATATACGTGGTGTACTCATGCATATTATGACGATAACAACTTTTATAACTTTTAGAATCGTTATATCTCAGAAACGGTGGCTCGTAAAAAAAAAATTTTGATACTTTTTTTTAAGATAATTTTATGATCTACAATTTTTGTCTGAGGTACTCTTATGATAAAACTTACCGTTTTGCTGAAAATCGTGAAAAACTCATTTTTTTGACCTTTGACCTTGAATTAAATTTTTTCCTTACAGGGGAATGTTGGGGAACTTCTAGACATTGTTTGTAATTATGTTTTGAACAACTTCACAAAAATTCAGCTTGTTGGGACTTTATGTAACTTCACTCTCATTTTTTGGTCTAAATTGACCGGACTATATGTTTTCACCTTATTTTGACTCAATTTCGAAAAATCACCCTAATTTTCAATCAAAAATTCTCGCGTCAAAATATCAGCTTCTTTAAAAAAGTCGATGGGCTTTTTATTCGTTGAAATCTTTACTTTCTGATGGTAAAAAAAAAACATTACTGTGGTGAATGTTCTCAGAAAATGCAAAGAAACGAAAAAAACTCGAATCCGAAAATTTAATAAGACATCTACAATAATTTGAGAAAGTTGTAGAATTTTTTTCAAGTTATATGCGTAGATGCCTATTTATTGCTATTTTAAGATAACTTATTTACCTGAGTGACCTACGGAAAATTTTAGCCCATCAAATGGTACTTCATAGAGAAGTGGAGAAGGGGCTAGGAGGGTCTGGGCCTTACTACCTGTTATTTCTTTGCATTTTCTGAGAACATTCACCATAGTAATGTATGTTTTTTTTACAATATCAGAAAGTAGAGATTTTAACAAACAAGTCCACCGACTTTTTAAAAAAGCTGATATTTTGACGCGAGAATTTTGGATTGAAAATTAGGGTGGTTTTTCGATATTAAGTCAAAATAAGGTGAAAAAATAAATATTTCAAATCAAATAAATTACAGTGTGTTCGGGACATAAAAAGGTGAATTTTCAAAATTTCGTTTTTTTTTTTTTGAAAAAGATAAAACTAAAAAACCAAAAACTTGGTTATTTCAATTTTTCACATAAATTTTGAGGTTATTTGAAGAAAGTGTGAATACAAAAGTTGTAGATCTTTTTATTACCGGAAATAATTTTGCCGGAAATCAAGATTAACCGTTTTTTACCCTTAAAAAGTCACCCTCTTCCACTTCCCGACCTCAGTTCGCCCGTAAATTGTTTTTCCTTTCACTTTTGTTATATCCTCTTCCTTTTCCAAAACGTTTCATCCTACTATTATTTTTTTTGGTTTAAAAAATTATCGACCCTGGGACATAGTAGAGATTGATATGTACTTAAGGTGTAGAGAACTCAATTTGAATTTTTCAATGCACTATATTGGAGCAAGTTTGGATGCCTCATAGGTGATCTGATTTCAATTTTGCAAAAATATATTGTGAGTAGAAGTATTTTCTATTCTTATTTTGCGTTAAATTGCTGCGAAATAGGTGGGGTAGGGCAGCAGACGCGGGAAAGCTGCCCGCAAGTTATGAATCTGCTGCTTTACCCCCACTACTCAGCCGCTTACACGCGCTTGCCAGTTTTCGGTCATGTTTGCAACCTATTTCGCAGCATTGCAACGCGAATGAGAATAGACGTTTTGTAGTATAGTCCATCCAATATCAATTGCAGAAGCTGTTTCTATAGGAAGCAAATAAAAACTCACTTCGCTAACACGAGCGTATATGCGAAGAAACGGAACGAGAAATAATGTGTACTGCTCGTAAACATTCTCCGTCGGCGAAGGGAAGATCGGAAGAACCGATAGTAAACGTGGACTGGAGTGACTGCTGGCTGTTCTACAACCGATTCGTCTGGGCCAATCAAGTCGGACATCAATGCTTGGAGGTGTGCCTATACGATGGGAGGTCATAAATCACGCGTTATATTTGTGCTTTGATAGCTCTGAAAGATTAAAAACCAGTAGCGTCTGTGGTCTTGGTGTGTGCCGATCGAAATACGTTTCAGGATATAATAATAACCTACATCAAACAATGAAAGAAATTATTTTTCTTTCTTAATGTATTTGTATAGATAAAAGCTTGTCTTGAATATTTTTTCATTTTTAATTATTTATGAAGTATTTTTAAAATCTTAAAATATCCAAATAAAATTAGTTATCTCCGCCACTGCTGCTCACAGGATTTCGCCGCAAGACTTTTTCATGCTTCTGCAATTGATATTGGGAAAACTATACTATACTTCCACTTGCAACATGCGTTTGAATAATTGAAATCGGACCACCTATGACGTATCCAGGATTGCTCCAATAAAGTGCATTGGAAAATAAATTGCAATTATGCAAAAACCAATGATCTGACAGCGCCTGAATTTTTAACACATAAAGTAAATATCAATCACTACTATGCTACCAAGAGCAAGCGCTACAAAGAATGGTGCCATGATTTTTTTTTTATTTCCGTTTTTCCGGTTTCTCTCCGTTACTAATGGTACGATCGAGTCGTGCTAGGTTTAATTTTTTTGCGTTTTGATTCTCTTCAATTCGTTCATTGGGAGCATCGATATTGCCTCATTGGTTTTCATGTTGAAAGAACAAAATGAAAAAATCACGATTCTTTGCTTTTGAATATTTATAGTAGGAAACATAACAGGATACAATTACGGATCGTCTTTCCTAGTATGTATTATTTTTGTCATGAAAAAATCTCTGATAATTGGCGTAAAAATCAAAGGAATTAAAAAAAGACCAATAATTCGCCAAAATTGGCATGAAAATGAAAGATTGAGATTTTTCTTTATTCTTTCATCGGCCACTCTTTTGAAACTACAGCACCGATTTGGCCCATCTTCGAACATCCGAGGCATTGATGAAAATATTTTGCCGAATTTCGTTTCATTCGAATAAAGATGTTGCCGCCACTCATGGCGAAACACAGATATCCGTTAATTAAAAACTGTGCAATTGAAAGCATGCATTTTGTAGATGTAGAAAGAATCAATGATGTATTTGAATCTTTTGGATGATCTACTGAGGAAGGAATAGATACCAAAATAATCACTCATTTCAGAATACTGACATGGGGATCCTGCTCAACCAAAATCAGCAACAGTTACTGAACCTCCTCAGATTTTCAGCGATAAAATTCATAATTTTATGAGATAATTTGATTTTACGATACTTTTCATCAATGTGTCTATATTACGTTGTGAAAAAAGGTTTTTCAATTTCTGAGTAATTGTTGTGCATGTTGAAACAGATCTCAGCAACATAGTTTATTGAGAATTTCATGATTTTGGAAAATATACATTCATATGAATGAACTAATGGAATTTAATTTCAGGCTCAAGCTTCAGTCAAAGATATCTCCATCATCGAAATGATCAAAAAATTCCTGGGACCAGCCGAAAAAGTCGTTGACGAATACCTCGACAAAGTATACAGAATTGTAGTAGACATTTCCGAAGACGCAAGTTCTTTCCAAGCAAAATCCGTCGATTTTGTGGACAAAGTACTGGATTGCGCCTGGACCAAACTCGAGAAAAAATTGGATCATTTCAAAGAAAGTAAGAAACCTTTTTTCTTGTCAGTATACATTTTGCCACCCGTGTAATATATATATATATATATATATATATATATATATATATATATATATATATATATATATATATATATAGGGTGGCCCACCACATTCGCCTCGGTATTTCTACGAGAAATGAAGAGAGTTAGGGAAAAATTTTTAGCACAGTTATATGTGGGTCCATGAGGAGCATATTCCAAAATTATTTTGAAATAGATAGGGTGACCCCCAAAAAAATTACATACCAAAGTGATGTAGTTGAATGCGATACGGGTGGAATTTGTACTTTTTAATTATTCTTTGGATACTCTGTCTCCTTATTCCAGTTGTTTCACATATTTTTCGCTGACTTGTGTGAGGGTGTTCAACTAGAGATAACATCACTAAATATTCATTTTCCTCATTTCCAGTAACCGGTTTTTGCCGTTCTTACTTATTATAAGATACACTGCCTGTTCTTCGGAAAAGCTGCAACAACTTTTCCAATGAACGCTTGTTAGGATGACTCCTGTTAGGATACCTTTGGGCATATACTCTTGACGCTACTAAACAGTTTTCTTCACACTCACCGATTATCAAAATCATATCAATTCGTTCTTCCTGGGGATAAGTTCTCATTTTACAATATTTCAAAAAGACAATAATTTTAAACTAGTTAAACAATTATAATGGTTTGATTAACAAGTTGTGTCACTGTCAAATACTTTTTGTTTCATAATAATAATTAACGTCATCTAGGCCAGAGCCTACTATTATTGAAAAAATAGTATAATAGGTTTTATAGGAAATCGTAAATGTATGTTTTTATTGACCCCATATTGTAATTTTGGTATTTATTTCAATATGAAGTCTAATTTGCAAAGAAACAAGCGAATTTAACATATTTCGCCTCGATGATTAAGACACGTGCATCTTCTTATTTTGAAGAATGCTTTAATATGTCAGAAATGGCAATAAATTTGAGTTTTTACATCTGCCTGCATATTACTTTAGATACACCGTATTTTCAAAAATTTTAACTTCTGCTTCTAGCGAATCTCAGTATTCCTTAATGAAAAGGTTTTTAAAACGCTTTTAAAGCTTTTCATTACAATACAGTGTGTTTCATTTTTAAGATAAAAAAATTACTCATAAGTAAAATATAAAAACGTAGAAAGCGGAAGAGATAGGTATAGGGAACCCTGATATAGTTTTGAAGGGAATCTAATTCTGCGTCAAATTACGCCACTAACTTTAAGAAGTTATTTAATTGAATGTGTGTCCGAATTTTGAGGCAATTTTTTTCGCCACTCTGTATAATATTGCATTAAAAATTTCATGTAGTAGTTAACTTTAACCATTGAGCTGAGCAGTACATTTAATCACGAGCAGCTCGTTACAAGTTACAGGGTGAAAACAATTTTCAAATTATGGTCTGTATTTTTAAATTTCTCAAAATTTCAGAAACCTTTTTTAAAAATATAAAAAAATATAGGGTGTTCCATAAGAAAAATATAACTTTGGTATGTAATTTTTTTGGGGATCACCCTATATATTTCAAAATAATTTTGGAATATGCTCCTCATGGACCCACATATGACTGTGCTAAATGTTTTTCCCTAACTCTCTTCATTTCTCGTAGAAATACCGAGGCGAATGTGGTGGGCCACCCTGTATATATATATATATATATATATATATATATATATATATATATATATATATATATATATATATATAGGGTGTCCCACGACGATTAAGACAGGAAATATCTCGAACTCGGGAGTAGTAGAGAATTGTAATTTTGGGGTTGTAAATCAAAGCAATCGGTGCAACTGTTTTTGATATTATGTTACCCAATGGACTTTTGTTTTCGGTCACGTGACATCAGATTCACAATTATCAATGGGACAACCTGTATATTTTGACATTTATATGTTCCTCCCGATAAAATGATTCCAACGAACTATCACATTTGTGGTCTAAAACGATTAATTTAAGAACTACAGGTACTTCAACATCCTTGGGCAAACGACGATTTGTTAATGAAATATGAATGATTATTATAATTTTGCCTTGTTTTACTCATCACAAAAAATATAGGACTGCCTAAATATACAGGGTGGCCCTTAACTTGAATAATTTGGCAATTGCTCGTTTCAGACGCTTGTCGTAATCGTGAAGATATTGAAATACCTGTAGTTCTTAAATTAATCGTTTCAGACCAAAAGTGTGATAGTTCGGTTGTCCCATTAGTAATTGTAGATCTGATGTCACGTAACCGAAAACAAAAAGCTCATTGGGTAACATAACATCAAAAACAACTGCACCAATTGCTTCAATTAACAACCCCAAAATTACAATTCCCTACTACTCTCGATTTCCGAGATATTGCCTGTCTTAATCGTCGTGGGACATCCTGTATATATTCAGTTCTCACTTTGTCAACTTGAATAGTTCTCCGAATGAATACAACTTCAAAGCATGATTACTTCAGCCATTCTTCTATTTTGCTTGGTATTTGATGCAGTGGTATGAAAATCCTTAGATTCAATTCCATTGTACTAGCCTCATGATTGAAACGTTTGAAAAACAGCTGAGGAAATTGCATGTTCCATAAAATTTTATATAGTTTTGGAACACCCAAAAGCTGATCTATTCCCTGGCCTGATGAAAAGATGGGTAATCATCCTCAACATCATCCTATTATATCTTTAGCCTTCCATCATCGGTGAATAGTAAATGAAAGTTTTGGCTCAAACTCGCTTTTCGAATATTAGTTTTCTTTTCGTCACTGGATCTGTTGGTGATAACATTTCTCAGAGTAAACAACCGCTTTCCGATCGCTTAGCTCAGCAACATCAAGACTTGCAGCCAAATGGAAGTCGATCATTAATTTCCTGTCTTGTTAATGCTGTATTGTCAATGACCCTGGAAATGGGGAACTTGGCCGACTAAAGACTTTTATATCGTCTAAAGAGTTCTGAAACGATGACATTAATTCACACATTTCAATGACACATTAGTTTATCGTCTCTTCCGCCTATCTACTTTTGCCAACTCTATCAACTCCATAGCTTGTTCCTGTCTATCTCTCTGTCTAAGTTTTCAGTACATTGACATAAGCAATATGGAAGGTTCGTTCTGAACTTCTCTTTAATTTTTCTATCTAATTTTTCATCATTACTGATTTTTTTGCTTCATCATCTTTGATTTCCTTCAACTTTTGTCACTCAACAAAATATTGAAGTATTTTTTCTATTACACGTTTCTTCAGTCTGGAAGGTAAACTAGCCTTTTCCCAAATTTGCAGAACATCATAAGCAGTAGAAGTCACAGAGTGGTTATCGTTTCTCTTCACTATAGTTTTATAATAGACAAATATTTTCATTTGAACAAACTGATAACTCCTTTGACAAACGGTAATCTCAATTGAGACGAATCTAATAACACTTACAGTGGTAGACGTCATTATTCGGCACGATTGTAAATTCAGCCTAAGAGAAATAAGTAGTCAAAAATTGCAAAAGTAAACCCTCCACCATACTTACTCACTTCACACCTATATGCGCATTTATTTCGATAACTAAGTTATCAGTAGGTAAACTATGAATTGTAACATTTTCTCACAATATATTCTAATTGGGTTATTTCATACTCATTACTATTCCTCAAGTCGCTAATGGGATCTTGATGGTTCTATGGGAATCAAAGGAAACAAGATAGAATATATATGCCCATTAGCCTCATTAAGTGAATTGTTATCAGGGTTTCTGTGGATAACACACGAAAAATCAAAACATAGACGTTTCCCTAGCATCCATGATCTTAGTGTTCGAACGAATTAACGTCACGTTAGAAATAGAAGTTGACGGACGATTACCTTTCCTTGACACGCTGGTCATCAGAAATAAAGAGCTTTGGAAATAGACATCTACAGAAAGCTCGCTCACACGAACAGGTTTATCCCAGCCGATTCAAAGCACCACATTCAACACAAATTGTCTAGTTTCAATTTTCCAATACGCAGAGCAATAAACTTTCCATTGAATGCTGATCGCTTCCAAAATTAAATCAGAAAGGTCAAGGAAATAAAAATAATCAATGGACATCAGACATCATCAATAATCTCTTGAGAAAAAAACGTTTCACACGTTTAGTGAATGAAACCATGATATTGAGAAAAACGACGGAGAGCAAAAGATTCATGAGAATCCCTCTCAACACTTTATTCCAGGATGTACATTTCCGAGCAGTTTGAAGTAATAGAAATAACTTGCAAACGTTATTAGAAACCCGAAGGACAAAACTGACATGTTGGATAGGTCAGGAATTTGCTCAGACGGAACATTCAATTTCCAAACGGTTTCACGAACATTTGGCCCATGCTACCTACCGAAGGAAGAATAAGTGAAGTGTAACGGACCACATGATCGCAACTGGTAACAAAATTAATCAAATCGGTCAACGACACTAGAAAATTAGACTACCTGGAGATTATAGTTATGCACGAAAACCACAATAGAAATGTATTTGATGGGGATTAGGGGCCTTGTTCACTTTGATGCCCATAGAACCATCAGGACCCCATTAGCAGCTTGAGGAACAGTAATTAGTATAAAATAAACCAATTAGAAACACCAGGTATATATTTTAAGAAAATGTTACAATTTATTTAGTGAAGTTTACCTACTGATGATGTTAACTCAGTTATCGAAATGTGCATATGTGAAGTGAGTGGGTTACTTGTGCAATTTTTGATGGTGTAACATTACAGCGTCTAGCCAGACTTCAACAATAAGTGGGTTATCACTGAAATACTATATTTCCGATACTCATACATTCAAACATGATTTCGTTTGTTTATAATACTGCAGGGGTCGGGAGAGGGGTGTGTTCAACCCATCCGTGCCCAAACTCCAAACTAAGAACATACGAATGATTGGTCTCCTGTCCAATTTTTCAGATATGTATGTAACCCCGAGATTTTTCCATCCTCCAGCCAGATAGAATATATATCTGAGCTTGCTCTGCAGCATTACTGGTCCTTCCTACCACTGTACCGGTCAGATCTCAGTGATTTCTATGGATTGAATGAGTTCATCGCATATTGCACTTCGACTGAGCTCACCATATTTCTCGGCGCTTTTTCTGAAACCTCTTTTCAATTTGAATTTTCGATAACAGGTGTTGGATCCATTCGAGCTCCAGCGAAGTGAACCCTGAAGAGCTCTTTCCTTGTTTACGTTTCCCCACTTTGTTCGTTTCTGGAGAAGTACATCATGTGTTGAAACCTTCATCATTGAACGGATTGATTGTCATTCCAATTATTCCGCTTGTATGAATCTCGTTTGAGAGTTCATGGAGATTATGGGTCATGCCAGCTCGACTGCTTTAAATGATTTCCATTTTGTTTTTCTCGGGCCTTCTGTTGATATTGCCCTCAATTCCAAACGTTAGAGGTTTGTTTCCCACATTAAGTACGCCAATGCGGTACGTAGTATAACTCTGTAATGTTTTCACCACTTCTCCAGGTATCATCTGGAGATTTTTCATAGCAACCAATGATCAGCTGCAGTTATTCACCCCTGCAGTACCTCACCAGTTCCGCAACAGTCTTCGTGGGTGATTGTTAGGATGAGAGTGTGCCGATTCAAGTACTACTCCTTTCGTTGCTCTGCAGTGGATTAGTTTTCTCACCCTCAGACATTATCATATCCATCCCACCTTTCCTTCATAAAAATTCCACCACAGCTTCTGCGAGTTCTATCTTTTCATGCCGGAGGTGTATCTTCAGAACCCTCAACAATGGTATAAGTTTTCCTCCGAGAAAGCCATCCTCATTCCTTCTTGGTCGCTCTTCGTACTCATTGCTTTCCTAACAGTGATATTTCCTCAGTTTGAGTAGGTGATGTACTATCTTCCCTTGAATGTGTCGTAAGGGGAGAGGGGTAGGCTATGGACTGTGAGACTGGTTCTTAAGGATATTGGATAAATTCACTAATATGTCAAAAATCTTCAATGATCGTGATACTGAATAGTTCCGCAGTTTATAGAAACATTTCCTGTGGCCAATGGACTGAAAGCGTGATATGATCATAACAACGTTTTCTCCTTTAATTTTTTGGCGCATGTTCATAAATGGAAATAAAAATATGATATTTGTTCCTTTTAATGATACCTTGGGTATTATCGAATATAGAAAATACTTACCAATATTATGATAATTACTCATCATCAACAGAGGGACACAATGATACTATGAAAGTCGTGGGATGCATTGAAGCCAGCGGTTCCGATCTCAAAATTCTTTCTCGGGATGTCTACGACATTTCCACCAAATACTTAACCCCTAGCATTCGGGAAATCGCCATTCTCGCTGCCGGTCTTCATGATGACATTCAAAAGATCAAAACAGATGCCTTCGACGCTGCCAACAAGCTCCTAGACGGCGATGGTGGCAATCTACAAAAAGCCCTTTGCGCATTGAATGTAAGTATTCCTAGTATCGAGAGATAGAAAAGGCGAATGTAGCCAGACTAATCGAATAATTGAAAAATTAGAATTTTAAATTCTCTAATCCCGTCATGTGATACAACAGATGCGTACGTACTAAACGTTTATTATAATAATTCATTTCATCAAACGTGGGAAAAAAGTGTAATCATCCTAAAGTAGGTTCATTATTCCTCCTAAGACATTAAACTATATCGGTGTTGTCCTTCACCGTATTGAAGGGATGTGCAGAGGACTATACATTTAATCTCAATTTCTACCAATATAACAACAAGAAGGAAGATAATTTGTTGTTGTCAAATGTTGGTGATACTATTCATTGAATGAATTAACTCTATCTGCAGAAGTGAATATAAGTCATAATACAAACTGAGAAATTAGTGTTAATATTCACTAAACCGTAAATAAATCATGCATTTCTTGTGAACTCGGAAATATTCAGTATAATAATTATGTTCGATAAAAGATAATAACTATGTTGTGATATATTTTTGGAGCGACTTTCAGGTTGTCAGCAGTTACTGAAGGTTATAGCCAATATATTGAATTCGAAATTCAACAAGTCGTGTCGGATATCCAATGAAATAATGATTAATCGAATGAAGAAGTCGTGTATAACTCAGTACATGTGATAGAAGTGAAACTTCTTTGGCGATTTGTGAGTATAACGTTTGGGGTACAACGGCAGAATGGTCTGAAAACTATAACCAGAGATAAATAATATAATTAAAGTCAATATATAATACAAACATTCATAAGATATCAATATGATAATCTACCAAATCAGTTCAATTTTTTTTAATATTAGTCTGTGCTCATGTATATATATATATATATATATATATATATATATATATATATATATATATATATATATATATATATATATATATATTTCCTAATTTCTTGACCACATATGTTTATATTCTTTATTTTCTTGGAATAAGGGCCTTAGTCAGTCTATGTATTTTTCATTTCATGCGACGTTTTGACATTGTTTATGTCATCTTCAGGTAAACTAATATAATTCAACAATTATTCTTTCATTATTTCGTTTCATGTTTCATGAATGGATGGACGTTGTTCATATATATATATATATATATATATATATATATATACTCATATAAACCTTCCCCATTTCATTCCTTTATGGGGTTGACAGTCCAAAAATACTAAATCACATATTCGTATTATTTGTAACGAAGACCACCCATACCGATTTTCATGACACTGACATGAAAACTAACGGTACTCCTATACAAACTTTAAACCTTCAGGATTGAATTTTCAAAAACTCTTAAGTACGCTGAAAAGGGAAACATTCTCAATTAAATTAGTTTATCTTTCAGTCGCAGATGATTCCACATCTGATTTTATGAACATCCTGTTTATAATTTCAACAAATCAATCTTAAGTACGCGTTTCATCATTTGGAAAGAAAAGCCCAAATAATGGTCCATGACTCTAACTTTCTCAGCTTTTTAGGGACAGCCATTTGGTCTACATAAAGCGTCGCCCAGAACCTTTTCTTTGATATCATCATATCTGTATCCGGATAATTATGATGATGATGATGATGATGATGATGACGACGACGATGATGACGACGACGACGACGACGACGATGATGATGATGATGATGATGATGATGATGATGATGATGATGATGATGATGATGATGATGATGATGATGATGATGATGATGATGATGATGATGATGATGATGACGGGGCCACCCTGATCAAAGTTGGCAACATTATCATCCATTCGAAAAACGTCATAAGCAATGATGATAACAGGGCTAAGGTTTTCGTGAACATTCCAAAACCCACCCCGAACAAAGTTGCAACATTATCACAAAACGAAAGACGTCATAAGCAAGATGATGACAGGGCTAAGGTTTCCGTGAACATTCCAAAACCCACCCTGAACAAAGTTGGCAACATTATCACCAAAACGAAAGACGTCATAAGCAATGATGATAACGGGGCTAAGGTTTTCGTGAACATTCCAAAACCCACCCGAACAAAGTTGGCAACATTATCACAAAACGAAAGACGTCATAAGCGATGATGACAGGGCTAAGGTTTTCGTGAACATTCCAAAACCCACCCTGAACATAGTTGGCTACATTATCACCAAAACGAAAGACCTCATAAGCAAAGATGATGACGGGGCTATGGTTTTCGTGAACATTCCAAAACCCACCCTGAACAAAGTTGGCAACATTATCAACAAAACGAAAGACGTCATAAGCAATGATGTTCCAGCATGTGTCCAAACCGTAATTCACAGACACGTAATTAGAGCATACGAAGTGATCAACAAAATTTCTACCTGCATTGTACATTAATTTTTTTTGGTGAATAAATAAATGGTTATTGGCCTTTATCTGTATAGTTTTTATTTCATTATACCGTGAGAGCAGGGTTGTAGAGGGTGATGAAGAACTGGAAGAGAATTCTAACAGAATGCAACTCAAGTGATTTGCCACAGATTTCGGTACATGTGTTTTTACAAACTACTATGTGATATTTATTCCCGAGATGAATAACTCTTTGCTTCTACTCACAAAAACGGGTTTGCATCTTGGTTTCGATTAACATTTCAAGTATTCAGAAATCGCCATCTGTATTTTCGATCTTCATAAAAGATATTTCTTCCTGGGAAACGAAATCCATTTGTGCAAATCCACTATTTTCTGCAAGCATTTCATTGATCTATCAAAACTGACATTCCAACAATAAACTGACATGGTTGATAGTGAATTTGATACTGATGCACTAGTGTACGATTATCGGATAATTGCATAGTGCAGAGTGCCCCAAAAGTATCAACTCGCTATTATTATAGGTACCTATCATTTTTATGAGGAAAAAAATAAGCATTTTATTCTCATTTACGAGGGTATACAAAATATTTGAATTTTTGATTCATAAAATTATCTCATGAAATACAATTCGTGCAATGGGAATATAAGTATAATTTCAGACAAATTTGCACTCATGCTCTTTTTCAACTAACAACCCAACTAACAAATTGGCTTTGTAATTTTCAGGTAACAGTACAATTCAGTTTCATTGGCATTATATTGCGACTGTCGAAAAGCCAATCTGTTGAATTAACATTGCGAGCATGCTCATTTTGTTCTTTGAAACCAAATTGTTGTTTAGATCATTGTGGAGAATGTTCTTAGATTGAAATTATAAAACATCTTAGAGAATAAATTCGAAACAGTTTCTTAAACGTTTATACAAATCAAGTTATACGACATTTTAGCTTAGAGGACCAAAGTGATTTCTAGTAATTTTGTAGTGATATTATCAGGTACTGTTCTGTTCTTTCGCAGATAGATTTATAAATGGTTTATAAAAATTAATCAACAGATTACAAAATTGTTGTATTTGTGTTTCCTGTGATAATCTTTTACTTCAGAAAGCGATATGCTCCCGACAAAAACGGATAAATAACTATTCTATAACAGTACGAATAATATGCTCCTGAATGGTCTAACAAAGCAGTGATAGAACAACAAACTGTTATTGAACACAAAATGATATTGAAAATCACTTTTATAAAATGAAACTGTTACAGTAGTTTTCCATATTAGTTCGGTCTCTTTCTGTTTTCTCAAGTGTGTGTACATGTAAAATGGCGTCAATAACAGAAATAATCAGATGGAAAAAACTAAAATGAAAGTGGCGCTTTCCGCAGAAAACTATCAGAAACATTTTCACGGCACTGCGGATTTTCGTATGAAGGTGAACAATCTGGATAATGAAGAGAATTTTGATCTAATAACTCATCAATACTCAACCAGCTCTGGGCATATGTGGTATACGAGCAACAAACGTGCCAAATGATACCGAAGTGACCGAAAGTAACTGGGTTTCAGAGTTGGATTATTCTAACGAGAAAAAAGATAATGTTATTTCTGAGATGGAAAGAGATGTGAAATTCAGAAATCATCTGAGATCATATGCGGTCTCCTTCAATATATCCCATTTGGCTCTGAAAGATTTATTGAAAAATATCAATAAACGCTTCGCAAGCATCCTTCTTGAAGATCCTAGAACGCTTTTGAAAACGTATCAAACAGTTACAATTACAAAAGTTGGCACTGGCAACTATTGGCATCATGGTTTCGGAGTTAGTTTGAGATAGGCTTGTGGTGAAATCAATGATTTACCGAAAACTATATATGTCAATGTGAACATGGATGGTTAACCAATATACAGAAGTTGTAAATATGAGTTTTGGCCAATAATTTTCAACATATACAAGTTGCCTAAAATAAAACTTATGGTTATTAGAATATACTGTGTCCCAGAAAAGCCAAATAGATAGGTCAAATGTTTTGAGCTGCTCTAATGTGATGCAAATACATCACAATAAAACTCTATAAGTAATACAACTAAGGCACAAAGTAAAGTTAGCTGTATAAGTGCTACACGACCTGCTATTATACAAAAGCAGAGTTTTCCGTTGTTCAACACACAAGCAAACTGCTGCTAAAAGATACATTTATTCCGTAAACGTTGCTTTTGAGCCGTTTTGGCAGTGTTTCAACACGTTGACGCATGGGCGTTGATGAAAGTGTTTTCCTGGAAGACAGGCAGAACAGGACATGATACAGTTCGATTCAGAAAATAAAACAATTATGATATTCAACAAAAACTTCAAAGGGGAATGAGGACAAACGCCGCTTCTTCCTTAACACTACCTGTATCTGCATTATTACACATGTATCAATAGTAATTATTGCCATTCGTTTGAAACGTATCATTGAATTCTGGAGAGTTTGGGCATTTCATGTTCGTTTCTACTAACATTTTCAATAACATATCTTAATTTTCAGCTTTGTGGAGATATATACAAAATAGGATGGCAAACCTGTCTCTTACTATTGTTAATTTTATTTTTTACTTCTGCTGTGGGCTTTATTCTTGAAACGCAGTGACATTTTGGGACATATCACCTTGTATGACCTTAATAAACATTTCAATTAGTAATATATTTTTATGATTTTAGGAACGAAAAGTCGCCACAAACATTTTCAGGTGACACGGATCCGATAGCGATCGTGAAAGTGTCTCTTTTTTGTATCTTCAACTTCGAACTCATCGAACTCTATATCGAACTTTACGGATCCATATTAATTGGTCAGGAATAGTTGGGAATGATTCTAAACTGTTTGCTGAATCATTCCAATACAGTTCTGAAATGGTGTTTGAGAAAATGCATTTCAGAACTCAGATGTTTATTGGTGTATCTTTCCTAAATCAAGGCCATCTTCATTATCAGGCTATCGTCATCAAGGTATAAGCAGATACATAATGTAATATATGAAGAACGAGCCACAAGGCTGATTTGCGAATTGGAGATGGTTCAGTTGAATTGGTAACTTGATTCGTGAATGAAACGACTGAAATGTATTCATTTCAATATTTTGGTAGCGTTGCCTAACAACATTTATACATTCGCTGTTACCGGCGAAAATTTCAAAATTCGACATCGCGAATTGAGAGACATAAAATGTCAACAATTTCTGACGTTTGAAGACAATGGTACATTGTTTTATTGGAATTATTACCTTCTTCAATTCATGTAGTGCAAATGTGATGTGTTGGTAGGCAACACTTTCAGTACTAGAATTGAATGTATATATCGTCCTTGGACTTGAAATGAAACTTTGGTCCTTAATTATGGTATTAGAAGAGGCCATGCACTTTCGATTCGGTTGCTGAAAAGGATATATTCTGAATATTTGATGAGCCACACGACCGCCCAATGTAATCATTGGAAGATATTTCGGATTAAATCGTTATCTAACACCAAGTATCCCAACAATTCTCAAAAAATCATTTGTACTTTTGCATACTCTTCAAAAGAATTCAAAGTATTAATCGGAAGAACTTATTTAATTTTTGTTAATACGTCTCTGTGAAGTTGAAAGACAATACATATTGTGACTATGTTATAGAAATCACCAACGAAGTTGAATAGCCATATAGACACTGTTCTTTTGATGAAAGTGTTGTATAACATGAAGCCATATTGAATCGCATATTAGTGATGACCATTCTGAAGGCAAAAACTAAAACATACAAAATCTCTATTCCTCGGCTATGAAAAGAAAAACTAATGCTCAGAAAAGTTTACTGTCGCGAAATCAACAACAATTGATCAAATTGGTAGCAAAGTTCTGAAAAAAAAAATTAAATTATTTCTGGTAAACAGCGCTTGAAAATTTTATATTATATGTACCATATAATCCACAGTGAAATTCACTCTGCAGTCGAAATCAACTTCATAGTTAGATTTACGATGTGTTAATTAATATAAATACGCAGAAGCGATCCACCGCAATACGAAGTATATATATTATCAATCCTGACATGTTTGATTGTCACGAGAACAACAAAGAAATCACTTTTGTGAAATTGGTAAGATTATTTATTTTCCGTGGAATACATTAAGAAACTGCAGAATTTTATTATTGTTCCTGTACGCCATAAAAAAGTTTTATTACGAATGAGAAAGCAGTTCCCATAAACATTTTTTTTAGAGATTTATAATAGTTCCTTCAGTGATAAATAGTGAACTGAATAGAAGTTGTGAATGATTATTACAAAAATCTCATGAAACTATTCGGTGGTGATTCTATACAGTTCCTATAAATTATATATAAATGTTTATACAATAATTCTGTAATTGCTGTCACAGGCCTAATAAAACTTATTAAACAAATGTTTCGTTTTATAAGACTGTGCCCATTTAACGTTTATAGTTGCTGTAAGAACGCCGTAAAAATGTTTTTGAGACGAATAAAGCTTTATAAAAAATGATATGTAAACGTTCTTTCAGTTTTTATAAAGCACCAAATTGTTAGTTATGTTTGCATTTTTCACAAGAATGCTTGAGAAATGAATTTGACGTTTGAGTAAGTAGTTTTGGTTATTACATATTATGTGACAGTTGAACGTTTTGTTAAAGTTTCTGTAAGTTTTGAAACACTAATTTTGAAAAAATGGATTATTTAAACAGTAATGCTCATTTAGCCGATATGCAGACGTATTCACAAGGAGCGATTTCCTAATCGAGTACTGCCTTCAGCTCCAACATTCTCCAGTCTCCACCGTCGTTTGGCAGAAACAGGTAGCTTTAAGAGGGCAGCTGATATTATTGGAAGACCACGAGCAGTCCGAACCCCAGAATTGGAAGAAGCTGTTTTGAACGCTCTCGAGGAGAATCCAGAAACAAGTACAAGAATAATTGCTGAAGCTCTCAATTCTAGTGATTCCACAGTTTGGAGAATTATCCACGATCAATAATTTTATCCATATTCAAAGAGTACAAGCTCTTTTGCCACGAGACTTTCCCCATTAATGGATAATTACTTGATAGATCCTTTCTTTCTTCCGTTCCGACTGAATGACGCAACTTACAGAGACTTCTTAAAAATGAATTGCTGAATGTACCATGAGAAATTCATATCCGCATGTGGTTTATGCATGATGGGGCTCCGGTCCATTTTAGCGTTGTAGCCAGGGGATTTCTTGACACTGTCTATCCAAATCGATGGATCGGTAGGGGTGTAGAAGAACCTTATCAGGCGCGGGCACCAAGGTCTCCAGGTCTAAACCCGCTAGATTTTTATTTTTGGGGACATTCGAAGTCATTAGTTTGTAAAACTCCAGTAGCGATCAAGAAAGATCTACGAAACCGAATAGTAGACGCCTGTGAAACGAAGAGAAACACACCAATAATTTTTGAGCAGGTACGAGATTCAATGACTATAAGACTGAATGCCTGTATCTTCGCTGAAGGTGGACACTTTGAACAATTTATTTTAATACAATTCAGTTTCCTTTTCTTTATTCTATTCTACATATGGAATATTCCTTGAAATAAAATGTTGATATTTCTTGCAAATTTTATTAAAACAAATACAGATTTTGCACCCTTGATACAAAAATCACTATTTCAAACGAGTAAAAATAAATGGAATACGTGGCGCCCCCTACAAAAAAACAAAACTACTTATTTAAACGTCAAATTCATTTCTTAAGCATTCTTGTGAAAAATGCAAAATAATGGTAATAACTTCAACACGCACCGATTATCAAATAATCGACTTGAAATTTTCAAGTCCAAATATCTAGAAAACGGTTGCTCATAGCGACTTGTAACAAGGAAAGCTTTTTTACGTAGATATGATAGGAAAATTGATTTTTCCACTGGAAAATGTGCTAGATGTACGCAAAAAAAAAGGTAAGAATCTTCAAAAAAGAAAATGACGTGTAGGTAGCGTCTCCTGCGAGTAAGAGCAATAATAACATCAGGTTTGAAATATAGACCTCAAAAAACCTCTCAATCCCAATTTCCGTTTAATTTAGGTCTGTATTTCGAAAGTTATCTAAAAAAAAATTAAAATAAAAATAAAACTTCAACACCCTGTATCTTGGAAACGAAGCGATTCCGAACCGTTATTCATTCGGCCAATTCATATAAGAATACTGTGAGGTAACACTTCCTGATGTTTGTCAAAGTACTTTTGAATAACCCTGTATATTGGTGCTGTCCTTAACCGTATTGGAGGGATTTGCAGAGGAATATACATTTCATCTCTATCTACCACAATAGTATAGAGAAATAAAGTAGTTTGTTGTTGTCAAATGTTGATGATAATATACGGATAAAAAGGGTTTTTGAATCAAAGAAATTAATTTGCCCACTCTTATTGGCTTGACCTGACTGAAAAAAATCATTTCCGAAACACAGATGTGTTCGATTGATGGAATCATTATATTGTTGTGACAAAATGGATTTGTCAATGCAATACTGACATTTCTTTGATTTGAATATTGTTCATCTATTGTTACGCCACTGGCTTATTCTAGAATTATTGGAATAAAGCTATACCCAGCCACCGTGATAATAGTGAAATTACCAATTCTATATTAACTGCCAAATATGCGCTGAAATTATACAAGATACTATGAGGAAATCACTCTACCCTGTACTACTTCCGTTAGGATTGCTCAAAAGAACTAACCTAGAATATACAGAGCGTTGTAAATCAGAAAGATTTGCAACATGGAAATTTACTCGGAGCGGTCACAAGTATTTTTCCTCACCATGTAGGTTGATGGAACGTGGGCTGTTTATCTGTGACTGAAATTTACAGATTTCAGAACTTCAGGATTCAGTTGAAGTAATGCACTTGAAGATGTATTAGCAAATGATTATTATAAGATATAAAACTAGCTACAGTCATGTTCATTAGCAAAACAAAAGATGACCACGAGTAATTTCAAACAATAAACGATAAATGTTATGTTAAATGATCAACAGTCTTCATCATATTCATTTCGAAATATTTCGTATTACATTGAGGATCGGACATGGCAGAAAGTGGTTTTTAGTAATAGTACCTAGTACCTAGTACCTACTAAAATCCATGATTTTAATATTGATATCAGGAGACATAATTATAATAGAGTGGCACAGTACAAGCACAATACAAAGTTATTGGAGATTTACTTCCGCACTTCAAATTGACTTAGGCGATGTTTTATTGACTCTAGTTTATATTATGAATTTTCCGAACTGTTGGTTTTTCTTCTAGATTGAATGGGTTTAGCGAAATACTTGGGTTTCATAATGTCTGTTAATGGTTATTCTTTTAGCACTGATAACTTTTCGTTTACTGACCTCGTAGTGTTGTCATGATATGTCGCGAATTGAACATTGTTTAATAAACGATAGATTTGATTGTTTCTCACTTATTTTAAATTCTGACTAGTATTTCTTCACTTATTTTGAAAATAAACATTTCTATAATTTGTTACGGAGACTTGGCACTGAGTTAGGTTGACTTGATTCGATTAACTTGATTACGATTCTCATCTCCTTTTTACATTTGAACTTATCGCGCGTTGCGAAAGGGGGCTAGACGGAATAAATTAAGACCAAAAGTTGTAACGACACTTTTTGCTATAGTGGTAAGCCGTGCGGCGTGCGCGTATTTCTCTGTCTGTCTCTCTCTCTCTCTCTCTCTCTCTCATAGAAAGCAAGCCAGCTATTTTCGTTTCGTCTTTCTATTTCGCATTGAACAGTGTGGTGTCGCGACGATTATTTTTGTTGAGGGTATACAGGTTTTTTGTACATAATAAAGAATAAAAAATAATAACCATAATGAATCCTGACAGCGTTTCTGCACAAGTTCCGGATATTGCTGATGAAGTTAGGTAAGTAGAGATTTTATACAGACAATAATAAATGCTTATGTATTTTTAGCAAGTACGCATTATTGTTGGAGATAATATGAATAAATCACTCTGTATATTTTGTTTATATATGATGTGTATTCATCATAGTTGTAGTATGTCATATTTTGAGTTGTTGATTAAAAAATAAAATCATTCAGACAAATATATTTTTTCTCGTGAAATAGTAATTTCAACAGGTTATGGGCCCAGCCCAGTAAAAATATACTTCTATCAAGGTATATAAGTGATATATCCTGCCGAAGACAGAAATGTCTGATTTCACGAAGTTTAGTTTAGTAAAATTGAATGGATCCAACTTCCAAGTATGGAAATATAAAATGGAGCTGCTTCTAACCAGAGAAGAATTATGGGACGTGATATCTGAAGAACGACCTAATACAGTTACAGCAGAATGGAAAAAGAGGGACAGTAAAGCCAAAGCTACCATAGGACTACTGATAGAAGATAACCAGGTGGCTCACGTATGAAATGCGACCTCAGCAAGAGAAGCCTGGAATTCACTAAAGAATTACTATGAAAAATCTACCCTAACAAGCAAAGTATCTCTCCTAAAGAAATTATGCAAGCAGAGATTACTCGAAGGTGGAAATATGGAAGAACATTTGACATTGATGGTGGATTATGTTCATCAATTAACCACCATAGGAGAAAAATTGGGAGAACATTTAATTGTAGCCCTTCTGCTCAGTAGTGTACCAGATAGCTACAGTTCTTCAGTGACCGCACTAGAAAGTCGAAAGGAAGAAGACTTGACGTTAGAAGTAGTAAAAGAAAAACTCCTACAGGAGTATAGAAGGAAAAAAGAGTGTCATCAAGAAGTAAATGGCGAAGAGAAAGTTATGAAAACTAAAAGCATCTACAAGGCAAAAGTGAAATGTTTCCATTGTAATAAAGAAGGTCATTTGAAACGTGACTGTTATTTTCATAAGAAATCAGCAATGAAGAGGAGGAACTTCAAAGCCAACAATGTTCAAGAAACCGAAGAAAAGACGGAGAATGAACATTACGAATCCCACGTATGTTTCAATACCTCTGATGGAATATTTACTCATAAAAATGCATGGTTCATGGATTCAAGACGAACAATAGAGAATTCTTCACAAAAATATATGACACTACAAAAGAAATTCAGTTAGCTGACGGAAAGAAGTTGAAGGCGGAAGGTGTTGGTGAAGGAATTTTTGAATGTCTCGTAGGGGATAGAATATTAGAAATACCAATCAAAGATGTGTTGTATGTTCCACAACTCGAAAATGGCCTAATATCTTTAAGCAAATTAGAGAAACAGGAATTCGAAATAACCTTTGCTGATGGAACCTGTAAGGTCAGGAAGAACAATAAATTATATGTTGTTGCAAAACTTGAGAAAAACGTATACAAACTTCAATCACCCGAAAAAGCTTATTCAGTGTGGGATAAGGACACTTGTGCATGTATTCATAGTTGGCATCGAAGATTTGGACATCGGGATCCAGTAGCAGTGAGAAAGTTGTTACAGAACTTTGAAATAGAAGGTATAAAATTGAAAGAATGCAACGAAAAATTGACCTGCGATTGTTGCTTTAGAGGAAAAATGGCAAAATTACCTCTTTCTAAGAATTCTCATACCAAAACGACAAAGATATTAGATCTTATTCATGCAGATGTTTGTGGACCTATGCAAACAGTCACCCCAGGAAATAAAAAGTACATTCTAACTTTGATCGATGATTTCAGCCGTTATACCCAGATATATCTACTGGAGAAGAAAAATGATGTCTATAAAAAAATCAAAGAATATGTGAGACAAGTGGAGAATCAATTCAATATGAAACCAAAGAAATTCCGTTCAGATCGAGGAGGAGAATTCGTAAATAAAGATCTGAAATAATTTTTCAAAAATGAAGGAATTGAATAACTCTCTGCACCATATTCACCACAGCAGAACGGCGTTGCTGAAAGGAAAAATCGCTCATTAACAGAAATGGCTCGTTGCATGTTGTTCGATGCAAATTTAGGAAATGAATATTGGGGCGAAGCAGTGTCAACACAAATTATTTACAGAATCGTTTGCCAACAAAAGGAAATAATGAAAATTTACCTTATACATTATGGATGGGAAAGAATCCTTCATTGAACCATATCAAAATCTTTGGAAGCTTAGTATATGCATTGGTACCGAACCAAAAGAGACGGAAACTTGATGAAAAATCAAATCAATATGTCTTTGTGGGGTACGAAGAAGGTTCAAAGGCTTACAGATTACTAGAAAAGAAAACAAATAATATAATAATCAGCAGAGATGTTCACTTCATTGAAAATTGCCACAATAATAGCATATATATCAATGAGAAGGAAAACGAAAAGGAAGAAGTAAACGTGCAGAAAAATAAAGTAGAATTTTACTTGGAAGACAACAATGAAAATGAAAGAGCTGAAGAAAGTAATAACTTTGAAATCGAAAATGACTTGACATATCCAGAAAACACATCAGAAGAATTGAGAAGATCAAAAAGGAAAACTAAAAGGAAATTACCAGAGAGATTCGAAGATTTCAGTTTGAAAACAATAAAAATGCATGAAAAGATGACGGAAGAACCGAAAAATTACAATGAAGCAATTTCTAGGAGTGACAAAAGTCACTGGAAAAATGCCATGCTCGATGAAATCCATTCAATGGAAGAACATGATACGTGTTCACTGTGCATTCCCCCTGTGAATAAAAATATTGTAGGCTGCAAATGGATATACAAATTGAAAACGAATGAAAACGGAGCCATTGTGAGATACAAAGCTAGGATAGTTGCAAAAGGTTATTCACAAAAATATGGAGATGACTATGATGAAGTGTTTGCTCCAGTTGTCAAACAAGTGACATTTCTTATTCTGATAGTGATCGCTGGCCAAAATAATCTAATTGTTCGTCATAACGATGTCAAAACAGCATTTTTAAACAGCACATTATCTGAAACTATCTACATGGGACAACCCGAAGGATTCATTGAGGAAGGTCAAGAGAATTTGGTATGCAAACTTCACAAGAGCATTTATGGTCTGAAGCAAGCGGCCCGTGTTTGGAATATGCTGTTAGATGAAATACTCCAAAAGTATGGTTTTAGAAGGGAAAGCGCTGAACCATGTTTATATATGAAAGAAAAAGAAGGTAACAAAATATACATTCTAACGTACGTGGATGATGTACTGATTGCATGCAAAGAAGAAAAATACATAGAAGAAATCTAAGAACAGTTGAAAAATGTGTTTCAAATACATTGCTTAGGAAACATAAAATATTTCCTCGGAATACAAGTAAGGCGACAAGTGAATGGGATTTTCAATATTTGCCAATTGACTTACATAAATAAAATTTTGAAAATTTTTGATATGACAGATACCTCAAAGGTACACGAGATATGATAATGCAATTGGGAAAACGTGGTATTTTTGAAAATATTCTCCATGGTTATGCTGATGCAGATTGGGGTGGAGACACACGAGATAGAAAATCAAATACTGGATATTTATTCAAGTATAGCGGTGGATTGGTGAGCTGGAGAAGCTAGAAACAAGACTGTGTATCACTTTCATCAACAGAAGCAGAAGTCATAGCTTTATCAGAAGCATGTCAAGAAGCAATGTGGCTGAAGCAATTGTTGGAAGATTTTGGAGAAGGAGTGATAGAAATAAAAATGTTTGAAGACAATCAAAGTTGTATAAAGATGTTAGATTCAGAAAGAATAAATGACAGAACCAAGCACATAGATACAAAATACAACTATGCCAAAGAAATGAAGAAAAAGAATGAAATATTTTTGAATATTGCCCAACTGATGAAATGGTTGCTGATATACTGACGAAACCATTGGACGTTAACAAGATAAGAAAATTCAGAGAAATGATGGGTTTGATTTCTTCAGATTGAGAAGGGGTGTTGGAAACAATATGAATAAATCACTCTGTATATTTTGTTTATACATGATGTGTATTCATCATAGTTGTAGTATGTCATATTTTGAGTTGTTGATTAAAAAATAAAATCATTCAGACAAATATATTTTTCTTCGTGAAATAGTAATTTTAAAAATTATAACCTCTCTTTACTATTGTGCTAACCAAGTCATACGCGTTATAATCTCACCATTATTGTGTGTTTGGCAAGTGTACGCGTCATAACTTTAATAAATTTAAAAGCAAATTATATTTTAATATTACAATATCAATGCGTATGTATTTAGCAAGCCGTGCGTGTTCTAACCTATACGCTGTTGTGTTTACGAAGTCGAGAGAGTATATATATATATATAAATATTATTATAACTTAAAAAAAAAATTATTACAATTCCTCCACCAATTAATCGAAAGGAACTTCGTTCCATCCGGGTGTCCCTTGACACATCTCAAGTTTTTTCTTTTATAGAATCTCCCCACTATGACATTTTCCGGTTTTGAATATGAACGGTGATGTTCCCAAAGTAATGAATTATAACTTGGACATTAATTGCCTCCGCGGCCTAATGATTCATGCATGCCTTTGAAATCTCCCGCTTTATTTAAAGCCTTTATAACACTGCCCATCATGATATTTTCATGGACTGTTTGTTTTATCGGTACCAGCATAGATAGTTGCGACTTTAATTTATCGCTTCTTTGTCTATGGCGGCATGCTATGCGTTTGCTTCATAGGATGATATATATATATATATATATATATATATATATATATATATATATATATATATATATATATATATATATATATTCATTCATAAGTGATTCGTAAAAGGTATAGTTTTCCCAATATCAATTGCAGAAGCTGGAGGGATTGGCGCGGTGGGTTAGCGTCCGACTCATGATCGAAAGGTCGTGAGTTCGATCCTCGGCCAGGGCAGAAATTTTTCTATTTAATTTGAGAGAATTAAATGTTAAATTTCGTAGCCGGGCCGAGGATGGTCCTCGACGATTCGCTGTTGCGTTCAAATTAACAGTGCTGCTCCTAGGTGGCGTATGGAGTTAGTAACAAGGCCTACCCAGAACACTATGAAAATGATACATATAAATAAATACTCAACTTGTGACTGGCCGAATGATAAAAATGAAAAAAAAAAAAAAATTGAAAGCATAAACAAGTTCGGCGAAATCCTGTGACAAAAAAAACAAAATTCAAGACAAGCTTATATATACCAATACATTAAGAAAGAAAAATAATTTCTTTCATTGTTTGATGTAGATTATTATTATATCCTGAAACGTATTTCGATCGGCACACACCAAGACCATAGAGTCTACTGGTTTTTAATCTTTCAGAGATATTAAAACACAAATATAATGCGTGATTTATGACCTCCCATCATATAGACACACCTGCCAGCATTGATGTCCGACTTGATTGGCCCAGACGAATCGGTTGTAGAACAGACAGCCGTCACTCGAGTCCACGTTGACTATCGGCTCTTTTGATCTACCGTTTGCCGATGGAGAATGTTTACGAGTATAGTTTTCCCAATATCAATTGCAGAAGCATAAAAAAGTCTTGCGGCGAAATCCTGTGAGCAGCAGTGGCGGAGATAACTAATTTTATTCAGATATTTCAAGATTTTAGCAATACTTCATAAATAATGAAAAATGAAAAAAAATTAAAGACAAGCTTTTATTCATACAAATACATTAAGACAAAAAATAATTTCTGTCATTGTTTGATGTAGGTTATTATTATATCCTGGAACGTATTTCGATCGGCACATACCAAGACCACAGACGCTACTGGTTTTTAATCTTTCAGAGCTATTAAAACACAAATATAACACGTGATTTATGACCTCCCATCGTAAAGACACACCCCCAAGCATTGATGTCCGACTTGATTGACCCAGACGAATCGGTTGTAGAACAGACAGCGGTTACTCAAGTCCACGTTGACCACGTTGCCGACGGAGACTGTATACAAGTAGTACAGATTATTTTTCGTTCCGTTCCTTCGCATATACGCTCGTGTTAGCGGAGTGAGTTTTCATTTGCTTCCTATAGAAACAGCTTCTGCAATTGATATTGGATGGACTATAATGAAATTTGTTTTTCATATGTTCGTCTGTATTGGTCCTGGGTGTGACACTATTGAAACAATCTCCTACTCATATTGACTGAAAATTTGTTTTAACACAAAAATTTAAAACGAAAATAGATTAATTTAAATAGAATAATATTATATTGGTTGAATTATATGAGTTAGATGGCGAAGCGTTCGCACAACTGACCCTTACTTAGATAATCTTACTGAATAGCAAATCCAACTTATCATCGATGCGACGGGAGAGGAGAGGCGAGAAGAGTTCATTGAGCGTTACAGCAGTGCCTAATCAGAGTATTAATTTGGGTTATTGCACAGTGCGATTATGGATTTCAAACCAATACACACCAATGAAAGTTTACAGAAAATGCAAGAAGAAAATGATCAAAGAAGGAAAGAAATGGAAACAATGGAAGAAATGCAATGGTTGAAAAACTCGGCTTCCAAACAACATATAAAAGGATTACAAATTTCGAAATCGCCGACCCAAAAGCCGCCAAAAATCGAGATTACAAATAGCTTCGCTAGCTTAGCAAATACGCACATGGATTCTGTGGACGATGTCGCCTCTCTTAGAGAGGCAAGCCAGGATGAAAACTCTGAAAAACGACTCGGCCGCCGCCGGTCGTAGTGAGAGAAAAGAAAATATGGCCAAAAACGATCGAATTCTTCAAGAATTTAGGAATAAATCCTGAGAAAGCTCATAACATCCGAGATGGCATAAGAATGCACCTACCATCGATGCAGATATTCGACAAGTACTGGAACAGCACAAGGTAGCATTCCAAACTTTCAATAACACCGAGATGAAGGAAATACGTGCCATTCTTGAGGTCGAAGGAATTAAAAAATAAAGAATTTGATCCAAAAGTAGTTGCCAGGTTTAAATAACTTGAGAGGTGTCAAGGGACACCCGGATGGAACGAAGTTCCTTTCGATTAATTAGTGAAGGAATTGTAATTTTTTTTTAAGTTATAATCAAAAGCGTTCAGAGAAATTTGAACTCTTCTCCAATTTTTGATTGAAGAGTTTGAAGTTTACAGAAAAATGAAAAACTGTTTTGTGTTTTCCAGTGAATAAATGTATTTGTAATTTCTTTCTCCCACGATATTCTCTACATCTTTGTGCATGTGTCTTTTTCCTTGATGTTATAGTTTGTACCTCAGTAGTCGATGCTTTAGTTGATTCGCTATTGAAATAAAAAGCAAAAAAATTGTATATATATATATATATATATATATATATATATGCACTCTGTCTGTCTATTCTTTCGTACACGTCATAGATGCGCGGGACTTTGTAAACACAACAGAGTGTGTATATATATATATATATATATATATATATATATATACTCTCTCGAATTCGTAAACACAACAGCGTATAGGTAAGAACACGCTAAATACATACGCATTGATATTGTACTATTAAAATATAATTAGCTTTTAAATTTATTAAAGTTATGACGCGTACACTTGCTAAACACACAATAATGGAGAGATTATAACGCGTATGACTTGGTCACCACAATAGTAAAGAGAGGTTATGATGCGAACTTGCTAAAAATACACAAGCATTTATTATTGTCTGTATAAAATCTCTACTTACCTAACTCCATCAGCAATATCCGGAACTTGTGCAGAAACACTGTCAGGATTCATTATTGTAATTATTTTTTATTATTTATTATGTACAAAAAACCTGTATACACTCAACAAAAATAATCGTCGCGACACCACACTGTTCAATAGAAAGACGAAATGAAAATAACTGGCTTGCTTTCTACGAGAGAGAGAGAGAGAGACAGACAGAGAAACACGCGCACGCCGCACGGCTTAAAGCCATAGCGAAAGTCTCGTTACACATTTTGGTCTTAATTTATTCCGTCTAGCCCTCTTTCGCAACGCGCGATAAGGAACTACGTTCCAAAAACCGAGGAGGAAAACCGATGCCAATTATCTTGGTGATCGTCCCCGGATCCCGGCACGATATTAAAAACTTGAGAAAATTAATGGACTCAGATATTCACTCCGAACATCATCAGAAGGAAGAGAAGGCTGGGACAATGTTACAATTGTCAGAAATTCGGGCACAGTGCTGCAAACTGCAAAACCAATCCCGTCTGCAGACACTGTGCAGAAAACCACGAGTCCCGGCAGCATAACAAGGAAGATGAGACCCCAAACAAATGTGGTAATTGTGACGGGCCACATGGATCAAATTACAGAGTTTGTCCAAACTTTTCAAATTCTGAGAAGAAGGGGGGGAAAAAAGGAAAAAAATAAGCAAGCAAGACCCAGGCCAAGGATTCCACCCAGAGTCAGGGGACCAAACAACCCACAGTCACAAGAGAACGCACCTCTTGCGGAACTTCTCTCAGCTTTGGACGAACTGAGAGACCAAATACTAAGAAGGCCCATTCTAGCTGGACTAATCCAGCGCTAAAGTATAACGCAGGAATGGCTGAAAATGCCGAACCCTGAGATTGAACAATTAATCTCAACATACCGCCAGGAAAGGGAGTCCCGCCAGTAAGTATATTGAAAATATACTACCATCCAAATTCAACGCCAAGAATTATGGAGAAGTCAGTTGAAAGAGTAGAAGGCTTGGAGCCTAGCTTGAAAACAGTCAACGACCCTAAACAAACAAAGAAACATCGTTGCGACGCACACAGGTGAGAATGACCAAAAAGCTGGCCGAAATAATTTTTTCTGAAGATATCTCAATTGAACAATAACTTGTTGCACCATTAATAGGGCGGTTGAGACCATCTTTTGATGAGCAAAATTTCACTTTGAGCACTTTGTCTAGTTACCTGTGTGTTTTCAAACAAAGTCGTTTTCTTGATATGGAGTATTTCGAAAACTATTTGCTGTGTGTGTAAAATTTGCTGCAGGGTTAAAAGTATTTCTTTTATCGTGGATACCGTTCAAGAAGATGAGAAACATGTTTATTTGCATAAAAACATTACTTTTAATCTATCCAGTCAAAGATAACACGACTTCAAAGTTAGTATGACAAAAAATATATTCCATCTACTATCTTTGGAATGAAAGTACCATATCAATCAAGATCATACGGTATATTTGGTATCATATGAAAGCTCATTTCAGAAGCTTTGAATTGGTATTAAATTCAGCTGCGCCTACCTGCGCTTTTCAGAAAAAAATCCGTTAGATCTATTTGACTCGTGATACGTGTATACGCGCCAAGCGCTAACTTGAAAAAAAAATCCCTATAATTTGGGAAGAAATTCTGTTTTTTTTTTCAATTTGAATGTGAGAACTCATTGTTGGGTTATCGATTGTCTTTAAGTTCAGCCCCCCACTATGACGAAATTTACCCCGTGGGGGTGGGACAAAAATCAATATCTTTGATATTTCACAAATTCCGTGGCTTATTTCAAAATTTACAACAAAAATAATTCTAAACAAAATCAATTTCCCTGGGTTTTCTAAAAATTCCAATCAGGTCCCTTCTCTCTTAGTAGCTAAAGTCCATCTGAAATAGAGCTGAGATTCGCGACCTCAATTGATCTATTTATTGAAGTAGGTACATTGTATATTTTCATGACAAGATAGGTCAGTATAGTATACTGGTAATTAAATTTAGGACTCCGTTACATTGAGTCTATGTTATTGTACATGGTGTGCCATCAGAAATTGTCCAATATCCTAAAATAATCTGCTTCCAGTTCTGTCTCTTCCGAACATCTTGAATCTGAGTCCACATAAATATTCATTATTGCATCACATGACGTGCCAAGTGTTTTATTTTGTGAAAATATTGAATAATATAAATTATGCAGTATCTGTCAAATAGTTCGTCAAGTCGAACACATTATTTTTTATTTTTTTTTGATTTTTTCTAGTGATGTGTATAGAGGAAAAAAAATCATATTGCATTTTTTCACCACTCTTTCGCCGAGCCAGAGGATTACGAAAAATATTTTCAGGCATCATAAGTAATTAGCTTTAAATTTGTATTATTGTTCTTCAATTGATAATTGTAGACTTGAAATTAGGTAAGAAGCACTTTTCCCCATTCTCTACCTCCCAAAGGGAATCTCCCATTGTGGTAGGGAAGATTTGAGAATGTCTCATTGACAATCAATCGAATTGCAGAAAAAATATTTAGTCAGAATATTAAAATATTAGAGGTCTCGTAGTAATAACAGTTTTTTTTCCACATATTAAAATCTCAATTAGTCGACAAGAACTCATTACTTTTCATAAAAATGGCGCATCAGATGAGAATGAGTCAATACGTGAATACCTGGTTTCAAAAATTCGCGAGGCTACAAATTGTAAGGACGAACTACCAGACATCAAACCAAAGTTGTAAAAATTTATACATCAATATAAAAAGAAGTGGCAAAGTTCTTCGAGAAACGTTGAACGTTTTCAAAGTAAAAGAATCCAAGAATCCATTTTGAGTTGATTCTGATAATTAATAACAAAGTTCATCCGCCATATTGGCGAATCCATTTCGAATTTTCGACTTTGAAAACAAAATACTCATTTTTGAGTCAAATAGGATCATAAATGTGAATATTCGTTGACCCTCTCGGAGCGGCCATATTGAATTTATGAGTTTTGACAAAAAATTCATAATCTCCGACCCCAGAAACCCATATATACTTATTTTCGATAGAATCTGGCCTTAATCACGAAAGCCGTTCGCCATCTTGGAGCCGCCATCTTGAATTTGTAGATTTTGAAACAAAATTCATAATCTCGGTCCCCAAAAACCCCTACATACCAATTTTGAATAGAATCGGAACATAATCACAGAATTGGTCCAGGCACCATCTTGGAGCCACCATTTTATTTTTTTCTCTAATAAAAATTTCATAAGACATTGTCACCAAAATTATATGCACCCGCCAAATTTCAAGTCAATCGGACGATTAGAAATGTGTCAAAATTCACTTATAAATTTTGAACCGGAGCGAACGAAGCAAGTTAAATAAAAGCTTGTGAGAAGCGTGTTAATACTATAAACGTGGTAATATGTGATCATTCAGTACCTTTCATGCAATTAATTAATTGATAAGTGTTATTCTACGTGTAAACTATCAACCAAAATGATATTTCGTCTTTATATAATTTTGGCCTGCTATTCCTTCATTTTCACCTGTGTGCGACGTCTGGATTTAAATGACCGATGTAAGTTCTCATGCTCGGTTGACATATCCCTCAGTTCAGTGGGATAACAAAATGATTACTCATTGGAATGGATATTTTTAGTATAGAGATCAGCTTATTTTATTTTATTGAATTCATCAATTCGACATAAATACTTGTTTGAATGCATATTTTTGTTAAAGCAACCAGCAAATTTTGTAGATCAGATTATTCGATTCAACAAAATAATTACATGGTTGAAACAACATTCCTGCCAAAACAAGTTATGAATAGAGTTGGTGCAACAAGATATTTGGTTCTTGTAAATTAGTTTCACTTAATTTAAACCTTAAATTTGATTCAAAACCAAAAATAGTATATTAAAGTATAAGTGGATAAGAAGGGCTTTAAAACACGCGCGATTTTTCGTGCACGACGGCACAGCCGGAGTGCTCGAAATAGAGCAAGTGTTTTCAAGACCAGTTATCCACGAATACTTTACGTTATTTTTTTTTATTGGTGCACTTTGACATCATATATACTGGTATTATTACTACAAAAAATAGAAATAAGAACTAATAATGCAAGAAGGTTGAATTCGTGATGTGACATCAGTATACCTTTCGTTGTCATGGAAATGAGAAAAACAGATATTCATTTGCAATTTGTTATGAAAGATCAATACTTGTTGTCACCAGAGCTCAAAAATGAATTATTCTAATATCGATTTTTTGAATAGTGAGGCAGAATCGCGGTTAATACCGCGAAAATCCAGTGATATATATAAAAAAGAATATGAAAAGTTCATCAAATGGATGGAGGAGCACATATAAATGAACGAATTGTTAATAATATTTTATTTGACGGTACAAGGTACTCCTGTCACATCAATAATCAAAAATTTGTCATTTAGACTTCACGTTTCTCGATTTGTTGATGTTGTCATGGTAACTTTAAAAAACGCGCGTTTTTTAAAGTTCGATTTAAACACGCTGAGGCGTGCTTTAAATGGGTGAAAAGGGGCACCAATAAAAAAAAATATTTTACTCATTTCGTGATTATATTTTATCGTGCATATACGACACTTTTATTTTTGTGATTGGAATAAATCTCATTTGATTCAACAATTTGTTTATACTGTGGATTCAAAATCATTGTATACATTGACTTCACCTAACGGAGTGAACATTAGTAATGATACAAACAGGGCAATTAATGCTGTAGATTTGTAGATTGTAGTGGATATGGCTCTTCAGTCTCTTCGAACCTTTTGTATATTATCGTTCATCCATTCAAGACCCAGGACTACGAAACTTCTCGCGAAGTGTATCAGTTTCCTGGAAGCTGAGTTCCTGATATTGTCAAAAATGTATCGAACACCCCGTAGAGTAAATCAATGAGTATAATTTCCAAGTGGGTCACAATGTTGCTATTCTGCAAAACACGAATTAGTGCCAAACAAAAACAAGAAGTTTTAAAAGTGACGACTGATGGTTTGATCGGGGAGTCGACGTTGGGCTTCTGCCGTGCCCAAAAGAGCAATGGGGGCAGTTAGAGATTCGAAAGGTTGAAGAGCCCTATTGCCCTATTTCCAATTTGAAGATTATGGTTTTTGGAATTAGTCCACAATTATTTCTGCGAGTAAGTAAGTAAGCTCTATACATTTGTAATTAATAACTAGGTACTAGAAGGGATCCATTGTTTCGTTTTTCATTTGCAATTCATTGAACTAATTGTTTCATTTTAATAAATATTTTTCTATACTTTTTTACAAAGTGTTTTCAATCATTAAAGGGTCAGAATCTACCTAGTTAGTCGTGAACAAACCCCAATTCACGACAAGTGGTGGAGGTGCCGTGTTTTTTTTGTGTGGATCCATTCCTCATAATGGATCAATTTTAATTTTGTAATCTATTTGAAAATATATTGAGAAAATAAATATATTCAGTAATCATCAATTTCACAGTTGGACTCGAACTTGACCTAGATTCCGGTACAGCTAGGTAGAATTTGCTGACCCATATGTTTTATTGTAAATGAATTGCTTCTACGTAGGTATGTGCAACAATAGCGGTTTGAATAATAACTTTGACGAAGGTACGCTAATGGTAAAATAAACACGTTTTTTTTATGGAAATAATTAGTAAACGCTAGTGATGCAGAAGTTATTCTAACGCTTTAATTTCAGGAAAATAATATTTTGTGAATGTGTTTTTCGTAGTGATTTTTTTATAAAAGTTGTTTTTCGATTGGGAAAATGATTTTTGATGGAGCGAATTTCAAGATCATTTTTCAGGTCTTGGGGAATTATTTTGTTACAGGATTTTGATGTTTACAGGAGATTTGGGAGACTAACACTAGGAGGTTTTGGGGATAAATGGTTGATTCTTTTATTTTAGGAATGAGACAAGGAGTTATTTTGGGCAAAACACTTGTTAGCCAGAAGAAAGCGGTTGTTTTTGGAAATTTTTGTGGATGAAAAATTTAGATATTGGAGAAATTCTAGGCCCCAATGGAAAATATTTTTGTGAGTGGCTAGGAAGGGCAGTTGTGAGGAATAGGGACCGTATCGAGTGAAAAGTGGGCCCCAATCAGCCCGTGTTGAAGATTTTAGCGGTTGGAAGAAGCTGCTGTGGATTTTGCATTTTGTTTTGCTCCTGATTGGGTTTGAAAAGGGGGGTTTGGAAATTGGTTTGGTAGAACCAGTTACTGATTTCAGGCCCTTATTGATGGTAAAAGCGATGCATTATTTTAGGGCTGCTGGATGTAAGCAGTCGATGAAAGTGGTTGTCTGTTGGAGACAGATGTGTGTGAGTAATTGAGAGCAAAGGGCTTCGAAAAATGAAAAGTGCGATTGTATACAAAAAACTAGTGGTAAAAAAAAAATTAATATTTGCTGATTGCAATTTAATCTTCGTAAGGGTGTGTACTTGTTGCAGTTATTTGTCGGCAACTATGAGTTTTGTTATAGCGATATTAGTCTGCGGCAGAGTGAGTTGCCTTTTTGTAGCTGCGGTGGGCACCGAGAAAGGGTGGGCCCGAGAAGATGTTCTGCTGAAGAAGGCAGGGCCATTATGAGGATTGAAGAAGATGTTGTTTTAGTGGGTCAAGGTAGGACCACATTGGAGATTTTTTTAGGAATAGAAGGCTCTATGGAAAATGGGCATATAGTAGGTCGAGGTAGGACCATGATTAGGAGATTACGAGGTCAAGGTAGGGCCATAGTGGAGATTTGGTTTTGCAGGGAGATATGAGGTTCTTAAAGATAGGGGCGTGGTTAGCGGATAGCGGCAGATGAGATGCTGTACGAGGACGGTCTGAAGATATACCCTACAATGTGAATACGTAGAACGGTAGTTCCTGCAGAGTGTTGGCAATTTTACTGTTCGTTTTTTCTTTCGTACAGGCGATTTAGTCGCGTTTGTTAAGCAATTTTCGGGCGTTTTTATGGCGCCCTTTATAGGTATTTTTTGTGGTAGTAGATACGTGTCTTATATGCTTTTGGCTCTGTAGAAAGGGGCCGCAGAATACTTCTACCAGGGGAAAGGACACCAGCTGGCGGAGTAAAAGTCCCGCGACTCGGGAGTCCTACATATATTATTGGAGTATAATTAGTTAGATTAGAAATTTTATTTGATATATAGGGAAGGAGTAAGCTGGACAATTTTTTTGATAGAAGTATTGGGGAAAAAGTTGAGGTATTCATGCCCCTGTGCCCAGTTATATATAGGGTAATGCTGGGACAGACAAAAGATGTGAAAACAGATGTCATTCACGTGAGCCGCATTTTGAAGTATAACGATTCATGGTGCCTAGTTGTTGATAAAGCGTAATTAATTGATTTCAATTTTATGTTTTAGGTACACGATAAGAAATGTGCACGAACAATATTTCGGTCATGAGATTTTGATCTTAAAAAGGAGATGATTTATGGAAAACGGAAACAAGGAAATAAGGCCATGGCCGACATGTCGATTCAATTTGAAGGGTGAAGTATAAAACTAGTAAAGAAACTGTGCACAGTGTTTTATTGGATGAGTATTTGAATGAGGTAGGATGGAAATGAATGAAGGTGGTTAAATGTGAAATGCGAGTGTGAAATTGTTTTGTTTTATCCTGTTTTTTATCCTAGGCAATGAATTTCAGGATATCACATTACAAAAATTTACAATGGCAATGTGAAAATGGATGGTTTTTCAGAGTGAGAGAGTAAATAAGATATTTTTTTGAGAAATAGTTATGGGTTTATTATCGAAACAAAGAAATATTACTATACTATTTGAAGAGTTTTTCATGATAAGGAATAAATTGATCTATTTAATGATTATGTGTGGAATTTAGGAAACATGCTATAGACAAGGATTTGTTAGTAATAAGGTTGATTATTTTCTGTATATTCTGGGGCACGGTATTTGTCATGTAATTGGATGGTAGTATTATATTCAGAATTTGATTTTTTTCATTGTTATAGATAATAACCCCTGTAAGAAATGCTGAAGAGTCGTAAGCCTTGTACCACTCCAAGAGAAGTCCAGAGAAGATAAAACGAAAACATGGTAACCAAGTCAGTCAAGCCAGGTCTTGGTTATGTCAAGTTGTACTATCCCACTTCCAGTCAATCTGAACCATATCGAGCCCAATCAGGCCAAGCTATGCCATGGCTAGTCAGGCGGAGCCTTGCCCAGACCACTCCAACTGAATCGAGCTATGCAGAGTACAGTCAGGCGGAGCCATACCAATTCCAGCTGGTAAGAGTCATGCCAAGCCAAATCGGACCAAGTCTTACCAGGCCTAGCATTACCAAGTAATACCATTGGGACACAGCGTACTGGGTCCAGTACAGCCAAGTTGATCCACACCAAGCCAGTTGACCTCAGGCAATGACGAGTCATGCTACACCGAGCTCTAGGGAATGAAACAGTATCGTCCAGAAAAACCAGCCAGTCAGATGGAAGATACAGCAAGGGGTAGGAGAATCCAGGAGAAGATGGTGCAAGCGGACGTCTTCCACAGATTTCCATTTGAATAATTGTATTGTAATTCGTATTGTAATTTGTTATAATTGTAATTTTTATTGTATTGCAAGTTTCATGGTACCTGTAAACCTGTATCGAATCATCAGTTGTTCTGAAATATTATCGCTCGGGGCGCGCGATTTTGGACGGGGGGGTATTGTCAAAAATGTATCGAACACCCCGTAGAGTAAATCAATGAGTATAATTTCCAAGTGGGTCACAATGTTGCTATTCTGCAAAACACGAATTAGTGCCAAACAAAAACAAGAGGTTTTAAAAGTGACGACTGATGGTTTGATCGGGGAGTCGACGTTGGGCTTCTGCCGTGCCCAAAAGGGTAATGGGGGCAGTTAGAGATTCCAAAGGTTAAGGAGCCCTATTGCCCTATTTCCAATTTGAAGATTATGGTTTTTGGAATTAGTCCACAATTATTTCTGTATGTAAGTAAGTAAGCTCTATTCATTTTTAATTAATAACAAGGTACTAGAAGGGATTCATTGTTTCGTTTTTCATTTGCAATTCATTGAATTAATTGTTTCATTTTAATAAATATTTTTCTATACTTTTTCACAAAGTGTTTTCAATCATTGAAGGGTCAGAATCTACCTAGTTAGTCGTGAACAAACCCCAATTCACGACAATATCTTGAGAAATTTGCCTTTTACAAAACAGCGCTTGGCAGTCACAAAGAAGGTGTTCTGCAGTTTCGGCACAGTTCACTGTCTGATCCATCCATTCTCTCGAGGAAATACCTCAGAGAACAACTGTTTCTTGTCCAACTCGGGAAGCTGTTTATTTTTCCTAAGAGATGGGATCAGAAGCCTTGATTGTTTTTGTCCTGGAACCTTCCGGGCGGTTTTGATTTGGTGCGGTTCCCAGCGCCGGAACTCTTTCTCAATGTGGGCTTTTGAAAGGCAACAGAAGGTTCTGAGCTAGGAAATTGAGTGACTGCGCCTTCCCTGCCAAGGCTGTCTACTTTTCCATTGCTCAGTGGCACCCGCATCAGATTGACCTGATTGTTCGTCGTAGGGAGAGTTCCCAAGTCACTCTAGACTCACAAGTGTGTGACTTCAGAGCTTTTAGCGCTGCTTCGCTATCTATCTATCTGGAAGGATATACCGGGTGATTCTCTAAGGTGGTTCACCCCATTTTATCATTAAAGATATAAAAACGAAATTTGGGGGTTGTGTATTATAGTTCAATTTACATTTCACGGCATATTTACTTGCTTTGCCGTACTTCCGGTTTGACCAAAAATGACCTCAACTTTCGATTTTTAAATGGGACATCCAGTTGGAAGTTATCTTTTAAATTCTGTTTTTTTTTTTTATGTTCTGGTTCCCACGAAAAGGGATATCCTGTAATGTTCAGAGAACATCGTGGGAACCAAGGGAAAGAAGGTAGGAGTTGGTGTTCTTCTTAAATTTCTGGAGGTTTTATGCCTCGGGGAACACCTCCCTAGGCAATGAGTTCCAAAGCCTCGATGTTCGTTGGATGAACGAGTCTTTGGAAAGTGATGTTCTGCAGGTCTCCAAAGTGACCACGAAGGGGTGTGATGACTGAACTTGACGGGTTAGTCTCGAAGAGACTGCCAAAGCAGGAACGATTGTTGATATTTCAGAAGAGCATCGCCCATGGAAATATCTATAAAATAGAGACAAATCGCCAACTTTTCTACGGTGTTCCAGACAAGTGAGCGAGTTTGTAAGCGAGGCATCACCGACGAGACGAATTGCCCTTTTTTGGACAGAATCCAATAGCCTCAGGATATGTTTAGGTGCCGCGCTCCAAATATGGGAACAGTATTCCAGGACAGGTTGGATCTGTGCCTTATAGATCATGAGCAGCTGAGTGGGGGTAAAATAGCTCTTGGCACGAAACAAAAAACCAGGTTTTTGGGATGCACTTTTGGCAATGGACCTCACGTGATATTCCCAGGAAAGGTTATTGCTGATAGTAATACCAAGCATCGATATGGATGAATTCAGTGGTATGGTTACTCCTGACAAAGTTATGTTAGGCACAGTGAGATCAGCTTTTCTAGAGAAACGACATGCTTGTGTTTTGTTTGCATTGAATTCTACCAAGTTATTAGATCCCCACTCGAGAATTGTTGCTAAGTCCATATTTATATTATTAACATTTCTTCCTCGTTCATTTCTGGTTTCACGGGCTGATATAGGGACCCTGGAATAGAAAGCGGTATGGAGGGTACTATCATCGGCAAAGCTGTGTACTGGACATGAAGCTGCTTTCAACAGGTCGTTGATGTGAAGTAGAAATAGTATTGGTGCGAGAATAGATCCTTGCGGAACACCAGCATTTATGAGTAGAGTGTCAGATGAAACTCCATCGACCACTACATGGAGAGACCTGTTTGAGAGAAAACTAGCAAGCAGAGAACACAGCTGAGGGGGCAAGCCATAAGACGGAAGCTTGACGAGGAGTCCCTGGTGCCAAACTCGATCGAACGCCTTGGAGATATCTAATGCCACAGCTGAAGTTTCTCCATACTTTTCAATAGATAGCTGCCATATATGTGAGACGTAAGCGAGCAGGTCACCAGTTGATCTCTGATGGCGGAAGCCATATTGCCTATCGTTGACAATTTCTGAGTCTTCCAGATATTTCATGAGCTCGATGTTGATGGCTTTTTCCATGACCTTTGAAATAATAGATAGCAGTGCGATAGGTCTGTAGTTGCTAGGTAGGGCCTTTTTGCCTTCTTTAGGGACTGGCTGTACTCTTGCAATTTTCCAATTGGACGGAAATACCCCCAAATTGTAAGAGTGGTTGAACAACTTGCAAAGAACAGGTGTTAGTTCGGGGGCACATTTCTTGAGAACAATCGGCGGGATTCCGTCAGATCCACAGGCTTTGTTGGTCTTGAGACCCAGCAAAATCTTTCTGACAGTACGTCGGCGAAAGGTGATCTCGGCATGTGACTGTCAATAGGTGTAATGTTTGAGGGTTGTTTTCCCGATGAATCCAGAGTGGAATTTCCAGCAAATAGGTGCGCAAAGATATTGGCTTTTTCCTGGTTGAGTTGTGGAAGAGTTATCTGAGTGTATTCAGAAATATTTTTGTACCTTGATACTGTTGGTAAAACATATGAGTATTTTCGGATAATTTGGCAAAAATATAAGGTTGATAAAAGTCTTTTGTTTGGCAAATTTTTTTTTTGCAAATCTAGTTGCGGTCCAAAATGGTGGTTTTTTCTGTTGATATGATGACTCGAGCGGTCAATTTATCTTTATGATTTTAGTATTTGGTGTATTTTTGGATTCATATACTTTGAATAAAAATCCTATATCATTGTGGTTCAACTAGAATTTTGCTGGAAAGTTGCACTTAAGTTAGAAAACTCAATACTTTTGACATATGTTCATATTTTGATCAATGAATACTTGCAGTTTATATTTTCAGGGTTCAAGTACTCAAATCATAGTATTATGTAACATTCATATTGATTATTAATGTACATGTGTAGTTTTTGCAGATATGCAGTGAATTATCAGAAAATGAGTGAAGTTATAAAACCAAAACTGGAAATTATTTATTATCATCAACCTTCAACTATTTTTATATATATCAAAAACAATACAATAACAAAAGCTGTTAACAAAGCTAAGTATAACACTTCCCCTCTTTGTAAACTGTATTTTGAAATATAAACAGAGAAGTCCTATTCTTGACGAATTTCTTTCGGTAGGCCTTTTTCAGAATATCAGCAAGTTGATCTTTTGATGCAACATAACAAAGAATAAGGATATTATCCTCTGCACGTTCACGTATATAGTGATATTTCACGTCGATATGCTTGGTACGTTTATGATACTCTGTATTCTTGACTAAACGAATGGCACTCTGATTATCCATGAATAGTTTTGTGGGCTCCAAAATATCGATACCAAGCTCTCGCAAAAATATACGTAACCAACTTATCTCTTGTGCTGCATCTGATGCGGCTATATATTCAGATTCAGTAGTTGACCGTGAAACACTTTTACTTATTTCGATCGAAAATGACATTCTGAATCCAACAACACCTCACTTGTCAATATTTGACAAATAAAGTCATTTTTATTTTTATTTTTATTTTTTGATCTAGAATGCCATGGTTCGTGTGAATCGCTTCATTATTGATCAAGTAACATGGGGAAAATACGACTTTGAGGCTTATGACTTCACAGTCGTTTTAAAAATGATTTAAAAGTTGCAAATATGCGTTTTGCCAGTTAACTTGATTTTTTCAAATGGAAAGGGGGCGGTTCGTCGGCTTTTTGTAAAAGATCATTTTCTTACGAATAATTTGATACCACACACTTTCACTTTGTTTTCACTATTTTTCTGAATAATTGCAAGGAGTGATCATCAGGATGCGAGTAGTTTGCGTCAACACATGTTCGCCTCCTACTAGAGATGAAGATGGGTTGCGGAAACTTAGGTGGCTACCTCCAAGTGGTATCGCTGGATAACGGGGTTGACAAGGAAAATCCAGTGGGAATGACCAGAAATGGTCAAAACCTGCGGATCTCTAAGTCAATCCTACACTCGTGGGAACAAAATGGAAACCACACAGAAAAACAACCCTGGGGAACTTCCAGTTGAAGACCCAACACCGATAGCGGGTATGGAAGTCGAGGAGATTCCAGTTGAATCGCACTCGGCACCAGAAACCGCAAACCCAACCGAGGAGGGACCAGCAGATGGTCGAACACCTACTGAGAAACTCCCGGAAACAGAGAACAGGAAATCTTCGACTGTGACGCCCTAAGTAGTAGGCGACACAGAACCTTTGGAGAGATCAGCCCAGAAACAGGCATGAATCCGAATAACCTTATCAACAGGCTCCCAAACCTAATTGAAGGCACAAACCTGTTTGAATGAGGAACCACTGACGACAGAGTGATACAATAGACCCCAGCTGGTCGCAGTGTCAAGGGAAGCTAAGTGCCAACCCTGTCTCTGGCTCGTCAGCTTTCAACCAACCAACCAACCAACCAAGGAGCGATCATACCTAATACCAAATAATACGTATTTGGTATACTTATGCACTAAGTCCTGTTATTCTAGTTATCCGTGACAAACAATTGAAGCTGTTGCTAGGACTACCTAAACAAATAGGCTAATGAATATGCTGTCATTTCGCCAAATTGTTCCTGAGTGTGATATAAGTTATTCGTCCGTTTGGAGAATTCTTCACAAATATAATTATCGATCATTCAAGTACCAACTAAACCAACATCTTTACGATAACGACCACAACCGAAGATTAACTAATTGCAACTGGTTTTTGACTAAATACAGAGAAGATGTACGTTTTCCATTGAAAATTATTTATTCAGATGAAACTCGATTCACCAACTTGGTCTGTTCAATCGGAATGATAAAAGGTACTGGTCTCAAACAAATTTACATCTAATGCAAGAAGGGAATTTTCAAGAGCAATTTGGTGTCAATTGCTGGATGGGTATTATCGGAGGAAACTTTCGGGCCCAATAATTTTCGACGGACAACTTACTGCGGAAAGAAATCAAATTAATGATTTCATTGAAGATTTGCCACCTCACATTTCTGAAGTCGTAAGAGAACATCTGAATGACACCTTTCCAGAAAAGTGGATTGGCACTTATGGACCTTTTCAGTGGCCTGCGAGATATATTCTTAGGTTGTCATATTTTTTCATAATGTATTATTTCTTTTTCATATTCTAGATCACCAGATCTTACTCCACTAGATTTTTTTTTCTGGGAAACAATAAAAAATTAGGTGTATAAAACAGCATCAGCTACTCGTGAAGAACTGGAGTATAAAGTAAGGGTGGCATTCCAGAACATCACTGCGGAACAGCTTATCAATGTCATGCGCGCAACAATTGAAAAAGTTGAACTTTGCCGTGATCAAGGAGGAGGTCATTTTGAAAATTCAGAACCTTAATCTTCAATAAATAGATAAATGGTTATTTACATTTATTTTCATGGTTTTGATTTCATTGAACTATGAGAGAAAAGATGTCACACATTGAAAGAAAAGTCTCACAAAATGCATCTTCAGTGATTCAATACAGATTTCGTACAAATGTTTTTCCAAACTATTTTGTGATATTCATCTCAAAGATGATTCACTTTTTAGCTCTAAATAACAAGAAAAAGGGTCTGAATCTTGGTTCTTTTTAACATTTCAAGATATCTGGTCCTGGGAACGAAATCCAAATGTGCAAATCCACTATTTTCTGCAATAATCCAATCTGTGTGTTTCCATCGTGGATTGTTTCCTTAAATAAATAATAGTTTAAGAAAACTAAAAAACACGCTTTTATAGGAAACCAGACTAAAAAATAGAAAATAAGAAAAAAAATTTATTTTTTTTCAAAAAGCCTGGGGTGCATGGTATCGTCCCGGTGTGTGATGTACTATATTTTTATTGATACCATGCACCCCCCTCTTATTTTTAAATGAAATAAATGTTTTTCTTGTTTTCTATTTTTTCAGTCTGGTTTTCTATAAAAGCGTGTTTTTTAGTTTTTTCAAACTATTATTTTTATAACTTTTTTGCAAATTAAAAAATGGAATGAACATATCAAATTAGGTAATCATAATCTCCGACCCCAAAAACCCCCACATACCAATTTTGAATAGTATCAGACCATAATCACAAAACTCGGCCCCTTTTAAAGCCGCCATCTTGAATTTTTCAATTTTCACAGGAGAATCATAATATTCGACCCAAAAACCCCCACATACCAATTTTGAAAGAATCAGACCATAATCACAAAACTCGGCCGCCATTTTAAAGCCGCCATCTTGAATTTTTCAATTTTCACAAGGAGAATCATGATATTCGACCCAAAGACCCCCACATACAAATTTTGAAAGGAATCAGACCATAATCACAAAACTCGGCCACCGGTTTTAAGCCGCCATCTTGAATTTTTCGATTTTCACAAGGGAATCATGATATTCGACCCAGAAAACCCCCACATACCAATTTTGAATGAAATCGGACCATAATCACAAAACTCGGCCGCCATTTTAAAGCCGCCATCTTGAATTTTTCAATTTTTACAAAAGAATTATGATATTCGACCCCAAAAACCCACACATACCAATTTTGAATAGAATCAGACCGTAATCACAAAACTCGGCCGCCATTTTGAAGCCGCCATCTTGAATTTTTCGATTTTCACAAGGGAATCATGATATTCGACCCAGAAAACCCCCACATACCAATTTTGAATAGAATCAGACCATAATCAAAACTCGGCCGCCATTTTGAAGCCGCCATCTTGAATTTTCCAATTTTTAAAAAAAATCATAATATTCGACCCCAAAAACCCCACATCACCAATTCTGAATAGAATCAGACCATAATCACAAAACTCGGCCGCCATTTTTAAGCCGCCATCTTGAATTTGACAATTTTCACGAAAGATCATGATATTCAATCCCAAAAACCCTCGCATACCAATTTTGAATCGAATCGAACCATAATCACAAAACTCGTCCACCATATTGGAGCCGCCATTTTGTTTTTTTCCAATTTCGACAGAAGAATCATAATCTCCGACCTCAAAAACCCTTGGATACCAATTTTGAAGCGAATCGAACCATAATCACAAAACTCGTACGCCATATTGGAGCCGCCATTTTGTTTTTTCTTCACACAAAATTTCTCAATGCATTGTCACCGGAATTATGTACACCTGTCGAATTTCAAATCATTCGAACGTCTAGAAGTGGGTCAAAATCGCGCCCAAAAGGAGTCGGTTACAAACAAACAAACAAACAAACATACAAGTGAAGCTAATATAAAGCGTGTAAAAAATATCCACTTTTCAGTTGAACATGTTTTCCCCTTCAATGTGAATAAAGGTTATCGCAAAGATGAAAAATGGTGGCTTGAATTTAACTTTCAGTCACAGAAGTTTTTACTCCTCTTTCACGGAAAAAAAAATTGGATATATTTTCAATGTTCAAGATAAACTGAAGCCAACCGGAAAAATGTGCGGCAATAAAATATTCATAGGTTCCAAAAATGTCATATCATGCAACACCCAACCAACCCTAAGGGCCGGTATTATAAAAATGTTTTGAAGTTAACTTTAATTTTATCAGTCAAGTTAACTTGAGCTTCAAAATGTCAGTTTTATAAAGATACCATTTTTTAAATAAAAAGAAGAAGAAGGCAAAAAGGTAACCTACAATTTTTCCCTTGGCAAAACGATCTTGTTGTTTTCATCATTTTCAATGAGAAAATTAACGTAACGTTCTGGTGCAGACTAATCTAGGATTGAGCGAGTTTTTAGACAGACGATGGGCTCTTGAAGAAGAATCCAGTCCCTTCCCAAAATCCTCCTGTATCGTCTGTGGGCAAGATAAAAGTGAAAAACAGAACCTTCATAGAGAGTTGTGAGGAAAGAAAACAGAGTTAAGAAGAGAAAAAAGGGATATATTCAACATACGAAAATTATTCATACAGTATGGAATGGAATGTATGTTATATCAAAAAATCCAGGCATTCTACGCAGTAATTCCACAACGCAGTTGCAACATTGTTGCAAGAGCAAATTGGACAAAGTCAAGTCGGCATTTATCCACGTGCGCTCCAGAAGCCGTAAACAAGGCGCAGTTCTGAGTCAGCACCACCGCATCTATAAGAGGATCCCAAGAACCGAAGAACGTCACTTCTATCTCAAACTTCCATTTTGCACTTCGAATAGTTGTCATATTCAAAATCATTTTTTGTAACCAAAGTATAAAATAAAGTTTATTTTTAAAAAGTCATTTGAGTGAATATCACTACAACATGTATATCTAGGTGATGACACATTGTTTACTTTTCGAAACATTAATGTTAATATGATTTTAGCCATTGTACTCTTAAAACTTGTCAAATCTCTTGTGATTGTTGATTCGATGAAATTCTGGTTTACCTGGTGAATATTATGTTGACTATTGTGTGTGTGACCAAGAAAAAAAGTGAAAACGAGAACCTTTGAAGAGAGTTGAGAAAAAAAAAAGAGACTTAAGAAGAGAAAAAAGATATATTATTCGACGTACCGAAGATGTTTCATACAGTATGGAAAAAGAGTGACTATATATGTTTATCTAGGTGATAAGGACACATTTTCACACCATCTTGTTTGTTTTAAATGAAATAAAAAAACTATTTTTGTTAGTTTTATTTTTAATTCAAACATTCACAAATAATAATGTGTAACATTTCTTCAAAATAATTCCCGATGACTTCACTAAGCTTACAGAAACTCCAAAAAATTTTTTTTTGCAAGCCATTTAGAGCATACTTTGTCTCCTTCAAAGAGAGTTTTTGCAAATGATATTGTCTTAAGATTTAAATACACCACTTCACTAGAGTCTTGAAATGAATAACACTACACAAAAAGTCTCTGGCATTTTTATGTAAATAGAGGATAACAATGCAATTTCCCATGTGACCTTTCTAATAACACTGCTAGCAGTTGACTTGTGAATACCTCCAAAATCTCCAGGAACTACCAAGAATGAACCAGTTGCATAAAATCTGAGTGTAATCAACACTTGTGTTACTGGCGATATAGGATGATTTCTAAAAATATGAATAATTCTACAAGAATTTAAATAGGTACTAGAAATGCTGACCTATTAGTTGGTCTTTGTAAATTTGCTTCAATGTGCCCCATTACCAAGCGTACAGACTCTCTTGATAGTCGAAATCGGTTTTTAAATTATGTTTCCTTCCACAAGGTGAAATGGTCTAACCGATTCCTACATATCCTTTGTCGCCGAGGGGCTTCAACAATATTCACAGCATCTTCTTCATCATCGGTCAAAAGTTCCTCAAAAATAACGTGGATATCGTTTGCTAACATTTTGCGAAAACGAAAAATCAAAACAATAAAATTGAGGTTATATGACTCATATGCAATATTAACAGGAGCAGGAGAATTGTCGACGATCGAAAACCACCATTTTCTACAAAGTTAACTTTAACCGACACCCGTTCCACCCGATAAAGTTAACTGCTACATTTTGAAGTTAACTTTAACATGTGACGTCATCCACAAGTTAACTTCTAGTTATCTGTCGAAATAGTTTTATAATACCCACCCTGAGTAGGGTTCTGGAAAAATGAAGGATGCGTTCTTTAACCTTTTCACTGCGGATAGCTTTTTATGAAACTTCGTCTCCAATACGGCTGTTGGGAGCTGGGGCTTATCATCACGGTTCCCGCAGTTAGGTGAAGGAGTAGAGTAATCTCTCGTACTCATTGAGCCGGGATCCAACGGCGCGTGGAGTGGCACTCCTCGAGCCAAACTTGCCAGTTCACGCGCCGTCGGATAGGGCAGGCTTGGCGATCTTCAGTCGGCGCGGTGAGTCCAGTCGTCTGTCGGTGAATGAACCATAGAATTGTAATTATAATATACTGACTAGAATGCGTTTCAAGCTGCGCGAAATGTCCCATGCATGGTGGCCGCCATTGTTGTTTATGTCCTCCTCGTAGTAGCGGAACAATTCCAGTGGCATTACTTGTAATGGAAAATGGGGTATATCATAATAAGACTTTTTTTTTAAATGATGCATCAAAGGTACAGAGAATTGTGAATATAAATGTTATATACCTATGTAAAAAAATTTTACTCTTTCACCCATCTATTATATGAAGATATATGAGACATGTTTTACATATCCTTATAATTGAATAGGTATTTCTTTCAAGATTTTTTATTGCACTATTACATCAATATTTGAAAAATGAGTAAGTTATAAGGTCACATTTGATGTGGGTGCCAGATCATAGGGGGTTCAGAGATAACAAAGAAACAGATTGCTTCGCCAAAGAATAACAAACACACAATCTCCTGGCTCAGGAACCTTCTGTGGAATCTCTTAAGTCCATAAGAGAGAAGAGTTTCGAAGCTGGGAAACATGAAATGAAATCTCACTGGAATAAAGTGGCAGGATAAAGACAATTAGCGAAAAGGCTAATGAGCCTGTCGCCAAAGAAAGTTGAACAGCTTTGAGAGTTGGACAAGAAATATTTGAGATTGGTTACGGGACTCTCACTGGACACTGGGCACTGCCCACTAAGGTATATTTTTAACATTGTATTTATCCATTTTTCAACCGACGAAACCAAAAAGGAGGAGGTTCTCTAGTCGACGCTATATTTTTTTATGCATGACCACGAATTACTTTTTACAGAGGAGTCCGATTCCGATGACTCTTTTTTCATTGGATAGGGCATACTCCGAAGTTGGTCCCATTTGATTTTGAAAAAAAATGCACTACTAAGGGTAGCAAAATGGAAAATATTTATCGTTCACCCTCTGAATTTTGATCCGTTAACCGATTCTATCAGGCATAACTTTGTACTGGGTTTTCCGATTTGGATGATTTCTCTTATTACCTAGGGTATACGTCATAGTTGATCATATTTGGGTTCGGAATGAATTATTCCACCCCTATGGGTAGAAAAATAGGAGATGATTGATTTTTCACTTGTGAACATTGTAGTTGACAATGACAGATCGCTATTGTCATTATTTTTGTTCTCCTATATCCGTCACACTAATAACATTCTATGGAAGGATGGAATTATATACAAAATGATGAAATTAACTTACCAGAACTATCAAAAATAATTTATATTTTATAACAATGAATAGTTGAAGTACATAATCGTATTATTTAACTGCTATTAGTTGAAGTAAGGTGGGTAAGTAAGTATTTTGTAATTAATCAAAACATAAGTGGGTAGTAATTAGTATATTTCAGCCACAAAAAATTGAAAAATAAAAACTTTTCAACAAAAAATTAACCCGACGAAAAACGGAACTGAGAATCAAAAAATAAAATAAACTTCCTTAGTCTTGATAACCAAGCTCCTAAACTAATGTGAGTTACTAATTTCGAGTTGGCGCCAAACGAATAATCAACGAGGATAATTAAATTACTTCAAAAAAATTATCAGAATGTCACCATACATCTCGATGCCATCAACGAGGATAATTAAATTACTTCAAAAAAATTATCAGAATGTCACCATGCATCTCGATGCCATCATTTTACGCTTTACCTAGCTTGTTTGTTTGGCGCCGACTCAAAATTAGTTGAATTAGTTTAGGAGCTCAGTTATTAAGACTAAGGAGGTTTATTTAATTTTTTGCTTTTCTGTTCCTGTTTTCGTCGGTTTGATTTTTTGTTAAAAAGTATTTATATTAGTGATCTTTGCCTCTCGACTATACCGTATATTTTCATTGTTTGAGAATATTTTTGCCATTTGTTCAATTCTGTATTGTTGACACTTCAAAATGTATCATATTGAAACTGTTTTTTGAAAATGCCTATATCTGAAAGGGGAAGGATTAAAATTTCAATTATGATTGGTGTTGGCGATATGATGCGGACTCAACAAGAGGTATGCAGATTATTCCATGAAATGCACCCAGATAGTGAACCTATTTCACAATCTATTGTAAGCAGAATAGAGCGAAAATACAGAGAATTAGGACTCGTGAGGGATGCACCAAACAGTTAATGAAAATAATCAACAAGACGGGACGTAATTTTGTCGGCATCTGGATTTCTTACAAAATACAGATATAGTCCCCGAAACGTCAAGCAAAAACTATATAGAGAAGTATCTTTTGAATTTTTTAAAAAATTTTTTGATAGGCAAATTCAGAAAACGGCAAGTTATTGACAAATTGAATAATTTTTCCATAGGAAATATAATTTGGTGAACGCAATAACTTATCGGGGTGAACTAATCAGTTTGCCCTTTCTACACTTGTATAGATTTTCCTGATTATATTTTCATTTTCAGACTGTGGAAGGTTACCCAAAAAACATGTCAAGAAACGTTGTTCCTCCACAAAAAACCACATTCATTCAATAAAATACATTAATTCCTGATTTGACCCAGCTTTTTCCTGATATTCAAATAGCCAATAATTTAGACCGCAGGAGGCGCACCGCAACATTTTGATGCAACTTTGGTAGTGTATCCAGTAGCTGCATAACTACGTTATTTCATATACTAATTCTTAATACGTTTATTCTTCATTTCGTTTTTTGTAAAAATACAGTATCGTATAACTTTCTAATAAAATTTTGAGAACACCTTTTTCATTGTTTTCCACCCTTTACTAATTTGACGCAGCTTGTGATATATTTTCGGAATCAGCTCAGCAAGTTAACTCATGAATAAAAAAAATTAGGGTGTTCATTTAATAAAACCGCTGATGACGTCATCACTCGAAGGTAGATCACCCTGTATATTGGATTATTATTTAAAAAAACAGTAAATTAAAATAAAAAATCGATCTGTTTCGGGAATTTTTAATGATATTGTTTATTTAGCTAATAATGAATGTATGCGTTTCTTTGTGGACACACTGAAAACGCGATATGTATAAATAAGCATGGCCACATATCATTACCTACTACTACAAACTGATGTAACACTTCATTATATATAACAGTTACTAATTCATCCATTATGATCACTATAACAAAAAAGACAACAAAGTACAAAGACACATCCAAACCGAACAAAGAAATTAAAAAAAATTGCAATGATTTGGCAACGCTTATAAGTGCCAACCGACAACACCGTTATTTAATTATTTATTTATTTATTTAATGGTCATGAAAGATACAGACAGACAAAAGTCCACTAAAGTACCTACATCATTACATTTAATTTTACTTATACTTAAACTTATATACTAATACTAATACTGATTTCAGACAGCAATTGAGACAAAGTAACAAAGAAAAAGTGTTTTTTTGTTAGTTGTTTGCTTTTACTAATTTAAGCAGAAATTCTTTGATACATGAGTCGTTTCAAAGTGGTCTTTAATTTTATGTGGGATTTGGAGAAAATATCGATTTGATCAGTGTACCTGTTAGCATTTCGAACAATTCTACATAGAGGAGAGTTTTGAGACGAATTAGTTCTCCGAAATGGTATGCGGAACAAGTGGCTAGTTCCAAGTGGCCGAATGGGAACGTTGATTTGAATTTGATTCAGTATATTAGCATTATCTACGGAATTTGAGATGATTTTGTGTAAAAATAAAATATCAGAGATCACTCTTCTACTCGATAGTGATATAATATTGAAATGTTTTCTCGCATTTTCAATGTCGCCGTTGTAATTGAAATTTTGTTTGAAACAAATATATTTGACAAATTTGTTCTGAATGTTTTCCAGGCGGTTTATATACGTTTTGTATTGAGGACTCCATATAATAGAAGCGGAATTTAGCTTACTGTACACAAATGCATTATAAACACAAATTGAAGACTTGATGTTTTCGAAATGTTTACATGTTCTCATTACATAGCCTAACATTCTTGAGGCGGAGTTTGCGATTGATTCGACATGTAGATCAAAAATCAGTTTGGAATCGAATATAATTCCTAGGTCCCTACTCTTACTAACCCTGGTTATTTGATCATTCCCTATAGAATAATCGAAGTGTACCGGATTGATACTCCTTGTGAATGTGATGCAATTACATTTTTGAAAATTCAAATATAAGTTGGACGAGTTACAATATTCACTATGTCTATTGAGGTCATCTTGGATCTTGTGACAATCGTTTAAATTTCGTACGGTTAAGTAAAGTTTCATATCATCTGCATATAACAGGAAGTTGGCATGTTTAAAACACGACTTTATATTAATTACATAAATGATAAAGTATAAAAGTCCCAGGTGTGATCCTTGAGGGACACCTGATAAGGAAATATACTCTTCCGAACGAAATCTTTGAACTGTTACAGATTGGGACCTATTCTTTATATAAGATTCCACCCATCTCAATAGTGAGCCTCGTACCCCAACCTCAGCAAGCCGCTCGAGAAGAAGATTATGGCTAACCTTATCGAATGCCTTGCTGAAGTCGGTGTAAATGGCGTCAACTTGTAGTCTGTGGTCCATGTTACTATATAAATATTCACTATATTCTATTAAATTCGATTCCAATGATCGCCCTGCAAAAAAACCATGCTGTTCTGATATGATGATGGATTTCACGAGAAAATGCATATATATGTAAACTGATTTCTCGAATAATTTAGGAATCGCAGATAGTTTACTGATAGGCCTATAATTTCTGTTCTGTTTTTCTTTCCGTTTTTGAAAATTGGTATTACATCCGCGTTTTTCCAGTATTTGGGAACTTTTTGACTTTATTGATTGAATAAAAATCAGTTAGGGGTTTAGCTAGTGTTTTAGAGCATGTTTTCAAAAATATTGGCGGTAATCCATCTGGTCCAGCGGCTTTATTAATATCAAGCTCTTTCAATCCGTTTTCTACCTCACTTTCTGTGAGTTGAACGTGATGTAGTTCGTTATTAATAATAATATTGGTTGACGGTGAGCTATTATAATTGAAGTCATGTGTTTCTGGTGTGTACACGCTTTGAAAGTTAGTTGAAAACAGGTTGCAAATATCCTGTCCATTATTAGCTACGCTGTCATCATAACTAAGCTCGTTTGGAATTTTACTTGGGCATTGTTTTTTGATAGAGGCGTATTTCCAGAATTGTTTAGAATTAGAGGGTAATTCATGTTCAATAGAGTGCAGATAGTTTTTGAAATCTATTTCGATCAGTCTTTTCGAGCGAGCTCTGAGTACTTTGAATAAATTCAGGTCATTCTCATTTTTATATATTTTCCATTTTTTGTGAAATTTATGCTTACAAATAGATGATATAAATACTACCGTCATACGTTCAGTTGATTATCTTCGTCGCACGCATGTGATATGCTTATGAAGTCATACTCTTCTTCATTGTTTGGTGTCCTCCTTGCCTATCGCATAAGGGTGCCACGAAATTCGGGTGCGCAGTAGACTAAGCGCGTTCTAGTCAGTTTAATTACAATTCTATAGAATGAACACGGAACACGGTTCAAAGGAGCTCGGACAATGCCGCTCAATACGTGTATACCGCTCCAACGACGCGGCTATTATTAAAATTTTTACTACAACCGCTGTGTGTCCACGTCTGAAACCGCGATCCTATAGGCGCCGTGGGAACGGCCCGACACATTTCGTTGCGCCAACCTTGAAACTCAACCCTCAATCCAGGATTGCCACTCCACGCGCTGTTGGATCCCGGCTTTAGGTTCCCGCAGTGATTTATCCAGAGCCGTACTAAAAATTATCTAGGGGCGACTATAATCTTGACTTATTTTCGTCATTAATAAGTGGAAAATTACTAACTATACTCAATTTGGAAATGAGGAAACAGTGAATTCCTCGAGTTTTTTTGGGATCGAAACAATATTTCGTCTTGTCAATAAGTGGATGTTACGATCAATACAAATTTCTTAGAATCTCCAAGTGAAATATACACCCAAGAATATATAACAAATGTATTTCAATTCGATAACAAATATAAGTATGATAAAAATAAGACAAATTCACTACAATAACATTCTTGGAATTCCCTCTTTCCGAAAAAAATATACACTCAAGAATATATGAAAATTTATTAGATTTACTCAGCTCGAATTCATCATCACTGTCACTTCCCATCAAAAGATCTCAAAGTTTCTGTTAGTTTAAATATTACACGCTTTATTTCACGCTTCATATTGGCTTCACTTTTATGTTTGTTACACGCTTTATATTAGCTTCACTTGTATGTTTGTTTGTAACCGACTTACTTGTATGTTTGTTTGTAACCGACTCTTTGGGCGCGATTTTGACCCACTTCTAGAAGTACGAATGATTTGAAATTTGGCAGGTGTACATAATTCCGGTGACAATGCAGGAAAATTTTTTTTTTGAAAAAATACAAAATGGCGGCTCCAATATGGCGAACGAGTTTTGTGATTATGGTCCGATTCGCTTCAAAATTGGTGTCTGAGGGTTTCCGTGGTCAGAGATTATGATTTTTGTCAAAACTGGTAAATTCAAGATGGCGGCTCCAAAATGGTAGACGAGTTTTGTGATTATGGTCCGATTCTACTCAAAATTGGTATGTGGGGGTTATTGGGGTCCAATATTATGATCCTTTTGTAAAAATTAATTCTAGATGGCGGTTCCATAATGGCGGACGAATTTTGTGATTTTGGTCCAATTCCATTCAAAATTGGTATGGGGGGGTTTTTGGGGTCATAGATTATATTTGTAACCGACTCCTTTAGGTGCGATTTTGACCCACTTTAAACGGTCAGATTTCATTAAAACTTTGTAGATTTATCGAGGACCGATGACAACACACTAATTTGATGAGATTATTCCATTATTTCATTTGCAAAATAAGATTTGTTAATTTATATAACTTTCATAAAAAACTAAAGAAACACGCATTCATAAATAAACCAAACTAAAAAGTGGGAATTAATAAAAGTTTAAAAAACTAAGAAACACGCTTTTATAGAAAACCAAACTGAAAAAATAGAAAATGAGAAAAAAAATTATTTCATTTAAAAAAAAAACGTGGGTGCATGGTATCAATAATTATATAGTACATTTCACACCTAGGGCAGTAAAGTAAGAAATGTCTCAGATCACAGGTAATTGTTGGCCAAGGCGATACCATGCACCCCACGCTTTTTTTTTTAAATAAAAAACATTTTTTCACTTTGGTTTTCTATAAAAGCGTGTTTTTTAGTTTTTCAAACTATTTTTTTTATTGTATAAAAATATAGAATAACAAAAATAATAAGTTGAAGATACACGACCCATTTCCTCGAAAACCAAAATACTTGCAGGCTCAGGTCACATCGATACGTTTCAGTTCAGCAAACCGTTCTAATAAATGAAAACATTGATTCGGGAAACAATGCCTCGGAGTACGTGCCTGATAAACAAAATGTTGATTCATACGTCTTCCGCAGTAAAGCACAAGAGTTTTGAAGAATTTTGTAAGCCATCTATAGGCAACACAATATACATTAAAAATCGCGTATTCCACCGGTAAAAAAATTTGACTTTTTCATTAACAAAATTCTTACTTTTTTTCTCAAAATTTTGAGATTTCTTGACTTTTTTCTCAACATTTTGAGATTTTTTCTCAAAATTTCGACTTTTATTCTCAAAATTTCGAGATTTTTTCTCAAAATTTCTACTTTTTTATTCCCAAAATTTTGGCTTTTTTTCTCCAAATTTTGAGATTTTTTCTTCAAACTTTGAGAATAAAAGTCAAAATTTTTGAATACGACGGCGTATCGGCGCCATCCTACCAGGATTTTTTTTATTGAAATCTCAAAATTTTTACTTTTTTTCTCAACATTTTGAGATTTTTTCTAAAAATTTTGACTTTTATTCTCAAAATTTTGAGATTTCTTCCCAAAATGTTAACTTTTTTTCTCAAAAGTTGACTTTTTTCTAAAAATTCTTACTTTTTCATTTACAAAATTCTTACTTTTTTCCTCAAAATTTTGAGATTTTAGCTTTTTTATTCCCAAAATTTTGGCTTTTTTTCTCCAAATTTTGAGATTTTTTCTTCAAACTTTGAGAATAAAAGTCAAAATTTTTGAATACGACGGCGTATTGGCGCCATCCTACCAGGATTTTTTTTATTGAAATCTCAAAATTTTTACTTTTTTTCTCAACATTTTGAGATTTTTTCTCAAAATTTTGACTTTTATTCTCAAAATTTTGAGATTTTTTCCCAAAATGTTGACTTTTTTTCTCAAAATGTTGACTTTTTTTCTAAAAATTTTTACTTTTTCATTTACAAAATTCTTACTTTTTTCCTCAAAATTTTGAGATTTTAGCTATTTTTTCCCAAAATTTTGGCTTTTTTTCTCCAAATTTTGAGATTTTTTCTTCAAACTTTGGGAATGAAAGTCAAAATTTTTGAATACGACGGCGTATTGGCGCCATCCTACCAGGATTTTTTTTATTGAAATCTCAAAATTTTTACTTTTTTTCTCAACATTTTAAGATTTTTTAAAATTTTGACTTTAATTCTCAAAATTTTGAGATTTTTTCCCAAAATGTTGACTTTTTTTCTCAAAATGTTGACTTTTTTTCAAAAAAATTTGACTTTTTCATTAACAAAATTCTTACTTTTTTTCTCAAAATTTTGAGATTTTTCCAAAATCTTGACTTTTTTCTCAACATTTTGAGATTTTTTCTCAAATTTCGACTTTTATTCTCAAAATTTCGAGATTTTTTTCAAATTTTGTTTTTTTTCTTCAAACTTTGAGAATGAAAGTCAAAATTTTTGAATACGACGGCGTATCGGCGCCATCCTACCAGGATTTTTTTCATTAATTTCAAAATTTTAGTTTTTTCTCAACATTTTAAGATTTTTTCTCAAAATTTTGACTTTTATTCTCAAAATTTTGAGATTTTTTCCCAAAATTTGACTTTTTTTCAACAAAATTTGACTTTTTCATTAACAAAATTCTTACTTTTTTCTCAAAATTTTGAGATTATTTCCCAAAATCTTGACTTTTTTCTCAACATTTTGAGATTTTTTCTCAAAATTTCGACTTTTATTCTCAAAATTTCGAGATTTTTTCTCAAAATTTCTACTTTTTTATTCCCAAAATTTTGGCTTTTTCTCTCCAAATTTTGAGATTTTTTCTTCAAACTTTGAGAATAAAAGTCAAAATTTTTGAATATGACGGCGTATCGGCGCCATCCTACCAGGATTTTTTTTATTGAAATCTCAAAATTTTTACTTTTTTTCTCAACATTTTAAGATGTTTTCTTAAAATTTTGACTTTTATTCTCAAAATTTTGAGATTTTTTCCCAAAATGTTGACTTTTTTTCTCAAAATGATGACTTTTTTTCTAAAAATTTTTACTTTGGTTTTCTATAAAAGCGTGTTTTTTAGTTTTTCAAACTATTTTTTTTATTGTATAAAAATATAGAATAACAAAAATAATAAGTTGAAGATACACGACCCATTTCCTCGAAAACCAAAATACTTGCAGGCTCAGGTCACATCGATACGTTTCAGTTCAGCAAACCGTTCTAATAAATGAAAACATTGATTCGGGAAACAATGCCTCGGAGTACGTGCCTGATAAACAAAATGTTGATTCATACGTCTTCCGCAGTAAAGCACAAGAGTTTTGAAGAATTTTGTAAGCCATCTATAGGCAAACAATATAAATTAAAATCGCGTATTCCACCGGTAAAAAATTTGACTTTTCATTAACAAAATTCTTACTTTTTTCTCAAAATTTTGAGATTTCTTGACTTTTTCTCAACATTTTGAGATTTTTCTCAAAATTTCGACTTTTATTCTCAAAATTTCGAGATTTTTCTCAAAATTTCATTTTTTTTTCCCAAAAATTTTGGGTTTTTTTTTTCCCAAATTTTGAATTTTTTTTTCAAACTTTGAGAATAAAAATCAAAATTTTTTAATCGACGGGGTATCGGCGCCATCCCACCAGGATTTTTTTTTTTTGAAATCTCAAAATTTTTCTTTTTTTCTCAACATTTTGAGTTTTTCTAAAAAATTTTGACTTTTTTTTTCTCAAAATTTTTTTGATTTCTTCCCAAAAATTTCTTTTTTTTTTCAAAAGTTGACTTTTTTTTAAAATTTTCTTTTCATTTACAAAATTTTTTACTTTTTTCCTCAAAATTTTGGTTTTAGCTTTTATTTCCCCAAAAATTTTGGGTTTTTTTTCTCAAATTTTGAGATTTTTTTCTTAAACTTTGAGGGAAAAAAAG
>JAFIRS010001212.1:0-80000 GCA_018342105.1 Gonioctena quinquepunctata
AAAGTTTGTGGGAATGATTGAAAGTTGTTCTTCATTCATACCTCCAACAAATATAAATGCATATTAAATGAAAAATTATTCAGGGATCCTTATTTGAATACTAATTTTTGACATTTCATATCAATTTTAAATATTATGAGTTTGAATATTATTTGTGTAAATTTAAATTATATTATGCTGAATTATAATATATCAGGCCACCCTGTCATGAAAAGGTGTATATCAGCTAGAAATAAGAACCCAAGGGGAGAACATGGTTACCCCAAATAAAATATATGAAACTGGAATTCGATTTTTCTACATTTTTCCATGGGAATTATTTTTTTTCTACGTTCATGCAAAACCAAAACTTTATTGAACTATATGGTGAAAAAACTGGTTCTGTATTGCATTAGTGCAATAAAATGTTTTTCACTCATCTGTCATTCTACTACAGCGTTTTGTGATCATGGCAAACAAAGCGTTCAAATGCAGCTATTTTTAGTCCATTTTCTGTGATATTGTTTACATTTTAAACAATTGCATATTTCATATTATTTTCAATCTATTTTGCATACTGGATTACGGATTTACTAAAAAATACAATTGATAAAAAATGAGTTAAATTATTCCTAACATTGGCATTGTTCTACTTTCTCAATGCAAATCGATAGTGCTAATTAATTATTGAATATTTTGCTAATAAATTTGAAATAGAGTTCTACAAAGAATGCAACTGTATGACTTTGAAAACATTCAGGGTTCATGTTGAAGCTTCCATAGGTTGAACAAACCATTAGTTTTCCTTTATCTAACCATGAAGGATGTACCCAGTATCTCCTTTTTTTTATATTTACATACATTCCAAGGTCCAACAGGTCCCTTCTTCTTAAAGAGAGCATTTTCATTTTTGCTTCAAGTAGGTAACTGACGAATGACAAACGTGGGTATCCCTTCTGTGTTTATTGGCACCCAAGTCTACTCCACGTCTGCACCACGCCAGTCCCTCGCCACCCACCTGTTCTTGTGAATTGCACCTAATGGCCTTACAAACAGACAAGACAACATACAAATGCTTGGTCATTTCAAAGGAACATCTTTATTTAACTAAACTAAATATAGGTCTATTAAATTTCACCTCATATCAACCTGTAGTTATGAATTTTTTTGATATTTCTTATTGACTTTTTTCATTGCTCGTTAGAAACCTTCACTATTGCTATCTTCAAGTGGATCTTTGTTTCACAGTGATGCAAAGTTATCTGTCAAAGAAATAGATGCATTAAATACCAAACAAACACACTTTTTTACATTTACATAAATGTCACAAAAAATTTAAAAGGGAACATATTTATGTAAAATATTCGTAAATCTCCATCATATTTCTAAGATACTTAAAACCACAGATTTCGTAATAAGTTTATGTAAGTATGTTGTAGCTAATCATAAAACTTACGGTCAATATAGTATCTTCTGTTTTACTTAACTGCTCGTCAAGTTTTACTTCAATATTAGATTGGAATGTGCAGAAGGTTCAATGTCTGATTTATGTTGGTAACACCCAGATTCTTTGACAAATGACAATTTCTCAGTGTTGAGTGTTTTGGTTTTAGCATTAGGCAAGGTAATGGCAGTTTTAGTAAGACATTTTGTTTATTTGGCGTCTTTAATTGTGTTATTTCGAAAATTGTATGATATATATATTTATCACCACACTGTGAAACTAAGTAGGTAAATCTTTGATTAAGACAAATGCCCTACCCCAACCTTTCTAAGAGACAGCAGAAGAATTTGATCAAATAATGAAAGTCCAAATCAAGTATCAAATAATGAAAGTTCCCCAAAAGGAGGTAGTAACGCTGAAGAACTTCAGTTAGAAAATGACGATGTGAAAACTTCTTTGGTAAGTTATATTAAAAATTCCTAATTCGCTGCACTTTTTCTTTCATTCAATTCATTACAGCACACACTTCGAAAAATAGAAAGAATTTTCAATTCACAGTCAACTTTGGAAGATAAATCTTTCTAACTTTCAATTAATTTTTTTATTGGTGGAATCAGCGACCTATCATTCCACTATGACGAAACTCAGGGGGATTGAAAAAATGTTATCAGAGAATTTATACATTCTTTCAAGGAATCATTTCCCAAATTCTGTGGGCACCTTATGAAATGAACCCATATTTGGCTTTTATTTCATTTATCTGAATATACTTACATTTTAGGCCCATCTCTTCAAATCTTTGGGTGGTAAAGATGCAAAAGATCATCTGTATAGATGCCTTGGCCAATTATTTACCAATGGTTGGCTACGCAACGTTCCTGGTTCGGACAAAGGGAGATTACAAAGCCAAAGACTTGTATTCCATAAAAATATTAACAGGTAATATATTTTAAACTTTGGTTGCCAAAAATCATTATTATTAATATTTTCAGAGAGTATTAATAATAGCAATCAGCATCCTGATGTATCATATTCGTACATAGATAAACATGCAGGGAAATGGTTCGATTAAGCGCCAAAGGCTCAATAGAGAAATCAGAAAAAAAAATGCAGAAAGCCAATGAATAATGATCATTGACAGAAGAAAAGAAGCAATTATTTTGTTTTATTTCTAATGCCAAAATAAATTGTGATTTTAGCAATACGAGAAATTAAATAATTTATTTTTTTATACTGAACTTTTATTTTCTCCATTGTGATCTGGCAGTATGAAATTATCAATATAGAATTACATGCAAAGTCATGCTTCCTGTATTTCTTTTTTCACAAAAGTTATTGAAATTTACTGTCAAAACTAAACATACAATTTTCAAATGATACTCATATTATCATGTTTATGTACCATATATCACAAGTAGATAAGTAGTCTTTGTGGTGGTTATCTACGATGGAGACTGGATGGACGCTGTGTTGTCACACAATCAAAAATTGTACAAATAACCCTTCACCCAACTCACTTTACACCTACATGCACATTTAGATAACTTATCATCAGTAGATAATCTACACTGTAGATTATAGTTATCAAGATGTGCATATAAATAGTCTAAAGTGAGATGTGTGAAGCGATTATTGTACAATTTTGATAGTGATCATCTACATAGCAATGATGTAAAAGCTACATAACATATAGTGTATGTTATGTAACATTGTGACATAATATTTACTTAATAAAATTATATAAAATATATGTAAAGTAGTTACATTAGTGTTATGTAAAAATGAGGTTGTATTTGTGGCGGACATTTCGCCATAACAGTGACATAAATTCTACATAACATAGTTACGTAACAAGTAATATTACTTATGTAACATACATGTCAATTTTACATAATTGTGTTTGCTGGGTAAGGCATACTAAAGGCAGTTTTTGAATCCAATTTTAAAAAATTCAACTCCAATAATTTGTAAATTCCAGGCAGAACCTCCACAATTATGATTTATCATCCATAAGTATACAGAAATAAATTTTTACCTCATATAATTCTAATGTGCTTGTAGGCTCATGAATGATGTGTGACCCTTTCTGTTTCGCATCAGGTTTCCTTATCTACAGGAAGGATCTAGCAGTAATACTAAATTTGCAGTGTTGACTTTTTGAACTTTAGTTTCCCTATGCTCAGTATTTTCTCCTAAAAATTAAAAAACATTAAAAAAAAATTGTCAAAATCCATTATATTTGAAATCTCATTCCACTTTTCTATCATGAAGTTATGGTATTTCAAAATGTTTCAAGCATATTTATTATTGAATTCGATTTCATCAGATTGATATATGAACATTGAGGGACAGCTAAATGATAGCAGAACTCACAAAAAAGAAAGAGCCTGCAACTTTATACCACACTTTACCAAAATCTTGTTTGTCACTAAATAGCTTTTCAACAGTAGTGTCCAATTGTATGGAATGTAGAATGAACTTTCCATTACTTACAACTGCAGATGCATTCAATGATATATCAACTCTCAATGTATTCAATGTAAAAAGTCCACCTAATAAGATTCAACTTTCCAAATTTTTATAGGCTGTCATTTCTTTCCTAATGTGCCTTTTTTTCTTGAGAAAATATGTTGAAATAGACATTTTAGGAATGGATAATAAAAATCATTTCTCAAAAGTATTGAAATTCCTGTATTAATAGTTTACAAATGCTGCAATCTATATGAGTGGGGAATGGAATGGTCACCAACTATTGACATTCAGACTGAAGATAAGCTTAGGATTTCATAGATATAAAAAATTTCACACAAAGGATTGAAATATTGCCATGTTTTCTCCTGGTATTGTGAACATGCTAATAAAAAATGCACAGGTTGCATCAAAGAGGACTTTTCAACATTGGAATGAAACAACTTGAAACACAATCCATCTAGTATACAATGATACATGGTTTTATTTGTTCATCTGATAAAATGTTCATTGCACTCATCTTCATTCTTCTACAGCGTTTGGTGATCATGACAAACATAATCGTTCAAATCGAGCCATTTTAGTCCATTTTCCGCTGATATTGTATTACATTTTAAACAATTGCATATTTCATATTATTTTCAATCATATTTATTGCATATTGGATTATGGAATTACTAGAAAATACAATTTATCAAAAATGGTTAAATTGTTCCTAACATAGGTATTCGTCTCCTAACTTTCTCAATGCAAACTCGATAGTGCTAATTAATTAATAAAATATTTTGCTATTTAATTCGCTTTTTATTTTCCACACTTAGTGCCACCTAAATAATTTATTTTTTTTTTTGCATGAACGTAGAAAAATATTGTATGCAACTCATGCAAAAGCGTTTATTGCACTCGACGTGTTGTCCAACTCGGCCTGACGACAACTTCACGCCGAGTGCAAAACACTTACTTTGCACTTGTTGCATAAAAACTCTTTGATATCTATAGTCACAAAATAAAGAACATCAAATGTAGTCAAGATATTTTGAATTTCAGAGTGTAACATTAAATGGGAATATTTTTGTTTATATTCGAAAGGTTAAGAGATTAACTGTTTTTTGTAATGAAATTCCAACATAACAATTCAATTAATATCTTACCTCTTCTGAAGAAGAAATTTCATCCATTGGTCATATTACAAAAATACTTAGTGTCAATATTTTCCTTGTTTTGGTAAGATTTTTCTGAAAGCAGGTTTCCTTCATCTTAGTGAAATTGAACCAAACTGATATTCCTTTCATTCTGATTTTCAATTGACCCAATGTTTTTATTCCTGCTGTTTGCTGATGTGGATAACAAAATCTCAACTCCTGAAATGAATAATGGGTTTTAAAAAATGTAATCAATACAAATAACTAGGTTGCTAGCCAACTATAAGTAATTTATTTCCATAAGATGAATAATTTTTCTCAAAATGAATAAATAACCTACTCAAAATGTTTATATATATATGTTCTCTACTCGCTTTTCATTTTCTCTTAATCAACTAACCTGAAACTCCTCTGAATTGTTTGGATTTCAGGTAAATAGGGTTTTGTAAACTTAGTTTGGGGATACTTCAGGTCTCAATAAGTGCCCACTGCAGACACAATTTTTGTCACTCAATTTATCTTTGATTTCTTCCTCTCATCGTGCCTCGGAAGAGTGAGCCTGAAAAAATAAAATTGAAGTGTTTCAGAAATCAAATATCATTTAAATTGTATTGTTCTATCATTGTCTAAAGAGACAATGATTATATACTATATTTTACTTACATAAAATGTCATTTCAGTTTCACAAGATGGAACCAAGCACTTCATTTTGAATAAATGTATAATTCGAAATGAAAACGGAATTCTCGATTTTCTAACGCCACAATTGAATAAGCCAAACGCCAAAAGCAAACAAGAATCAAATTCTAGGCCGACAGTGTCTTTTTATGCCATTTTCGTCGTAATCAAAGATACATATAACCTAAAATCTTGGGAAAATACTGATTCGTTGTAACGGCGTCGACACCGAGGAGCAAAAAGCCGAAGCTTCGATTCGAAAGGTGGATGTAGTAATAAAGTAAAGAAAACTGAACCATTGGTATCTTTAGACAATGACTGAACTGTTTGTCGCTGGTCGATGTCTGCCCAAATGATTGAAGACAATGGCTGAATTGCGGAATCTAGTTCTTCCACATCTTTGACGATTTCGGAGCGGACTGAACATTGTCCGAATAAATTTCTTAGGAGAGTTGCTCTTTGGTGTTGACATCTACTCAACAATCATTCGAATCAGGTCGCCACATAAGAAATCAAGCAGGCCATATTGTCGCACGTTTGATCCCACACATTTTCAGATATGAGTGCATACACCAGGGTTTCTAGACATCTTAGCGTTGATGCACACATAAGTTTGTTTTTATTTACGATCTACTGTTTACAAATACCGAATCCTTGTTGTCAGATGGACATAATTTATAGAATGTACATGAGTTTATATGTAGTCATTCACATTATATATTATTAGATTTATTCACCTAAATTTTATATAATGCGGTAAGGTCAATCAACTCTGAACAAGGTTTAAAAATATTTTTTCTAGGTAGAAGGAATACAATTTTCAACAGTTAATCATAAGACACCCCGGAATTTGTGGGACGCCTCGATAAATTGAACGATTCTTGGCAACCCTGTTTTCTTCGCCATCGGCCATTTGCTTTGACGTATTTGACGTAAAATAATATTCAGATATTTTCAGGGTGTTGATGGGATATAGTGCTTTTTCATTTTCATTAAACAATATTGCCTTGGTTTTCTTGACATTTAAAAATACCTCTATGCTTGTGAAGTGGTTCAGTGGTGCAAAATGTCGAAATACTGCTTTGTTTACAAAAAAAAATGATAGTCAACAAAAATTTCACAGGTAAGTTTACCAGAGGCGTCGAATACGAACGAATTTTCCAAGTAGAATTTAATTTTGTCATGGAGTTTTTTACCAATATATTGTTTTCCTTTGGGGTAGAGTACTAAATACTGATAATTTATTCACAGATTCCCCACTGATATGGAAAAACAGTATGGTGTGATGCTCTTGAATTAGACCCACTGAGCCTAAAAAAATTTTCTTTTATCTGTTCTGCTAATTTTTCCAAAGCTCATATTATTAAAAAGCCGCAATGGAGAACATGTTTAAGACCTGATGCCATTCCTGATGTACAAGAAGTTAAAAGGTATGTGTTTGTAGGGAGTCATAAGTACAGTTGTATCCAATTATTTACAGCCCAATGTTGAGTTCGGCAAAATATTTATGATTGAAGTTCAAGAGATAATAAAGAAATCAGGAGAATTGAACTAATTATATTTGGAATTTGTTCCTATAAAGATTTTTTGCAATTATTATTCCAGGGTTGGGTGATTTTGGACCATCAACCAGGATTTTTAAGGATTTTGTGAATAAGTTGAACTAACCACTAACTGAATATTTTGCCCACCTCATTGGTTTAACATGAAATAGGAATATAATAACCTACTGCTATATATGTTGTTATCAGTAAAATATATTTTAAATATTTTTTTTAATCCAATAGAAAATGTTTTTTTTAAAGGTTATTAATTATTTCATCACAAAGATTAACATTGAAAACAAACTGTACAACTGAATACCGTTAGTGGCCTATTCTTCTAGTAATAAATTTGCAATTTGTCCACATATCTCAGTCCTTGAGAGACTACTAATCACCTTCAATATCCATTTCAGCCAATTTTACTGAATATTTAAAGAAATGAAAGTTTAAAAATTGAAATTGCAGTTCATTCTATCATTCTTTGTTTGTACTTCATAGATATGGCTTCATGATATTAACTGAATAAACATTAGGTAATCATATTTTTGTTTTGTAATAGTAGTATTGCCAGTAAGTGTAAAACAAATTATTTATAAATATTTGATTGAGGAAATACATATTTTAAAATTGAAATGGCAGTGCATTCTATCATTCTTTGTTTCTACTTCATAGATATGCCCTACGCCTGGCATGGCTTCATGATATATTTAACTAACTGAATAAACATTAATCATATTTTTTTGTTTTTTTAATAGTACCTATTTAGTAGTGGAAAAATAATATATAACCATGGTTGAGAAGACTATTATAGCCCAGATACACCTTGGCATTTGGGCTATTATCTCAAAATCCATAATATAGGTGACAAAAATTTAAAAAAAAGTTTGTTAATTTGCTGTTTATGAATTTTACCCGAAATCAACCAAAAGTTTTTCAGTCATTACATATTTTACTGGTAATTATGTATATTCACATTTATAGATTTCAATAATGATTTTTTTTCAGCATTGACCATGAGACTCAAGAAATTGATATTTTAATGGATTGGACAAACACAAAATTCGCCCAACCGAAATCTTGTACTCAGTGAGAGATCAGGTAATATCACAAAAGAATTTTCAACTATCCACATTATAAAATTAAATTTAAAAAAATTATTGTATGTAATATAAAGAAATGTATTGACACATATTTTATGTTTCCAGTTCTTCTGCATCATCAACTACCAGATTCTCTAAGAGTTATGACCATAGAGACTTCTAAAAAAGAGGTATATAATTTCCTAGCCAAATACTGACATCTGAAATATGTATTTTTTTTCAGATCTCCGCATCATCAACTTCATCTGCCCCCTAGAAAAGTTGATGCCATGAGAAACTTGATGCTGATTTGTTTAAAATGAGGTAACATTCAATGATAAATCCAATTAGAATTCAAACTATGTAATTTAAAATCAGCTGTGTTGTCACCCCAGAACTTGACAACCGCCGGGCCCGGAAAATGAGCTTGGATTTGAAATAAAACATTTTAAGGGCTGTACAAAGTCAATTTGATTGGTAAATTCAACAGTCAATTTACGGTCAATTGACCAAGTGAAATATTTGACACGAGTCAATTGAGCGGTCCTGCACCAAATGCGGTCGTCCTAGTCAAAGTCCTGGTAAGCTGCCGTCTGGGGAAAGCTCCAACTGCCGACTTAATTTGGTTTTGTTGTTTTCTCCTCGCCGAATTTAGTTCTAATCCATCGAATAATTAAATGGCAAAGTTTTGAACTTTGCCATTTTTTATTTTGGACAGATGTGTGGTAGAAAAAATTTTGACAGTTCTGGAAACGGTTTTCAGGGACTTTCAAATGACATATTGCAGTTAGTTTGGTGCTTATAGTTTCTGTCAATTTTAATGTGATATCATTGACAGATGACAGCAAAACCTAATGGTCGCATTTGGTAAAGGAACTGTATGTACATACAAATGGCTCAGGCAGTTATCATGAAAGATTAGACAGACAGACTTCACTCTGGAAATGGTCTCAATCATCTCAAAACCCCTCAAACGGATATCTGATTTCTTCTTGACCGGCCTCCCCAGTGGTCAAGTAATGTAATTGTGCGGAAAAAACAAGATATCGACGGAAATATCCATTTTGAGGTCTCCCGAGACGATTGAGACCATTTCCAGAATGAAGTCTGCCTGTCTGTCCGTATCTTCACGAAAACTACCGAAATGTTTGACCAGTCCAGCTGAAATTTGGTATGAAGATACAGTTTATGCCCCAATGACTCATTAGTTTTGGTTGTCATCTGTCAAAAGGAAGTGTCACTATTGAAAAAAATGAAGAAGCTATAGCTCACCGAACTTGACTTTCAATAAGTCAAAATCTATCCGATGGATTAGAACTAAATTCGCCAGGGAGCAACACAACAAAAAAATCAAAATAAGTTTAAGGTTGGAGCTTTCCATCATTTCTGAGTCTGGCTCACTGAATGTTTAATGTTTCTCCTGGGCCTTACTCATCCAAGACGATGGCGCTCACCGGGATTTGATAAGAACAACCTGCGTTTGGTGCAGGAACGCTCAAATGACAGAGGTCAAATATCTCACTTGGTTAATTGACTGCTAAATTGACTGTTGAATTAACCGATAAAATTGACTTCCTACAGCCCTAAAAACGTTTTATCAATGTTTTATTTTAAAATAACCCCATTCTCCCGAGGTCCGTGCCTGTCAAGTACTGAGATGTCAAACAGCTGATTTTTTTTTCTGCATCGACAAATACTTGACCACCGCGGTGGCGGACAAGAAAAGTAAGCTTCAAATAGTTGTATCATGATTTTTTTCAGATCTCCCTCATCATCAACTACCTCTACAGCTTCTGAAACAATAAACTTAAATGCTGATTTGTTTAAAAAAGAGGTAAAAAACTTTTAGATAACCTACTAATTTTTATTTTGATAATACTATACAATTTGGAAATTGGCATTTTTTCAATACATCATAATTTTGAATTATTGTTAAACAATGTATGTGAAATATAACTCCTGGGAATCTCAGTTCTGAAACACTTGAAAATAATTGAAAGTAATTTTTGCATAAAATCATTCTAAATCAATCTAGAAGCATACTGGTTGTATAAATATGGCTCAACAACACATCAGTAAAAGTACTGTCAATAACTGCAACACTGGTATTTCATTAATTGAACTTTTGTCAGTGAAAAAAATTTTTCCTCAAGTAATTTCAATTAGGTGTAATAAATCAATGCATAAATTAAGATAGAATGTATATTTGTGAACTAGACATTTTATGACATCCTAAAGGTCTTTTACAAAGTAAATTCTAATGCAAATTCCGAATTGAAATTCAAATCTATACTTTGATTAGCAACTTGTTATTAGTCAAATCAAAACTGAAATGATGTATCTTTGTTTCCAGATTTCCTGCATCATCAACAACACTTCAACTGCTGCTCCTGAAATGGTTGATGCCATGAAAACTGAAGAAGAAGAACTCAGTGATATAGAATCATTTATTGTCAGTGAAGGTTATATACCCACAAAAATATGGAACTTGACACAACATATGTTGATGAAATTGCTGCTACACGCCAGGATTTGTAGTGAAAAATTTAAAAAAACCCTAATGTGTAAAAAAATTGCATCGCGAATGTTGGAGGATAAAGAAGTTCATTCGAAATTACAATTGAGAAAGGCATATGGTAGAATGATTAGTGCCTCAAATTTTGTGATTAATATATGTAATCAGGGGGAAAAGACATTGAAGTTTATGGAAGCCAAATTGAATTTATCTTCCAATAATATCAATATTGTTAACATTTTGACTCTGAGGTCCTTGAATGATTTACCAAAAGATGTTTTCAAAAATTTTGGTAACCATTTCTTTGAAGAGGAGCCTTTGTCAAATCATGGTTATGCACTAGCAAAATCAATACTTCGTATTTTCTTCAAAATCGAGTGTACCATGAACTGTCAATAAGGACTGATAAGGAACAAAGGGTCAGGTCTATCTTGACAAAAAACCCTTTTATTTAAAAGTCAATAGTTTAATAGGTTATATATGCCAGGATGTCCTGAAAAATCAGGAAGCTTTACTGTAAGCCAACCCCAAACTATAGGGTTAGCTTACAATGAACTTTCCGATTTAATCAGGGCATCTCTTCAAAATCATAAACTCCCGAGTTTAGCCCTAGAATTGAAATTGGAATAATATGTTTAGCTGGTACTTTGGTAGCATTTCCAGTTTTTTCTTTGTGTTATTCAATCTAGCTTATGCCTGAGGCTTTGCCCACTTCCCATTATGTCATTTGGGTGACGACTATTACAAATTCAATGACCTCTCTCCACCCATTTAGAGACAGAATTTTCAAATAAGGTTGAACACTATTTATTTATTTGTTACAAGAGAGCCAAAACACCAATTTTCATGACCTTAAGTTTAAAACTAACTGAACCGTGATAAAAAATTCTAAACACTGAAACTCTTATTTCTTTATTTATAAAAAACGATCTGAAATACCTATTTTTATGACCCCAACTTAAAAACTAACGGAACCCCTATACAAACTTGCAATCCCCATTTCACCCCTTTAGGGGTTGAATTTACAAAAACACAAACACGTATTTCTTCATTTGCACAAATACATTTCAAATATCAATTTCTATGACCCCAACCTAAAACTAACATTTCATCTAGAAACTTTTAACCCTTGAAGGTTAAATGTAGCTGCATAAAAGCAAAATCTTTTCCATATTTTATGTTTATTTGTGCATACAAATTGTTGAGTGTTAGGCATACAATGATGTGCAACACTGACATGATATTTATTCCCAAATGTTTGTTAATGATGTTATATATGTATTAAAAATTATATTTTATGTAATTGAAATTGTACTGACCATTAATATTTTACTCATACATGCATATGCGATTTTTCGCACTATAATAGGGTAATAACCTGTTGAGCTTTTAATAATAAAAAGTATTGTTCCTAGATCAATTCTGCATATTGAGAGTAGCAGAAATGTAAACATTTCTATTGTCCATCGCTCTTATTATTCAATACATACATCCAAAAAACTGAATTTTATACTTGATTAATTTTCTTTATAATAAAATATTTAAAAATATACATATATTGTTTACTTTGTGTTATGCAAATATTTATCTGCAAAAAGCTGTTCTCCAAACTACGAGAGGTTTTGGCCTGCAGTGCTAAAGACATTTGTAAAATGCATAGCTATGAATTCACGAGACTTCTTGTACAAGCTTATACCTAATACCTGAGGAGGTGACGTCATATTTTACTACTTTCATGCCATCTAGTCCTCTACTTTTCTTGCCGTGTGAACCCCATATAGTTATTATTTTGAGTTGAAATTAAGAATACAAAAAATTAAGCAAGCTTTTATATAAATGACTGAAAAGGAAAAAATTATTTCTTCAATTGTTTGACCTAGGTTATTTCTCTGAGTAGCGGATTCAAAATCTTACCGCAAGAAAATTACCTATTTAATATCGCGGCAAGCTTTTGAATCTGCTACTAACAGAATAATCTAGGCAGACAAAGACATTATTTTTTTCCTTTCAGTGCATGGGTATGAAAGCTTGTCCTAAAAATTTATTTTTAATCCTTTTATTAAATTCTTCTAGTCATTCATGTAATCTGTCATCTTATTGAATTCTGACAAAAATTGTTAATCTCCGACCTCAAAAAAACCCACATACCAATTTTGAATGAAATCGGGCCATAATAACAAAACACGTCGCCATCTTGGAGCCGTCATCGTGAATTCATGAATTTTGACAAAAACATCATGATGTCCGACCCCAAAAACCCCACACACTAATTTTGAATGGAATCGGGCTATAATCATCAAATTCGTCGCCATTTTGGAACCGCCATCTTGAATTCATGGATTTTGACGCAAAAAATCATGATCTCCGACATAAAAAACCCACATATACCAATGTTTATTGAAATCGGGCTTTAACCACAAAACTCGTCGCCTATTTAGAGCTGCCATCTTGAATTTATGAATTTTGACAATAAATTCGTGATCCCTGTCCCCGAAAACCCCCACATACAAATTTTGCATAGAATCGAACCATAATCACAAAACTCGTCCGCCATATTGATTTTTCTCTAGCAAACATTCAGTAATGCATTGTTACCGGAATTATGAACACCTTCCAAATTTCACGTTAATCGGACAACTAGAAGTGGATTGAAATTCACTTACAAGATTTGAACTAAACATACATACAAATGTGTAGTTAAATAAAAGCTTGTAATGAAAGAAATCAGCCGCCATTTTTTAGAGAATTCCTTAAGTGTTGAATCCAAAATTATTTTAGCTAAATAGACAATAATAAAATTCAGCCGCATTTTAATTTTGCATGAAATTTGTTATAGGTGATTTAATACCTTTAGTGTTGATCGGACCATAAATGATAGATTTTGTTTTCAATTTCGAATTTTCATCATATAGAAATACCAAATTGTAGTTCCATGGAAACCTTTTTGCTTGCATGACAAATTTCAAGTAAATCGGACATGTGAAAGTTTTTTCGTACATTGATAACAAACAAACATACTCATGTACACAAGTGAACCTGTGGATTAAAAATACTGTTTTGAACCCCTTGAAACGGCACGGCACTGCGCAAGAGATGTTTTGTTTTGGTTTGTCTCGCATATACACAAAACATTACACGTCCCGCCGAAATTATGTTCGCATCAAAACATTGCAAGGTAAATTTAGCATCGGGCCTATCTATGTTTACTTATTGATCTGAGGTTGCATCGCTTTTTTCACCGCACAGAGTACATATACCAACTACCATAGTACATTCAATTATGAACTAAATAAAACGTTAGATACTTTTGGCTATACTGTTATATTGAGAGTAGTCCCTTCGGCACTTCCAGTATGTTTCCAAATTTCTACAGGACATTCTACTCACTCACATTAGCACCACTCACAGAAATATGCTTATTTTAATTAATGAAGTTAATAACCACTTCTTGCAGGGGTGCGCGGCAGGAATTGTCTTAAATTTTCCCTTTCTCCCAAATTTGAATGCTGAAGGCCAAATCTCTGAAATGTCTTTATTTTCGTATTTATCAATCAATTTCACACATAGAATCTTCAAGTTTACTCAATTCAGGTGGACCGTTTTCATAATAATTAATCATAAACCTATTAATGTTTAATTATCTTGAAAACAATAAATTGAATTTAGTAATACTTGAAGATTCTATGTGTGAAATTCATTGATAAATACTAAAATCATTACATTTTTGTGTTTTGTTCATTGGCGAAAAAAGTTCGGTGGAAAAATGGTAAGACAACATCCTGCAGCGTGCCACTGGGAGGAGTGGTTGCTATAGTTCATTCATCAATATGAGAATATTTTTGACCTCTACGAATGTTGAATATTGAAAAATACGATAATATAAATGAAAATGTATATATTTTTCACACTTCAAATACCTTGTATCGTTGAGATTCTGACATGGATTCCTGTATAAAATATCCTTTATTCAGTGAGTAGAATCTCCTCTAGAAATTTGTACACACAATTTGGAACCGCTGTACATTAGATTTCTTATTGGGACTTTATTATTATTATTCAACAAATGTACTATTGATGGCTAAGTTATAAAATCCTGAACCTTAGCTGAGCTTTCTGCTTTCTTGAATATGTTACGTGCCAAACATAAAACATATTAGAAAGGCACAATTAAATAATACGCATAATTTACAACTAATAGGTCAGCAACAAACTCGTTCTAGAATCACTTATTATATCTATATCATTTTAAAAATAAAAAACAACTGCCAATAAATTGATTTTCAAAGCCTGTTACCAGATTCGATGGCTATGAAACATACATATCATAATAAATAACAATTTAATCTAAACATAAAAAATAAACTTAACATTCACAAAAAAATCAAATTAACATTAACTTTTTTCGAAGAGGCCTCCAATAACTGCTGCCTACGACGATGTCTAGACATAAGCACTGAATTGTTTGGGCATTTTTCTTTTTCTGAAAACAAGTTTTAATTGATCTTTTCCATTTATTTATTACATCAACCTGTTTATTTTAAGGAATTGAAGAGTAAAAGTTGACTTATTATTTAGTATTATCGGAACATCCAGAAAAAAATTGAATTACTACTACTACTAGAAAATTGAATTACTATTGACAAAATCTCATTGACAATAACTAATGAGAAATCTTTTTTTAAAGACAAGCTTTTATCTAAGCCGTGTACTAAAACGTATAAAATAAGTTTTAAGTCATCGCTGACAATGATTTAATTAATTTTTGTTGAATTATTTGTTTTTAAAGTGTTCATAAAAGAAGGTACCAATTAATTTCATTGGACAATGATTGGTTGGTAAGTAACAACTTGTCGCAGTATTAATTCTATTACAATTAGCGCGGCAAGCTTTTTAAAAAAATTTAGGTTATAAAAAAAGTCTGCAAGAAACAATCATTGGGTATTGATGAAATTCTTGGCAATGTCATTAAAATGGTTACTAATTTGATCTCTGAGCCTTTGATGGATATAGTGAACGCCACTTTCACTGAGGGGAGTTTTCCCGATATCCTGAAAATGTCTAAAATTGTACCAATTTACAAAAATTATCGCGCTGATTATGCATCTTACAGGCCTGTATCTCTACTTAGTCAGTTTTCTAAGATTATAGAATATTGTTTTAACAAATTACTTGATTTAGAGTTGATTCTTGATCAACACTCTCCTGATATTCTATGTATAAGTGAGAGCTGGCTAAAATCACAAGAATGTTCATGTTATCAACTAACCGGCTATAACTTAATCTCATTCTTTTGTAGGGAGAAGCATATCAGAGGAGAAGTATGCATTTTTGCTAAAAAAATTCCTTTTGACTCTAGCATTGAGCTAGAGATTAAGGTATGCGCATGGGCATTAAATTGTAAGAATAAAACTATAACAATTTTATCTGTATATAGATCACCTCTTGGTAATACTGAGACTTTTTTTGATTCATTTGATCGAACAATTGAGGTTCTATATAGTAAGTATAAGAACATAGAAATAATCGTTTGCGGTGACTTCAACATTGATATGTTGAGGTTAAGCAATAATAGAATAGACTTTCCAGCTGGCAACTTTCTGCTATGATCAGATGGACCAAAACCTTGAAAAACACAGGAGATGTTATGGTGACAATAATATTGAGTTATTTTCTAGCTTTCTATCAGAGACCGATTGGTCGCCATTGTATGTCATAGATGGTGCTAATTCTAAGTTTGAGTATTTTTATAATACAATTTCTTATTATTTCGACATTTTATTTCCAAAAAAAATAATTATGAACAAAAAATCCGAGGTCCCCAGGTGGATCAGTAATGAGTTAAGAGAATTGAGCAGAAGGCTAACTGACTACTCATAGTTAAACAAAGTATATAAAAATGGTTTATTTCAGAAGGAATATCATGACCTTAAAAAAATTTATCAGGCCTAATTAAAACATGCTAAAAAAACTTACAATGATGACAGAATCTCTTCAGCTAACAATGAAGTGAAAGAATCCTGGAAAATAATCAAGGAAGCACAGAATGGTTATACTGGCAATGCCATACCTTTTCTTCAAAGTGCTGATGATGGAGACATTCTTTCTAATAATTATGATATTAGAAACCTTTTTATTGTTACTTATCAACAGTCAATAGTAGTATATTCAAACCTGATACTAAAAATATTAATTATATATCACCCGATCTACAATGGAAATTGAGGAAGTTATAAAAAAAGTCTGCAAGAAACAATCATCGGGTATTGATGAAATTCCTGGCAATGTCACTAAAATGGTTGCTAATTTGATCTCTGAGCCTTTGATGGATATAGTGCATGCCATTTTCACTGAGGGGAGTTTTCCCGATATCCTGAAAATGTCTAAAATTGTACCAATTTACAGAAATAAGGGTTCTCGCGCTGATTGTGCATCTTACAGGCCTATATCTAGTCAGTTTTCCGAGATTATAGAATACTGTTTTTTCCAAAGATTATATAATTACTTAGAATCCTTCAGATTATTGTCTTCCAATCAGAATGCTTATAGAAGAAATAAATCTACAGTTGGAGCAATTGATCAACTCATTAAACATGCTGGAAATTTTGGATAACAAACATTAGACTTTTGGATTATTTTTCGATTTTAGCAAAGCATTCGACCTCATTGACCATGACAATATCTGCGAGTACTATGTCTGAAGTAATTAAAAAAGCTCAGGAAATAACTGATCAAATTTCTGATTGGTGTTCACTAAATTGCCTGCTTCTAAATACTGCCAAATCTCAAATGCTCAACTTTGTCACAAAAAATACAGCAATTGATATAAGCTATTCGGTTAAATTAAATAATGTATCTTTACATCAAGTAAATTGTACTAAATTCTTAGGGGTCGAGATTGATGATGAACTTATCTGGAAGCACCATGTTGATAGTGTCAAACTTAAGCTTAGTAAACATATATATTTAATTCGTCAGTTGAAACAAACAGTCTCTCTTGATGTTCTCAAACTTCATTCCATAGTCTAATTCAATCAGTTATCTCCTATGGTGTTGAACAATGGGGTTTATCAGCGAAAGCAAACGAAGTCTTTGCTATTCAGTAAAAAGCAATTCGAATTTTGGCTGGTGCATCTTCAAGAGAACATTGTATGCCATTATTCATTCATTACAGTTTTTTGACGATGCCATGTTTGTATATTTACAATACTCTGATATATATTAGAAACAATATTTCAACGATTCCAAAAAATGAACAAATCCACGATCATTTTACTAGAAATAACTCGCATCTACATCAACCTTATAGTAGATTGACGGTATCACAGAATAATCCCGTGTACTGCGTGGTTAAACTTTAAAATAGGCTAAATAGTGACATTAAATCATCTAATATTAATATCTTCAAAAAGCGACTCAAAATTCTGTTATTGCAAAAAGCATACTACTCTGTTGAAGAGTTTCTCCTTGAAACCTAATAGTATTACATGTTTTCATAATTTTATTTTATTTCTACAATATTTGTCCTCATCTGATGATCGAGTTGTTTAACAATTGTATCATTGACTAATGTCTATATTTTTTTTATTAGAATTGTGTAGTACCTATATTTATTGTATCATATTAACTTTTAGTTGTTTGACCTGTTGGATTAGTGTGTATTTTACGATGATGTTATGTTCTGCTTTTACTAGTGTTATTGTGAATGATAACTAATTCAATAAATGTTTGATTGATTGATTTGCTGTGCTGATTGGATTTACTTTAAAACAAGTTACACATTTACGAATAACTGATTTCACTGCTTCCTTTCCATTCAACTCTCTGAAGTTTTGTGAAGCTGGCGAATTTATCAAATAAATAGAAAGAAATTGTGCATGTGTATGTGGTAGTCTTCGATTGAACTCTAGCGAGTCTGAGTGATTACGAGCAAAATTTGATATGTGTATTTTCTGACCAAAATACGGGTTCTAGAGTAAAGAATGACCCTATGCCACCATAAAGTTGATTTAGAAAGTTCATTGGGGTTTATTCCGCGAGATATTATATCAGCGGGATTGTCAGTGGAACGTATGTAATGCGATTTTTCTGTGTTAATTTTTGAATTTCTGAAATTCTATTACATACGAAAGTTTGCCATGTATGCTGATAACCAAGATAATACTATGGTTGATAATAAATATGCTCGATAGTTAAATCATTTAATGGAAATGTTATTTTATTTTTTGATTAGGATACTAATAATGCCCCATACAATTCCAACCTAGCAATAGAAATAGTTTTCAAAGGCGCCACACGTGACTTTGCACACAATAATCTTACATTTATATCCTTTTCATTTTGTGTCCTTATTTAAATTGCTGTTGCGTGTGAATATTCACTGGCGTCGCAAAAACAGTGAATTTGTATTTTTGACGCTTCTAGTAGACTTACTTGTCTTGGTATTCGAATTCAAACGACTCTAGAATCTTTTCCATGAAGTATACAAATCTGAGGGAATAGACTCATCCCAATCAATGTTATATTGCCAAAGCTTCTGTAAAATAAACTTTGCCTGTATTGTTATTGGACCCAACAATCCAAGATCAAATATTTTTGAAATATAAGATAAAATGGTTCGTTTTGAAATATTATTCAGGGCATCATCTTTTTTTGCCTGACATTCAAACTCATCAGCTGAAGCATTCCATGAAATTGCGAGAGTTTTTGTATGCCCATTTATTGTCTGTTAAAGTATATGGTATATTTGATTAACTTTCAAATCAAACAAGCATCTCCTAAAATCTTTGTTAGATTTTTTCTAATCGAAATAACACTTTCTATATCATAAGAACAGGTTAAAACATCATCCATATAAAAATTGGATAAGAAGATTCGACATTCTTGTGTGTATGAAGTTTTATTATCTAAAGCAACCTGTTTTGAGACGAGTAGCTAGAAATGAGGATGGTGACATGCCATATGTTGAAGTCATTCAGGTTTTTGGGGTTATTTCTCCAAACAATTCGTTGAAGATCTTGTTGAGAGCTATCAATCTTTATTTGTCTATACATTTTTGCAAGATCTCCAATTAGTACAAATGCTGACAAAAACTAACTATTATTGAGAAAAGATCACTCTGTATACTTGGACTTACCTTTAAAACGTCATTCAATGATATTCCAGATGCCGTTTTTGATGAGGTGTCAAACTGTCAACCTTTTCTACGAAGTATGATGCCGTAAATAATAACTATTATTCTCAGAGTTGTGATAGGAATTAATTCGAATCATGTATTAAATCTTGTTAATTGTGCTTCCAAACACCGTGTATAGATATCAACTCCCTGATATCAGCCAGCATGGGGTAGTTATTTGATTATTACAAAATGTTCAGTTTCAAATGAGAAAATGATTATTTGTAGAATCTTCGCTTTTGGGTAGGATTGGAACTGATGGGATACGATGGGAACTGACCTCAGCTCAGCTGCTGCTCACTTCGTTGCTATGATTGGAAATTCAAAGTTCGACTGCAACTGAATCACTCACGTTGTTGCAAAGACTCATACTTCAAAGTTTGTTTCAAAATTTGTCTGGATCACCCACGTTGTCCTAACATCCGGCTCGAAGGACCAAAATATGATTTGATGTGAAATAGTCACGTACCTAGCACTTGTCGAGGTATACTCGACTTTGGATACTATTTTCTTGTTATACCCAAATGTTATTGGATAATCAATACACAGATGAAATAGTTTCAGTTGGTTATTTCATTCATTTGTAGAAGAAACCTACTTATTAAATATTGACAATAGTGACAAATCAACAACTTGAAATACAAAATCGAAAATATATGGGTTATAGAAGTAAAGCTTACTTCAGTTTTCTATAAATAATAATGTTTCATTCAACAGATCAATTAAGCAGGATCAGCTGACCCTTTCGCATCTTTTTTGTTTGACCAAACTACCCCCAGCAGACATGCAATGTCCCTTTGGAGAACCAGCTGATTAAGCTTATTTTAACACCGCCTCTCGGACTATAAGGAAGCATTGATAAAAATGGAATAACAATGATAACTGTAGTTTGTGATGGTAGCTGGGCAAAACGTTCCTATCGAGATGGTACAATTCTTCCTGGCGTTGCTGCAATAGTTGGTGTAAAAAAGCGCAAAATATTTTACCCGGGTTTAAAAAATAAACATTGCTGTTTGCCAGATGAGTGACACTAAACGTAAAGAAGTATCTGATCATACTTGCTATAAAAATTGGGATAGCTCGTCTACTAGCATGAAAACAGTTATGATTTCTGAAGGTTTTTGTAAAAGTCTAGAAATGTATTATTTTATTTACAATTAAATGATTGGTGATGTAGACAATAACTGCTACAAACATATACTCAATAATCGACCCTATAGCACTTGTACAGTTAAAAAAATTGAGTGCAGAAATTATTTATTGTGAAATGTTTGTAATTAACTGAGAGGACAATCTCAAGCTAAGCATTTATTCTGATTCCCATTAGTTGGTAATTCTTTCACTACTATTTCTGCTTGAAAAGGGGAACATTCTCAATAGGCGAGATCACAAAATTGCTTCATGTGTGCTTGAAGTTGAAATATAGTGATAATATGTGAAATATTATTTATGCAAAGTTTTTCCTAGAAGATATTGTGTAATATTCTAAGAAACGCTGCTCTAAAACCCCTCAAATTCAGTGAGACATTCAGACACAGCGTTATTGCCACTTCTTTTGGCGTCATAAGTCCATTGATTTGGCATTTTCCCGAGTTGCCATTGGCACTATTTTGCGGAACTTCTGATAAAATATTATTCTGTTTCATCCTATGAATAAAACAGGACTTGTGCCAGCATGTTAAATTGAAATGGAGACTTCGTATTTGATAGCTGTTCTGGATTTAGTTATTCTTGAATAAATAAATGTATGTATACCAAGTGCTGTCATAATTTTTTCGGCCTACTCACATTGTAAAGAAATATTTTGAATAACGCTTGGCAATGCTGTAATTCATTGTACTGTCGGCGATCGGCGAGTTGCCAGTGTCACTATTTTGAGAAACTTCTGATATGAATGAAATAGAACTTGTGTCAGCATGTGTTATATTGAAATGAATACTTCTCATTTGATAGCTGTTCTTGATTTAGTTATTCTTGAATAATATGTATGTATACCGAGCGCTGTCATTATTTTTTCGGCCTGCTCACATTGTAAAGAAATATTATGAATAACGCTTGGCAACTCTGAAATTATCTTACGCACTCGGCGAATCTGTACTTGTTACGTCACATCCTGGCGCGGTTTGAGCAGTTTTCAAACAGGAACATTTCTCTGGTAATTTTTGTTGGAAAAACTAATTCGAAAAAAATACCTAATTACTTTTTTTGTTCTGGATATCGTGGTATTTTTTTCAGAAATTAGTGTACTCGCCAATTGTTCAGTGGTAACGCTCTATTGAATTCTATATAGGTACAACCAAATTTTCCTTTATCTTGTAGTAGATTGCTATTTATTTGCAACAGTTTGGTATTATCGAGTCGCAAATTATACTTATCTTCTTTTTCTTTCAAAGTTTGTTTCAGCATGTTGTTTTCTAGCCTTAGTTTCTCTACTTCATCGGTATTGTTGAGGGCACTTTGCTTCAAATCACAACAGTTTTTTCTGCTGTCACATATTTTTATGCATTTCAGCTTATTTTTTCCATTACATGATAGATGGTAACTGTTTCCACATACTACACAGATTAGGGCTTTACTGGTTTTAGTTTGACAAGATTTAAAAGGTTTATCTTCGAAAGTTTCTTCAGTTACTGTGAGAGCATCTTTCACTAACTAGAAATTAATCATTATTACTATTACAAAGTACAAGGACAATTGAATATATGTTCTAGAAATATCTGCTATTTTGCTTTTCAGTTGATTTTTTCGTCGTTTTTTTTTTAAGTTTTTATTTTTAAATTTTTTGTGACTACTTATTTTTTTATTATTTCCAAAATACTTACCTAGCTTACTTCAACTATTAACTGTTAAATAATATGATAAGATAAGAATTTATTGGTCTTTATGTTACAATATTATGTACACTTGAAAACAAACACACATAATTTGTTTAGACACGTCATAGAAAATAGAAAAGGTATACAAATCACATTACAAATATAGCTAAGTAACCTAAAAATATATATTAAACACATATTCTTAAAAAACACATTTAAAATTGAAACAATTTCCTTAGTGCCTTTTGCCTTTAATGATTATCTACTTCAACTATTTATTGTTATATAATATAAATGATCTTTGAAAGTTCTGGTTAGTTGATTTCATCACTTTCTATATAATTTCATCCTTTCATAGAATGTAATTATTGTGCGGATGTAGGAGGATCTGTCAATGTCAACATATATGTGCCAATGTTCACAAGTGAAAAATCAATCATTCCCTATTTTTCTACCCATAGGGGTGGATTATTTCATTCCAAATTGAATATGATCAACTAAGAGGTATACCTTATCTGATAAAGAAATAATCATCCAAATCGAAAACCCACTACAAAGTTATGCCTGATAGAATCGGTGAACGGACCAAAATTCAGAGGGTGAACGATCAATATCCTCCATTTTGCTACCCTTAGGGATGGATGTTTTTGTTCAAATTCAAATGGGACCAACTTCAAAGTACACCCTATCCATTGAAAAATAAATCATCGGAATCAAACTGCTCTGTAAAAAGTTATGCGTGATCATACATAAAAAAAAATATACGCGTCAACTAGAGGAGGTTCTCTAGTAGTAATGAGTAGGGGCCAAATAGATAGAGTGGGAGTATAAAAGACTAGGCTCAACTAGGAAGAATGGGTTGAGCCAGCCTCCGCGTAGAGCATTACGAACTGCTACTGAGATTAGTCGCTTTGGCCGTACGTAAAGCTTGTATTGGATACCTGTTTCACACTATGAATAGTAAGGTCCTGTCGCTTTGCACCCGTTTTTGAGCTTGCATACTACTCCGCATGAATCCCCCTGCATGAGCTTTTTGGTTGCAACGACAATAACCCCGCTTGCTTTAAACACCCTCCCCGCTTTCTTTGTATATAGTGCTTGCCAGTTGTTTATTTGTTGAGGCTGCCGTCAGCCGCCCTGCCTGTATTTCTTTGATAAAAAGATAATATACCTGTTTCTGTTTATGGAATATAGTGTTTTATTTACTATCTTGAGTAGTCGGAACCCAGGTTCGAAACCCAGTCAAGGGCAATTAAAGCCTGCCTTTCTGGCCCCGTTATATTGTCACTATTATACTAACCCCTGGAGTGTTTTTCTTCACTGAGACTGCCCGTAGGAAAAGTGACCTTTTCCACTATAAACCAAAAGGTGGCGCCCGAGGCAAAACCGAGATTAGTGAAAGGCGCCAAAGTTTGCTAGTAGGGGCAAAAGACCCCTACATTATTTTAACAAATATGGAAGAAAAATTCCATTATCACGGTTTTTTTCATTTGAAAGTCGATTTTTCTTAGTTTTGAATTTTTTTAAATATACCTCGATCTAATTGAATTACAACTAATCATTAGTCATAAAAGTGAACGGCCGCGGAAATTCTGAAATATTTAAATTCTTTTATACATAAATTTCAACTTTTACGGAGTATTTGTCTGAACCACTAATAATAGAATTCCGATGTCACTGACCTTTTTCATAGGAAATAATTCTCTACTGTAAATATCCAATACGATTTAACTCCGAGTGGCTTCTTTCTTTGCTGCGTTTCACAAACATCATTATATGTACCGAAATTCATATGATTTAAAACAAAGTTGAATACCACCCCAATCTATCGAATTGTCATGTCATCCTGCCTAAAATTACCCGATAATTGTCAATAATTCCAGACAAGCGCAATATATCACCATTCATCTCATAAATGCTAAAAATATTTCGTTGTATATCAAATTGGACATAAGAACTGAGAAATGTTCCTGAATATCTTGGTGAAAGGGAAAGCAATGGGCGGAGCATTGCTTCACGCACATGGAATATTAATTATAGGAAACATCATGTGCTGAATACTAAATAGGAAAAAAATTACATTTCAACCATTTTTAGAACAAAACTTTATTTGTAAGAAAAGATATTATACAATAATTGTATTTCATATTGAATGTCTTCTATAATATACTTAACACATATAAACAACTACTATGTCAAATTAACTATTTTTGCCAAGTTCAGTTCATGGAAATATAAAAAAAATGGACGGAAAATAACCACAGAAAAATTATGATGAACATAAAAAGTTTTATACACAATAATAAAATTATAATTTGAGACTCAAGTTTATTTTTGGTCAGATGGAGAAAATGTTTTGTTATCTTTTATAAATACCTGTGAACTCTGCTAATTTACTTTTACTAGACAATTGAATTACTAACATAGCCAAAGAACTGCTTGCCTAAATTTCAGCAGGATACTGGATACACTTGACATTCTGTGTACTGAATTCACTGTGAAAATGGGAAACTCAACCAAATGAAGTTTATGGATGCAGTTGTACTATTGGGGCTTTTTCTATAATATACGTCTTTACTAGCATTAAATGAACCATTCTTTCTTCTTCTGAACATGATGACCAGTTGTTCCTTGTACTACAGCAGTGTCAGGATCTGATGCCAAATCTGCTCCTGCATCTTCCCACGTCACATACTCACCTTTATGCCTGTGCAAGTATCTTCCAATAATAACAAGCAGAACAATCAGTGCTAGGAAAACAATTGCCAATATACCTAAAAAAAAGTATTCAATGAGACACCACACTTTTATTTGTATTGATAATTTTCATATGAAGAGCATTCCAATGTGTTTTTTCAACTTAGTTGAAGTAACAAATTTTATAACTTACTTCCTAAAATAGCAGAATCTACTTGGTTGTATGCCTTTCTCAATTTATCTGGATCCACATTCAGTGGTGGTCTAGTCTCAACAGTGTCAGGTGGATGTGTGATAGGCTCTACACCACAATAATCTTCAGTCAATGGGGCTGTAAAAAAATTAATGTTACACGCTAAAGAAAAAGAATATAGGAATCCTAAAAAAGCTAATATCAATTCCAAAACATTTCAAAATCTTGAAAAATCTTCTCTATCAGTCAGTAGTGAGGTGCAGTTAGTTTTCTATTTCGAAATACAGTTATACTGAATGGATTTCCATTGAAAAGTCTACTCTTCAAAAATGTTCGCTGATGATTTCATCATTTGATACTATCAGACTAGTCAAGTACAAATATACTAAATATTAAGAATATAAAATTGGACAAAAAACATAGTTTAAAAACATGAAATCCTCATCCTAAGTGTAAGAGATTTGATAAAGACCTAAAGGGAAAATCGGTAAATTCAATGTAGATAATTAGGATTACAAGATATTAATATAATTCAAGTTTTAATTTAAATAACGAATTAATCAAATTCAATGGACAGTTTCAATATTCTAGAATTGACCACCTTTTGCATGACTGGATGATAATTTAACGAAAATAAATATTTTTCGTAGTACCCATTTGTGCTGCGGTCCCAGAGTTTTTTTAATTAAGGTTTAATAATTATTTAAATAGTTTAACTTTGAATTCGAGAAAAATCCATGACGTTCTGTCCTGACATAAAGCTGATTGACACAAACGAAAGAACCTCAAATGAAATGAGCATACTGGGCAAACACAAACTTATTGAAAATTAATCATTAGCGATTTTCTGTTTGTGTATACATCTTAGAGAATGGAAGTTGTGCAGCTCATGAAGCTCTGTCAAACGACCTACAGTCTTGCTATAAAAGTGAGAGATTGCGATTTTTTTTCAATCTTATACTTTATTGTATTCAAGAAGAAATCATGGTCACAAAGCAATACATTGTAGGGGTAAAAATACAATTAAATACTATAAACATGTATAATAATGAAATTAAACAAATACAGCAAATACACACATTTATGTGAGTCAATAAAAAACTCATCCAAACTCTAATAGGTTCTTTCTATAATATATATATATATATATATATATATATATATATATATATATATTTGAGCGCTTTTCTGAATTTAGTTGGTGGTTCGATTTCTTTTATATTATTGGGAAGGTTGTAGATTTTGCACCTATTGTAAATAAATGAGGCTTTATCACATTCACTACCAAGCGTCCCATATATGAGCCACTCACGATTTTCTGCTGGACCGCCGTCTCAAATACGAGCCATAGCAATATACTATTTTATTTGATTTTCATCGGAAACGTTTACTGTAATGGATTCATATTTTGCAGTAGTCTATAGGAAGGTCTGGCTCGTGAGTGTGTCAGATGGTCTCTCAGTCACTAACCAATTTAGTTTGTAACACATGTTCTGCTGCTCTGCTGTTTTTTTCTGTGGTCACTCAGTATACAAAATATTAAGACCTTGGTAGCAAATGTGTTAATGAGGCTTGAGGTGGGTAGCGAAAGTTTATAATCTATGTTTTGCCGAGTATAGTGTATAGGGGAATATGAGCCAAACTTAGTTTTGTTTTTTTATTTTTGATGCTGTTTCCAGAATATAATTTTTAAAAGCCCAATGTGAAGAATTTCAGTAATTAATGAATATGATTTTAGAAGCAGAAGATCTATCTTCTACGAAAATATATATGAGAATACGTGAAAACAATGACTAGATTACTGATTCATTAATTCGTGAAATAAAAGTTAGCAATAAAAAATCAAAAAACAAACAAAATTTAGAAAATGAAGAATTAATTATTCAATGAATATAAAATTCAGAGAAATAAAGTTAATGACATGATTACAAGAACTAAAACAGAATATTACAATAAAAAATTTGAAGAATCACAAGGTAATCCGAAAAAACTATGGGATAGCATACATTATTTTATAAAAAATTAATTAAAATTCACCAAAAAAAACAGACATTGAATATTTATTAGTAAATGGCCAAATCATCAATAATGAATTAGAAATAGCAGAGAAAATTAATTCACACTTTTCAACTATTGGTGAGAAAACACCAAAAGAATTGAGATCATTTTATAATAATATACCTAATGAAAGTATACCACCACCTAAAAATAATTCAACATTGTTACTATTCCCCACTGATGAATATGAAATTATAGATATAATTGATAGCCAAAAAAAACATGTCCTGATCCAGGTTTGATTAAACGAGATATTGTAGAATTAAAAAATTATTTGGCAGAACCATTAACTAAATCAATAAATCTTTCACAACAGGAATTTTTCCCAATGAATTACAACATGCATCAATAAGAGGTATAAAGGTGGAGATGCCCAAAATCCAATCTACAGGCCCATAGCATTAATAAGCATATTTTCCAAAATAATTAAAAACATTATTAAAAAAAAAATAGTAAATTTCATAAATAAAAAATATGGATTTGATATATCAATTTGGTTTTTAAGAAAACAATGGAACACAAGCAGTACTACAAGTAATTAATTTTATGCAAGACATACTTGACAAAGGAAATTATGTAATAGCAATTTTTATGGACCTTAAGAAAGCTTTTGATACCGTTGACCTAACTCTTTTGAAATATCTCGATTTAATGGGAATTAGAGGTATCGCAAATAATCTACTAAAATCTTACATCAAGAATAAAACCATTAGAACTAAAATAAATAATTTTGAATCCAAAAAATTATATATAAATAAAGGTGTTCCTCAAGGATCTGTGTTAGGTCCAATTTGATATTTATTATATATTTAAAATATTTCTAAAATCAATTTAACTAGTGAATAAACCATATATTCAGATGATACAGTTCTTTTATATGCATAGGCAAACAGCACATTATTAATTCTACCGTTGGTACTAAAATTAAGAAGTTTATGAAAAACGAGGAGGAGCTAGAGCAGGATATCACAGATATTGTGAAAAAAAATCAAAGTGATTGACCGTCTAGTTTGACAGATATAATCAAAATTACTCTCGTTATTCAAAATAGTCCACGGGCAAGCGCACATTATTAATTCTACCGTTAGTACTAAAATTAAGAAATTTATGAAAAACGGGGGGGAGCTAGAGCAGGATATCACAGATATTGTGAAAAAAAAATCAAAGTGATTGACCATCTAGTTTGACAGATATAATCAAAACTACTCTCGTTATTCAAAATAGTCCACGGGGAAGCGCACAGCCTAAAGGGGGGGGTCATAGAGAAATGCAGATTGTGCCAGGGGACTTTTTGAAGAACGACGGGGGACCATTTGGGGGTCTGAACGCGAAAAAAAAACTCTTTCTCCTAGTTGACCCCATCGAATTTAACGATACCCCCCCTCCTTCACCCAAAAAAAAAAGTTCAAAAAGAGTACTACAAAAAAGTCCATTGAAGTTTTATCGAAAAACGATAATTTTTCCCCATGACGTATAATTTCTAGAGAGGGGGGGACCGGGTCTGAAAATTATTTTTTTGCTGCGCTTTTCAGGGACATCAATTTTTGAGTCGCCGACTTTCTAAATTTTCTAGAGTCGATTGGGGGGGCAAGTGCCCCTCTTCAACAACTTTTTTTTTTCGCATTTCAAATCGAAAAGTCTTTTGAAATTTTTTGATTCCGTCGAAAATAGTTTCCTCATTCAATTGTCTCGTGGCGGAACTACCTTAAGCTAAGATGAAAAACCTCTCATATTTATTTCCTCTTTCATGTGATCGTGGATAAGTGCATTTTTATGTATTTTATTTTCTATATATTAGATCAACTTACGTTTATTTTATTTTAGATCGGCTAGAAACAGCTTTGGCGATGACGCTATTGGATATGCCAAAGCTAAAAGAGATATTTGTACAGTGAAATGTCGAATCACCCCCGAACATCATGATTTGCATCCATTTCTTTCGACTTTTAGGTTCGAAAGCAACAATAAAAAACAACTTTTCGGGTGCATTAGTAGTTTTATTTAAACACTTTGACACAATACACGATTTTCTAGTTTCTGGATTTGACATTTTTATTAATTTTCGACGCAAACTTCATACACACAGCTTGGAAGCCGAGCACGCACTAACCGACCGTTGTACAGTGACGTCACAGTGGCCGATGACTCCGCGTCGGCGCACGCCTGCTAAACAATTAAATATCTCGGTAACTATAAGACGTATCAAAAAAATATTTTCACGGTATTTTTTCATTTTTAATAATTGTAAGGTAAAAATCAAAAGTTGGTGATATTCTTCATTATTGTAATCTCAGATATAAAAATAAGTTTTAGCTTTGCACATGTACCTCAAGGCTCGTTTCTGCAGGGGGTTGTTACAATTTTCCCAAAATGTAATGCATACATAGCGCAGATGTGAGTCAACAAGAGAGTGATAAACCATCTTTGCAGCCAATTTAATTCATGTGAAATGAGCTTCAGTGCGTAACACCCAAAAGACAGTTTTTTCCTTAACGCAATCACGTAATCATCGAATTTTAATTTACGATCTATTTAAATACCCAAACATTTTGTAAAACTTTTACTCTCAATGATTCAATTACTGGCCAACTTATGTTGCAAAAATTGTCTTTTTTTTTTTAGTTCAGTAACTTATGCTCGTCTTCTATATAATTTTTGAAAAATCCCTTTTTCAACCAGTTTTTCTCTTTGTTGAAAGAAATTCACTTGGTAAGGGGCATGGTTCTATTTCTAACTCCTCTTCGATTACTTTGAATTCAATCAATCAAAATATACTTTATTGACTGAAGAATAATATCTTATTGACAAAGTCTTGTACAACATAAAAAAGTTAATGGTAAATAAAACACCATAATAACAGTAATAAAAATAGTTAGATGCGATACATAAACTAATGATAAGGGTAAAGTTTAAAAAAATGTTTCTTATATTTGCTCACTGATACAAAAAAGTCAAGTAAATTGATCTTGATAGAATTATTCCAGAGTATAATAGGCTTTCACAACCAAGAGCTTTTTTACTTCTTTCCTGAACATGATTACACTTTTATTTCAATTTTCAGAAAAACCTTTCTATTCAATTTTCAATTGAGAATGTTTCCCTTTTCAACATGAATACCTCCCAAGAGGTTATCTTGGACGATGGAAGAGAGTGACTAAAGTCATCTGATTTTATGAACATCCTGTTCATATCATCAAATAAATTAAACTATAAAAGTTCCGTATTGCTTGCAATAAATTATGGTTTTGTGGGCAAAAATTCTCCCAACGATAAGACAGGAAGCTGTTCTCTGAGGAAATGCATTGGGAAGCTTAATCTGGAGTTGTTTCGAAATAAAAGCAGGTTTTATATGTTTACATTTGGCCTTATAATACATTTATACCAAAATATAACCGATAATAATGAAAATGGAATGTTTTCTTAAAGGTAATGCAATTCAAATGCAATAGGGTATACTTGGTGTCCTAATACTGGCAACATGTCATGATCTACTTCCAATACAAGTATTTTTTGTCATCAGTCAAGAAACATTTTCCACTTGGAATTCTTATTCTGCGATCTTGAAAACCCAAGATATAAACATTGAGGCAAATTGGACCAGAAAATACAAAATTTGGCATACATTTTGAAACATCAAAATGGCACCACCATTACAAATTGTCTAAAAAAAATCGTTATCCACGATTTTAGAAACATCAGATATAACACAAAATCCGATAATTTTTAATTATCGAATTTTGATAATGCATACTAGTCCGCTAGCCCCATAATACCCAGAAATTGAACTGCAGTGGGGCAGAATTGATTGGACTTCCATATTGGCTCCGCCATTTTGAATCTCCAAATTCTCAAAAAAAAAAATACTGGAAGAAAGAGAAATCATCCCATAAATTTGTTTAGAGTTTTGTCATCATTGAAGGGTAGGTTTTATTTCAGTCTACATAGGTATACTTTGTTCAACTGCAGAAGAAACAACAGAAAAGGATTTCGAAATGATTGTTGGTGCATGGTTTCGGCAAAGTCAAAGTTATGATCGAGCGCACACAAACCCAAAACTCTGAAATTTTACCTTAACATATAAAAATGCGTATGTTGTATTGAAATATAATTATATATATATATATATATTGTGGTTTTTCTAAAATTTTTTTTTTTCATCACAATATTATTTCCAAATTATTTGAGACATTGATGCGATATTTCAGAAACATTTCTCAGAAGTATTCCATAAACAAAAATAACATAATCTTGCTACTTAACAATTTTCAAATCATATATATATATATATATATATATATATATTCAATATTTCATAAACACATCAAGAGGAGTGTAGAAATCGGGGGATATCTGAAACATTAATGAAATGTTTCGTGGGATATTTAAATATTTCAAACATGTTTCATCAACATATCAAAAATATTCCAGAATTATAGATAAAATGTTTCGTTGGGATATCAAAACATTTCAAAAATAAAAAATTAAACATGAATGAGATGTTTTGACGGGATATAAATCTATATTTATGAATTTGGAGATATTGTTGTAATGTTGCATTAACGTTCCTGAAGTGAAATTGGTAAGTATATATATTTCCTCTACATTCCTGGAACATATATTTTGATATGTTGCAAATGAAACATCTCTGAGGGCGGACATTTCTGGTTCCTGGAATGTTCCAAGAATATATCCCAGCTCTTCAGTGAAATGTTTCGACAATGATAGAGCATGTTCCTGAAATATTCCTGGAATAGAAAATTGTTTACTGGGCTTAAGCAATGTAAATTGGAACGAAATCTACATGTCAAATGATAATGAAAGTAATAAATTTCAATCATTCCTAAATATATTCAAACTCTACTTTGATATTGCCTTCCCAAGCCGGAAAAAAGTGATAAACAATAGAGCCAAAAAAAGAAAACCGTGGTTGACAAACGGTCTAATAATATCAGGACAAAAACCTATTATTAAAATTACAAAAGAATATACAGGAAACTACTCAATGCAGCAAAAAAACTATTCAATACCAAGCTAATAGCAGAATCAAATAATAAATCTAAAACAACATAGAAAATAATAAAGATGGCCAACAATGATTCAGGGACTACCACATCAAAAAGAAATAAAATAACACTCAATATTAATAACGAAAAAATAGAAACAAAACAACTCGAGGAAGAATTAAATAAATATTTCAATAAGTCAGCTGCTGCTAAACGGGAAAAACCAAATCAAAACCCATAACACCAAGATTATCCCACACTCAATATATATCAACCCACTCACTGAATATGACGTAATAGAAATAATAAAAAATCTGAAAAATTCCCATTGAGCCAGCTTTGATGAAGCAAGCGCTAATATTATAAAAAAAGTGTCACACTGTCTTTCTTGCTCAACCACTTACATACATAATAAACTGCTCATTAACAGAAGAAATTTTTCCCGAATGTTTAAAGATGACAACAATAAAACCTATACACAAAGGAGGTCACCAAGAGACAATTGGAAATATCAGACAAATATCTCTCATCTCACCCTTTGCAAAGTGTATGAAAAAATCGTTGTAACCTTCATAACCTAATTTCTCACTCAGTATAATGCATTTAACGACCATCAGTTCCGTTTCAGGAAAGGTAAATGTACATCATAACAATTCTAGATATGATAACAGAATACCTAGTTAAGGGAAAACAAGTACTGGGTTTATTTCTGGATTTCAGTAAAGCATTTGACATGGTCGACCATGAAATACTCCTTAACAAACTGGAAAAGTATTGGATTCGAGGCTTACCCCTAGAGTGGATTAGGAGTTAACTGCAAAGTTAACTGCAAAAGAGAGTGCATTATGTTGAAGCAAATGCGTAAGGAATCAAAAAAATTATACACCACAAAAGGAGTACCTCAGGACTCTATACTAGGACCACTATTTTACATAATATATATTGTAAATGACTTCCAAAGTGATAATTACGTAATGAAAGCAGATGATACCACACTTCTTATAAATAGTCACAATATTGAAAACCTCACAAAGGAAGCGACTACAACCATGAGTCTTGTACAAAACTGGTTCGAGGAGAATAATATGATCATGAACAAAAAGAAAACATCTCTTATAAGATTCAACCATGCTAATACCGGAGGTGATCAAATTCTCAAAGCGTCAAACAATTGGAGTGTACTAAATTCTTAGGTGTCATAATCAATGAGAACTGAAAATGGGACAACCACATTGATAAATTATGCAAAAAAATTACATCTGCTGTTTTCTGTACTTACCCATTAAGCAATATTGTTGATAAAAATGCGCTGATAGTATATTACCACTCTCACTTCCACTCATTAATCTCATACGGTATTTCTGCTTCGGGTGCATCTCCAAACACCACAAGAGTTTTCTTTATTAAAAAAATAATTGTCAGAATAATGGCAGGGATAGAGAGGAGAGAAACATGTAGGGGAAGTTTCATTGAGTTGAAGATCCTCACTCTACCCTGCACATACATATACAAGCTTCTGACCTATGTAAAAACCAACATTCTCAAATTCAAGACCCTTAATAACAGCATTTATATCACTAGAAATACCTACACACAGACTCGGGGGTGCGCCAAGCCATGGGCCGCCTGTGGTCAAAGTATAATTTTACACCCCTTACCCCTTTTTTTAGTAAAAATGTATACATGAGTGGGTACACATAAATAAAATTAAAATATGTGCTAATACCTTTAATTTTTAATTTTGATACTGATATATCAGATAAGGGGGTACACAGAAAATTGAAATAATCGCTATTACTTACCTAATTTTGAAATGAAATATGTGTTAATTTATATACCCTATAATGTATAATCTATAATTTTAAATCAACATTATCATTTTATGTCTGCAAGTAAAGGAAATGAGTATTTCCGAAAGCTCAAATGAAAAAAAAGTGTACATTTCAATCAGCATGATACCTGACTACTCATCTCCATAACATTTAGAAGATCTTGATAAGTCTTAGACATAAGGATTAACGAAAAATATAAAAAAACAAAGCAATAACAAAACTGACAAAACAATAAAAATGTTACATACCAGAAAAAAAAGAACAAAATAACTTATTAGAAGCACTCTTTTCTTGCCTTTTTTTTTTGGCAAAATCTTTAATCAACTCGTCTAAAGGAATACAATCCATAAGGTCACTTTTTATGGACATAATTGCCAAATTACTGAGTTTCTCTTGTGTCATAGTTGATGGTAAAAAAGTTTTTATTAATTACTAGTAGCATTAAAAAAATTGCCACAGCAGTATTTGAAAATGTTGAAATTTGATTGTTCTCTAAAATGTATTGAAGAATTAACTGAGGATCTGACTCATTTTGCTCTGGTAAGTGGCATTTTAAACAAATAATTTCATTAAATAAGTCATTTGCATCAATATCTGATTGTTTACATGCTTCATCTTTCAAATGAAATGATAAATTTTCACACGAGTTTCTTAATTCTTCTTCATTCAAGCTGAACATTTGATAAATAAATCCAAAAATGTTATTAAATTGCGCCAACCCCTTGAATCTTTCATTAAGAGATGATAAGGTCATATCTAGTATAGAGAAGAATACTTTTACTTTGTAATTCATTTACGGTCTGTTATTGGTTCGTCAGTACTTTCATAATCAAACTGTCTTTTCTTTTTTCTTTGACGAACTGTTTGTGAAGATAAAAAATTTCTAATTCTTCGGCCAGCTACCTGGCATCTACAAGAAGTTCGCCAAGTCCCTTATCATCTCTTGAGTCTAAAAAAAATGTTTTTATTTTGTTTAGACAATCTAAACAAGCTTTTAGATTTATACTTTGCTTCTGCATTGATTAACTTAGAGAATTGATTTTAAATAAAATATTGTACCAGATTACTACAGATCATAAAAATTGTAGTTTTTGATTTTTGTTGCGAGCGATCGAGCTAGGCGTGATGTAGTAAAATATTTTGAAGATGCGGATGCATTCATTACTTTTAAAGGAGCATCATAAACCTCACCAATTTGATATCTCAAGGTTTTTTAGCGTCTATTCTACTGGACCAGCTTGTATCAGATAGTGGTTTTAACGATAAATCTGTAAGGCACGTTTTCAAAATTGACCATCATTTGTTTGACGCGGAAAAAACACATATCTCTTAAACAATGTCAAAGAATCCGGACACCTCAAAAGAAATTTTAGCAGCATCGTTAATAACTGTTCGCCGAACAAGGAACAAAAAATGCTCGCAGGTTTATATTTAAGATTTGTGTTTGTATTCCACTGTGTATTCCACGCATGTTTGCTCCATTATCATATCCTTGTTCTCGCAAATCATATATACTTAAATTCAATTCTACTAATAAATCTGTCACATAGTTATACAAACCAGCACCAGTAGAATCAACTATAGGGCAAAATAAAATGAAATGTTCACGTATTTCAATTTTGCTCGTCAACTCGTTTAATAAAACAAACCTCAAAACTACTCTTAATTGTTCCGTATGACTCATATCCGGTGTACAGTCGAGGATTATAGAGTAATATTTATGTTTTCTTACTAGATCTAAAATAGTAGTTCTTACTTTTGAGCCGATTGAATTTATCAATTCATTTTGAATTTTCTCGCTAAATAGTTTGTCATATTGCTACAGCTGCTTTGATTTTTATGTGTGCGTCGAACATGTTGCTCCATTACAGAATCAAATTTGGTGGACGTTTCTATTAATTTTAAGAAGTTTCCGTTATTATTTTCATATAATTTGTTAGATCTACCACGTAAAGCTAAACATTAACGACTTAAAAACTGCATTGTTGAAATTATTCTTTCAATGACACGATACCAGTATTTTTTTCTACATGCAATGAACGTAATTGACTTTCATTCATAGTAACTTCCTTAGATAACATAATTGATGAGTTTAACCAAGATCCAATATTTTTTTTAAGGGAGTCACTCTTTTCATGGCTGTTTAGCACTAGTGACAAATGTTTCCAATCATAACAACCTTCCTTATGAGACAAGTTGGTCAAAGACTTACCAAAAAGTTTACAACAGAAACAGTAAACCGCATCTCTTGTTGTTGAGTAAATCAGCCACTCCCTTTCAACTTTCTCTCCATTGGTGAGGTAACGATAAAAACATGTGGCAGAAAACTTTCGGCCTTGTGAGTTTACTGGATAGATCCAATTCGTAATTTGATGGGGTACTTTTTCCGTTAAAAATCTTGCATCTGCGGATGTTATTATTTCGGGACACTCTCCAGGGTCATCAGATACTACGATGGAGTTAGAAAATAGTAATGTTGCCGCTGCTGGAACGTTTTCAGTATGATGTTCCTGGGTACTATTTATATTATTACAATTAGAAAGAAAAGAGGAACTTGGGGCTGAGGAACAACCAGGGCGAGCATCGTCGGTATTTTCAAGTTTAGGAAAAACACTTATTTCTGACGGTTTCAAATATTTCTTCAGAGAATCAGCTAATTTTTCTTCCCTTCCATTTTCTGATGTCTTTGTTGGCGGAACTGATGACCTGAGAATCGTTTTCTTTTTTTGCCCTTTTCCTTAAAATAGAAAATGTCATATTGTTAGCGATCTAATTTAAGTTTTTGGAAAAAAAAATTAAACGTTAAATATCTCGAAAACAGATGTGTTTTGATATAGGATATGTTACATGGTGAACTACTTGAAAAATGTTGTTTTACATTATCTGTCTTCACCAACAAATTGGATTAAATTTTTTGAACACCCTGTACAACATTTGTTGAAAATAAATATGTATTAGTATGTATTACAAAACCTTGAAAAAAAATTACCTAAAAATACTTTACAATTAGTAGTTGGTAGTTGCATGGTAAAATTATTAGCGATATTGTTAATTGCCTTTTATGGGAAACAATTGTTAAATGTCAAATATCTCGAAAACTACTGAGTTTTGATATAGAACATGTTTCAGAAATTTTAATTAGAATTAAGCGTAGAATAATAAAAATATACCGTATTTAGTTACACTACTTACCATTTTTTACACTGAAATATTCACCTCACTAACTAACTATCCAATCAACTAATCTGATCTGCAGAACAAACTAAAATGCCCCAATTTACAAAATCCAGACATATTTATATTAATTTTTAAGCCTTTCCCGAATAAAAAAAAGCAATAAAAATATTTTTCTATATTTACTCTCTTTGTTTTTGATACTTACCGTTAATAGCAAAAAAGTACCGAAAGAGAATTACGCATTAAACATGAATTGGAGCCGACGAGCAGCATTAGAAAGAAGAGGTCGTTAGTACAGTTTATTGAGCCAATTTGCCGCCCTTAGATTTTGCTGCCCGTGGCTTTTGCCTACATTCGCCACATAGTTGGCAGCCCCTGCACAGACTGACCAGATCAAAAAAAGGACCATGGGTATTAAATTATTTAGCAAACTGCCATCAAGCTTAAGGAATCTGGAAAATAGGCTCTTCAAAATAAAATTGAAAGAATTACTGATATCCAAAATCCAAAGCATACTATACAGTGGAAGAATTTTTAAATGGTACCAATCACTAGAATAACGAAGTAAATCTCCTGATTTTCTTTTCATCTCTCTGTACTCTTAGTTTCACTCCTATAAAAGGTATAAAATTAGAAAAAAATGCTGACAAAAATGAATTAGAACAATTAATCAGAGACCAAAATACATTCATTGATAATGATAGTGAATCATATGAAATACATTGAGAACCGGAGAAGTTATACAGTGTGCGCAGAAACAAGTGCAAAGTTATTCCATAAGATTTTTAACTCAAACAATGGAAAACACTTCATTGCTTGACAAAACTGCAATGTTTATGACGCCAATGTGATCAGTCAATGTTATGGATTCAATCATGTTTACCATAAATGTAAGAATGAAACTAAATGTTCTCATTGTGGAGGTAAACATAATCTAGAAAACTGTCCAAACCGTTTGAGTAATGAACAGTGTGGAAACTGCATATTTTCAAATTCAAAATTTCACACCAAATACGAAATCAATCATTCACCTGAAAATTTTGAAGTGTCAAGTTTATCAATTCTATGAAAAAAAATTCCAATCACAAATCGATTATGACTTCACATAATGGAATAAAAATTCAAGAATACAAATCATTATTGGAATATAATCCTAGTTATTCGAAAAATAAACTAAATATTTTTTATATGAATGCTAGATCTATAAAAAATAAATTTGAAGAATTGGAAATCATCATAGAAACTGTAGAACCCGACGTTGTTAATATTTCAGAAACTTGGATAAAAAAGAAGAGGAGACATTTTATAACTTTCCTAAATTTGAGTCGGTTATGCCAGCAGACTTCAGCGAGGTGGAGATGCTGGGATTTTAAAAAAAAAAAAAATTTTAAGAAAATTTAATCTGAAATATCATTTGTATCTTTGAGGCTGAAAAAATATGATTTATTTTTATGTGCTCCTTATCGAACTCCAAAATACAACATAGAGGCATTTTTGAAAATTATAGATGAAGAACTCCAATACTATTCCAGAAACAAGTGCTTATTATTTGGAGATTTCAATATCAATATGCTTACAAATAACAGGGAATCAAATTTATTAAATGACATATATTCTTCGAACAATTTCAATTTATGTAACAGTACATATCCTATAAGGGAAGTAAATCATTCCAGAAGTCTTCTGGATCACGTGGTCTCTAATTTCAACAATACAATGGAAATATCAATTATAAACAATGCCATCAGTGATCACAAATTGCTTGTAACTGAAGTTGAAATAGATGCTTCGAAAGTTGAGAAAAAATACCACCAAAAAACACTAACTAAATTGCACAAGACAAGGAAGAACTGAAGAAGCTGAATGGAGTGATTGATCAATTATTTAAATGACCCGGATGACCTGTACAATGAAATAACTAAAATATTCCAAGAGAACTCTTCTAAAAATACCATAAAAACTGAAAAAAAATCAAAGCCATGGTTTAATTATGAAATAACTAGCCTGATCAAACTCAGAGACAAATATTTTTATCAGAAGAAGAAATATCCAAATGATGTAATTCTTATTGAACTCTATAATTACTACAATAAAATCGTTAAAAAGTCCATTCGAAAGGCAAAAGTAAATTACTTCAAAAATCAATTTTTGAACACTTCGTCCAAATCCATGAGGAAAACGATTAATTTTTTTCATATAAATCAGCTTCGAGAAACAATTTGATGATTTCGTTAATAGTTGCCGATCCATCAGAAATTTGTGAAAAATTAATGAATATTTTATCAACATAGGATCTGTTTTCTGAAGTTATTCCCGACAGTGGTTGATTCAAAAATCCAAGAACGTTCCTGTGTAGACTCGATGTATTTGCAGCCAACTGATGTTCAAGAAGTTGAAGACTTCATTAATGAATTGGATAATGCAAAAGCACCAGGGATTGATGAAATAAATGTGTATACTGTCAAAGCAGTTAAATCAGAATTGGCACCGTTTCTGAGTAAATTGATTAATTTATGATTTAAAACAGGCCTTGTTCCAAAAAACTGTAAAATTGCAAAAATATTACCAATCTACAAAATTGGTCAAAAATGTTTAATGAACAATTACAAACTCATTTCGCTGATTCCAATTTTATCAAAGATCCTGGAAAAAGTGATGCATAAAAGATTATGGGATTACTTGATCAAAATAAAATTTATTTTTGATGGCCAGTATGGCTTTCGAAAATCTAGTGATACAGAGTGTGCCGCACTAGATCTTATTATTAATGTTTAGTTGAAATTAGATGCAGGCTTCAGGAGTGGACTGTTATCACTAGATTTACGAAAAGCATTTGACACTATTAACTTTGAAATTCTCCTTAAAAAAATCAGTGAAATAGGCATAAGAGGAAATGTGTATTCTTGGTTTAGAAATTATTTATTCGATAGAAAGCAATTCGTTTATATGGGAGATTTGAAATTTTCCATAGGAAACATATCTTGTGGTGTACCACAGGGATCAATCCTTGGACCTCTTTTGTTTAATATTATAAATATATGAGATTAATAAGTTTTTATTTATATAACTCTATTTCAAATTTGAACTTGCAAGACATTTAAATTATTTGCTGATATATACTTTAATTTATTATGAAAAAATATACAAGAGATTAAGAATCAAATGGAAGAGGACCTAGGTTTAATAATTGTATGGTTACAAATCATAAATTAACCCTAAATGAGGAGAAATCTTCATTTATGTACATTTCAAAAAGAATAATTCCTGATAAACAAATTGATCCACTAACATTTGAATTTTGCACAAATACTCAAAAATCGAAATTTTAGGTTAACCATTACCAAACTCTTTCATGGCAACACATTAAATTAAAAAACCTATTGGCATTTTATATGGTCTTTTGTTTCTCTTAAATATTTGAAAATTATTTATTTCAGTCTGATTTATTCAAAACTCCAATATTTAATATCAATTTGGGGTACTGCAACGAAATCTGTATTGAAACCATTGAAATCCCTTCAAAATAAAGCAATTAAATGTATTTTCAAATTACCATTCTTGGAGCAAACATGTAAATTATATAAACCAAGGGACCTGATTGACATTGGTTCGTTATTTAAATTGAAAATATGTATTTTAATTCATCTCACAAAAAATAATAATTAGTATTGTAATCTCAAATTCATTTAAAAAAATTCCAAATAAAATCATCGTAGAATAATTTATTATGATAGTTTACCTAAAAAAAATTAAAAATATTAATATTCTAAAATTCAAAAATGAATTAAAGAAATACATTTTGTCAACTATACACATTCAACACATTTTATTTTCATATTAAAGTTTACAATAATTGTGTATACAATTGAAATGGTACATATAAATTTAAAAATAGAATATTATGTATAACCAGACAGTTATTAACTGGTATAAGATTATACATGGTTTTAGATTAATTTTTAATAGTATTAAATTTATTGGTAAATAATAATATATTGATGCAATAACAAATATTCAGACATTATTAATAGAATTAAATAATGAAAAAAATTAATAATACATTTGAAATTAATGAACATAGGATAATAATAAAAAGAAGAAATGGAGGTTGTAAAATGAATGGAATCAGTTATTTCTTTGTGATAAAATGTATATTTTAACTTTAATTTTGAATTGAAATATATTGTTACATTTTTTTAGATCATCGGGTAGATTATTGAATTTTGAGATTGCCTCATATATAAATTTTTTCCGACCTATTGTAGAATTAATAGCTTCAAGATGGAACCAGTTAAATTGTCTAGTGTGGTGAGTATGAGTTTCGGACTTTCTTGTTAATATGAAATTAGATTTCAGCCTTTTATTAATAATATCATAAGCAATTTTAAGAGTGTTGATTGTATAGTGTTCCTCTAAAGAAAATGTATTCTTTTATCAAACAGTTGATTTGTTGGTATATCATATGGAAGACGATACAGGACTTTTAATGATTTCTTATATAATACAGAAATTTTGTTGAAATTATTTTTTGAACAAGATTCTTAAATATTTATTAAATAGTTTATTTGACTGAGGATATGAGAATGAAGAATTGAATTTGCTAGATATGTATTAAGTTTGGGACATCTTCTCAATGCACCAATAATGGGAGATATTTTTTGTTTGAGAATATCAATATGCTTGTCCCATTTCAGTTTCTCATCAATCCAAATACCAAGGTATTTGATTTGGGACGTTTGTTTCAAGCAATTATTTTATTTTTGTCCCTCCATAAACATGTATGTTTCTTGGGATGAATAAACATTATTATTATTATACTCCTTCAAGCTCCCATGTCTTTGCTCAATTTTTTTTTCTATATATTTATTTTCAATTTATGTTAGTAAAGTGCAATACATGTAAAACTGACCTTTACTATATCATGTACACATGATCAAAAGAAATAAAAGACTATTATTATCATTATTTTGTCCATAGGTTCCTCAGTGCTTTCAACGGAAAAGTTAACGACCTCCAAGATTGAAAGGGTTAATTCAACATCATAATTAAAAATGCCAAGCATAATAACCCGAACTCATACATTTGAATATTTTTCATAGTCGAGACGAAGCTACATTGTGCTCAAAAACCCTGTCAACTGTTGAGTTTACTTGGATCTAGGACTAAGTGGAATTAACATACAGATTACTTTGTGGTAGGTCGGGATCAAACGTTTTCTTGCTTAGGAACCTTTTTGGGTGTGTATCGCAGGTGTATCTGGCAGGCTTACTTCTCTCTATGTCATTCTATCATGAATTATGCCATCATAGTCTGGGGGCATAGCTCGGGGGCAACCAGTGTGTTTCGAATTAAAAGAAGGAGAATCTTAGGGGGTCTGCCATATAGGGCTGATTGTAAGAGTGCATTTATAAACTTTAAAATACTTACACTTCCTTCATTGTTTATCCTGGAAAATCTTTACATCCTAAAATATCCGGATGAGTATGAAAAACATGAAGATATGCACCCCTACAACACTTGAAATAAGCAAAACCTAATACCGGCCTACAGACATCTGGAGATGTGTCGGAATGGACCAGGCTATCTGGCTATCCAATTTGACAAGAGAATTTTAAATCTCTCAGCCAATATAAATTTAAAGAACAGATTAAGAAAGCCTTCTACAGTATTGAGGAATATATTCGATATGTTTTTTTTATACAATTTCAGTGTTTTGTACTATAATTTTAACTCAAATTTTAATTTGTGTCATATATAATTAATTATTTATTCTTATTTTTTTTATATGTAGTTTTACTGCTTTTTGTCTGTATTTTATATATTTTTTTCTGACATGTGATACCTTGTATATAACACCAATAAATAATATAAGTGTGAATAATCAAATTTCGCGATTCTCCGTGATTGACTGGAGCTCATCTTGGTCTGGAACAACTTTCTAAAAGTAAATTATTATTCCTCCCTTTGAATGGGTTGAACAATGTTGCCAAATGCACCGAAAACCAACGTATCTGCTACATGAATAAGCAAAAAAAATTACATAATATACACGAAGTCAAAATTGGCATCCAGCTTATTTTTTGTGCACCACGTAGAAAGATCTATATAAACTTTCGAACTGATGGTATTTTTGGGTTCTGGGAACCATGATCGCCGAAGATATATCAACATTTTTTGAAAGTCGTGAAGTGGTGACGTTCTCAATATGTAGTATTTCTATTGAAATCTACCTAAAAAAAAGTTTAATGATTGATACTTACTTCCTAAGGATTTGACATTTCCTGGTCCTTGCTGTTGGAACAATAACTTCAATGGATATATATCATCAAACTCCACTCTAGAAATGCACCCAATGAACCCTTCAGTCATTGACTCATTCTTTCCTATGTACATGTACTGAATATTGTTGAACTGTGCATCTGCAGAGGCCTTTATGTTGAAGTTGAATTCTTTCGGCTCATATCCATCAACCTGCATCACTAAAGTTGCGCCACCATTCTTTCTTGACACCCTCAAATCATGGTATTGTCCCAGACCGAAATGTTTGTCTGGGTAAATCACCTCCTGCCTCTCAAAACCAAAGTCAAACACAATACGGAGATGGCCAGAATTGGAAACCATGATGGTCATGTATTCACCAGTCATGTTTGAGTTGAAGCCCAAGAGGAAACCTGTTCATTAATATTTTTTTTTAGAAACTGGGTTGCAAACCCAAACATGTTATCAATAATAAATACCTTTGGGATTAGTAGTGGTGAAACCAACTCGAATGTTTTCAGATATTGTTGATCGGAAAGAGCCTTCAAAATCATATCTCACCATTGAACTTTGTCGCATATTGACACCAATTTCATCAGCACAAATAGGACCTTTGAATGCGGTCCATCGACAATCACACATGTAGCTATCATACCTTAAAAATCACAAGTTATTACTATTGATATGATTTTGAAAACATCTGTATATTATTTAAATGATAATTAAAAAAAACGGAAATCAGGAAACCCTGCAACTACAATCACAATATAGAGAAGATACATATATATCCTGATCACTAATATAACTAGCAATTAAAAAAAACAGACACAATTCTTTCAAAGACTTCTTGAATGATTCTGATGATGAATCGAACAGCTCCATCTCCGCATAATATGTACTAAGATGACTGTTTAATGTTATGCACAATCGTGAGACTTCAAGATTTCAAATTTGGCAAGTACCATAAAAGAGAATAAAATACTTGTTGCATGTTTTTTCGAAAATCAATAAATGACTCGTTTCTTCAGTATTACAATAAGATCCCCTTGGAAAACTCTAAACAAGCACAGCATGTTTGCGATAGTTCACATTTAGTGGTAAGAAGCAAGACATATATGTATAATGTCAGAAGAGTTCAGTATCAGATTTCCTCACTCATAGGCATGTTTGTGTGTGTGAACATGATGATTAAAGGGTTTTATTGTAGAAATAGAGGGTAGAGGATTTCACAGTAAAAAATGGAATGAATGGAAAGCCGTTCCGATAATTGAAACTTTCTGACAAAAAATCTGCAGGCACAGAATAAAATCATAATAATTCACAATGATCGAATGATAAGCTTGTCTTTTGAGGACTTAGGGAATTTGAATATTGAATGAGATTTAAAAACCTACATGGAATTCCTAAAACAAAATGACATTATAGTTTGATAGAAATAATGATAGATCAGCACGGTGTGAAAAGGTAAATTTGGGTGAGTGGATCATATTTGGTATTCGTGATGGAATGTATATCAAATAATCTTATGATTAAAAGAAGGATTCAAGTGCCACTTGAGCCTTCTACAATGAATTCCGTATCAGTGCAAAGTATGCAACTACAGGGTTGGATCTTTCAGGTTTTTTATTTTTGTATTATCAAAAAACAAGATTAAACTATTTTTGTTGACATGTTAAAAACATTACAGGATTATATTGCTATAATGGATGTTCTCAATTAGCTGATGAACCTACATGAGTTACTAGTGGCAAGTAGTACATCGACTGATTATATCTTGAGCAATAGTAGGAACTATAATTTTTTATTCATAATTCTCAATTGTGTACGGCTCAAGCTTACAAAGTAGTTTGATTAGTGGTTTCTTTATTACATGAAGTCAAGAGGGGATTTCACGGAAGTAGGTAAATGGCCTCTTTCAACAAAAGATGTCAGGTGTTATTGGAGTGCTGGGTTCTGTAGTCTGTGAAGTTATGCCTATTGCGGAAGACAAACTTAATACATTCAAAAATATATAATGCAGGAATGGTGACTAGCCCATGGTTTAAAATCGTTTCGGCATGAATCCAAATGTCCTTTTATAACACGTATGGCCCTTTTTTTAATTTTAAATACTTTGTCCGCTTCTCTACAGTCCCCAGAGAATAATACCAAAGCGGGCATGGGAATAAAAGTTGGAATAGTAGAATGTTTTGACTATGTTTCACTAGAACTCTGATGCCATAGCAGGTCTGACTCAGCTTTGAGCATAGATAACCAATATGGTAGTTAAACTTTCGTGTTTCGTCGATGAAATTTCAATTTTATGTTGATTAAGTCTAGTGTAGTCTGGTGTGGCCCAGGCTTGATTGACTTCAAACAAGACCATATTAGTTTTGTCGGGATTTATGACTAGCCTGGAGTTCGAGAACCATTTTTCAGTTGCAATTATTAAGGACTTTGCGTTAGATATAAGCTTGGGGAAACTGAAAGGACACTGCCCTGTGGCACTCTCAAGGACATGTCCAGAGCACTCGACTGTATGTAGTTACCTCTTTCATCTCTAATTTCAACTGCATGTTTCCTTTCTTCCTTAAAGGATTTGAACCAGTTTAGAGCAGTACCACGGGTATGGTAGTGTTCAAGTTCAATTAGTAGTATTGTGAGGTCAATGCAGTCGAATGCCCTGGGCAAGTCCAAGAAAATTCCACAGGCCTTGGCTCCCCTATCAAGGGAGTAGTGAGTAAGTTCAAATAGTGCAGTTTCTATGTTCTTGCCACTTTGAAACCCATGTTGGCCCAAGCTAAGAAAATTGTGATTTTGGAAAAACCCCACCACTTGCCTAGAAAAAGCTATCTCAAAGAGTTTTGAGAAGGCGCTCAGCTTATAATTGTCAAGGGATTCAGGATCACCTTTCTTTAAACATGGTTTGATTAGCGCAAACTTTGGATTTTCAGGAAAATCATTTATGATATGACAAAGGGGCTCAGCAAAACATCTTTATAGTAAGAATATGAATAAGAGACATGATAACCGGAGCTTTTTTTTGGCCTCCATTTCATTCATTATTTCATGTACAGTTATTGGCGCAAAAGAGAAACTGATATCATTGTGAGGTATGTTACATTTAAACTCATGCAGCTTCGGTAGTTTTTTTGCAATAGGTAGGCTGCTTTTTCATTGAAAAGAACATTGAATGAATCTGCACCCTCAAAATTGTTATCAAAAGATGGTTGATTGTTGGTATTATTTTTAAGACTGGTGAGTTCACTGATAATTTGCCAGGATGTTTTCGATTTGTTTTTTGATAATGCCAGTCAATGTTCATAGTATTCATTTCTCTTGTTTTTCAGTAACTCATTAAGTTTGCTTAATGCCGCCTTTAAGGAACTTTTATACTGTGGAAAATCTAGAGATAGCATTTGATTAATTAGCATTTCAGAAAAATAAGGAACTTTGAAGTATTCTTCACAAGGAATTCAATATAAATTGAAACAATTGGTAGACCACAAGCGAAAAACAACCACTTTCCTGGCAAATACCACGCAGAACGTTGAATGATATTCACCTGAAAATCTATGCAAACTTCCATAGAAAATGAAAATTGATTGCAAATGTTTCTTTCTGATAAACTCGATTATGTTTAATTTATGCCAGGTCCGCCTAACAATCCGCATACCAGTTTCAGGCTTTTGGCCCTCATCAGTACGGAGTAGTCACCAGTCAGAGATCCGAAGAACTCGGGCCGAAGCGAGACCCAACATAAATGAAAACCTAAAGATGATGTAGGCTTGATGGTGTTTGGTGAGATTAAATGGACGCTCAATACAAGAAGTTGATTCCATTAGATTTTTGGGAATTACACTTGATAAGAAAATGACATGGGAAAAACACATCGACAACATTGTTTGCAAATTGAGTTCTTTATGTTTTCTCATCAGGCAGTTGAGAAACACGGTATCAATGAATGTTTTGAGGCTTGCTTATTTTGGTCTGGTACAGTCAATTATATCCTATGGACTTATATTCTGGGGCGCCTCAACACATGTAAATAAAGTCTTCATTCTTCAAAAAAGAATATTACGATGCATGAAGGGAACACACCCTAGAACTTCCTGCACATGCCTATTTGTTGAATTGGGAATCATGACTCTACCATCGCTTTATATATATATATATATATATATATATATATATATATATATATATATATATATATATCACTTGCTGATAAATTTAAGGAATAATAATACTGTAATGAAACAAAGTGATTTACATAATTATGAAACCCGTGGGCGCAATCAGCTCCATCAGTCTTACTCCAGACTCACGGTCAGTCAAAACTCCATAATTACCAACAAATAAAATTTTACAATAAATTCCAAAATCTCTTTGGTGATATAGAAAATAAAACAAGCTTTAAAGAGAAGTTAACAAATTATCTGTTGAGCAATGCATTTTATTCTGCTGATGAATTTTTAGAATCCTAATGACATTAAGCTATTATATTATTTATACTTATATTTTATATCTGTACTCGTTTACTTTACTTATGTGTTATAACTGGTATACTACAGTGCTATCTATCTAATTGTAATTTTTTTATTGTAAATTTTGACTAGTCCGATAATCTTTTGTATATTTTATATTTTTATAACTTGTATGATAGATTCAAGTGATGAATAAAGTATTTGTTGTGTTGTTCATTTATGTTGGGTCTCGCTTCGGCCAGAGTTCTTCGGATCTCTGACTGGTGACTAGTCCGTACTGATGAGGGCCAAAAGCCTGAAACCGGTATGCGGATTGTTAGGCGGACCTAGCATAAAATAAACATAATCAAGTTTATCAGAAAGACACATTTGCAATCAATTTTCATTTTCTATGTTTGCATAGATTTTTAGGTGGATATCATTCAACGTTCTGCGTGGTATTTGCCAAAAAAGTTGTTGTTTTTCGCTTGTGGTCTACCAATTGTTTCAATTTATATAATAATAATAACATACTTTAATCAACAATAAGTTATCAAAACCATTACAATGATGTCCATAACAAATTGCCGAGAGCGTCAGTAAATGAAAGTATACACAGTAAACATACAAGACAAGAAATATAACATAAATTATGAATAAAACACGAATACCGACGAACCAAAGATATATAAATGTATACAACTAGACATACAGTGGTCCCAACAACCTCTTAAGAAAATAATTCGTCAAGTGTGTAAAAGTTCTTTTGGGTCAAGAAGTCTTTGAGCCTATTTTTGAAAATGAGAATATTTGGCGCACTTTGCACTTCTTCAGGTAAATTATTATAGATTCTGCAGCCATTGTAGTACAAGTTTATTTGGTAAAACTTGGTTGAGTGCTTTGCTGGAAGTAAATTGTTCTTGAATCTGGTAGAGTAATATTGAATTCGTTGTGAAGAAGACTTCAAAGTTCCTTATTTTTCTTATATTCCACTTCACATGGCTTTCTTGTTTTGAATTAGCATTTAATTTTTAGAAGCCAACAGATCGGGAGTTTGAAAGATAAATTTGTAAAAGCTTTCAAAACATTCATCAAACAAGTCAGTAGAGAAACCATCAATGGCATCATTTGGGAACAACCTTATTTCATGACATGGTGCCTGAGCCTTACACGTAGTTTTGAAACTCAATACCTGTGTATTATGGTCATATATACCAGTTTGAACACTATCGATCGAAAAATTGTTAACAGAATTAGTATATATATTATAAAGACATGTTTTGCTGACGGGGCGGGTAACTTCCCTAAGAGTAGCATGACTCTCATCGCTCTTCCGATTTGTGAGTAAATTCATGGCTTTTCTTGCATGGTTATTCTTTGTCTTTGCAACTAATATTTTGCGACTTTTTTCAGTGTTTCTTGTATTTGTTGGTCAGTCATTTGATCGAAATTGTGGAATTAAAACAAAGAAGTCATAAAGAGTATATAAAAACATTACACATTATCAAGCTATCTGTACAAAATGTGCTTTATTATCTATGACTTATAGGTTAGAGATTTTTAAAACAATAAATAACCATTAAATACTATAAAATTAAAATTTTGGAATGTTACAAACAATAAAATTATAAAAAGTATACAAAACACTACAAATAAACAAGTACAAAACAGTACAAAAATGTGCCATTTTGTCTAAAATTATTTATAGACAAGAATGTAAATGTATCAGAACATCAGAATTATTGATTTGTTGAAAATATAAACAGGATGTTCATAAAATCAGATGTGGAGGTAGTTGTTTTCTGTTAGCCATTCACAAAAAATAACTTCATTTTAATCGTGGATTTTTCAATTTACAGAAAAATATTTCTATTAATATTCAATTGAGAATGTTTCCCTTTTCAATCAGAATTATAATTTAAAAAAATTGTCATATTTTTTCATTAATAATCTCTTGACTCTAGAAAATTATAGAATTTTTGGTTAATGTCTATGTTAATATTGGTATGTTGTTATGATACAAGGCAGAATAAAAATATTCCACTTTCAATACCCAAGGCGTTCCTGATAAAATATTCACTTATTTATGAGAGTTAAAAAATGTATAGTCAAACAACAACCATTCAGCTCATATCTTCCTTTCAAAATAAAGTAAAAATCATGCTGCTTGAGAAGGCCTATTATAAACTGCAGGAATATTATGATGATCAATTACAAGGAGAAGAAATACTATTATTTATATTGTTCTGTTTTATATTGTTTCACTTTCATTCTATTTTTAATATCTGTCAAATTGTAACTATTCTTCCTTTAATTTTATATTGGAACTGTGGTTTTGATGTTCTACAATGCAGGTTTTCACATCTTCAACAATAAAGTGTAACAGTAACTGATAATCCAATGAACGTATTGTCCACTGAAACCTCTTCCGCTCACAATAAGTTATTATAATTATTATCATTAGACTAAACGAACTAACTATGCAATTCGACAGCTAACATCAAGTATTGTTTAGGTTAAAGAATCAGTCAACCTTGTAGGTTAATCATTGGTGGAAAATGGGGTTAATTACTAGATGGCGCTGGTATGTTGCTGCCCAAAAAAATTATATATCCTATCTCAGAGTGAGATGGAACAAATTCAGGTAAGTGGGGCAAGCGATCCGAAAGGAAAGTTTTTTTTGTGGATCTGCCATTAGCAGCATTTGCTTAGTAATTTACATTTTTTGAAGTTTTCATGTGAACTTTTGCAAAGTAGAATCATATATTTCAGTATAAATGAAAACAATAATAAGGTTATGTTACATTATATAGTGCTCAAAGCTATATTAATGAATATACCCCATGAACTTTCAAACTTGTATGTTCCATTTGTTGTATTGACTTGGTGTCATAAATAATTTTCTTCCTAAGTTGATACCTGAGGTACAAACCTAGTACTTCTTTGAGATATGGAATTAGTTCACTTTCAGAGAATTATTGCTCTGTATGGCAAAAAATACATCTTAAGGACTCCAATAGGAACTTGATCTTAACCTGCATATCAATAGCAAATCAATTGAAGCTACAGAAACTATTAGTTTTTTCTCACCCAAAGTTGCAGGGGAAAAAAATAAATAAACTGTATCTCCAGGTTGGTTGTTACATGATTGGAACCTCAGAGGCTCAGTTTCATTTGATGACCAGAAATTACTGTTCAATCAATATTACAATATGGACTAGCGTTCTGGGGTTCATCTTCCAATAAGATAATTAGTAATAAATAAAACTGTGCTTTGTTCTCCAAATAGTAGTCACCTGTCACTGTATTGATCATGAAGTTTTATTGAATGAGTTAGCATATTTTAGTTTTGGTAGTGATGCAACATTATTTTTCAAATCATATCTCTCTAACTACCAGCAGTATGTGAGCTACAATGGTTTCCTGTCTGGTGCATACTATGCTATATCAGGAGTCCCTCAAAGTTCAAACCTGCACTTCGTCATATTAATAACTTGTGTGATTGCTACTCAATGTACCAATGATTGTATTATGCTACAGGAACAATTTATTCTGCGGTCATCATATCTTTAGTTCTAAGATAGAAATTAACAATTTGGAAGACCTTACATCTCTATTTTGCAGTTTCCTTATATAAAAAAATTAATCTGTCGTTAAATAAAAAATTTATTACAAAAAAGAATACCTTTCATGACAAGTTCCATTGTTTAAGCAAGGGTTACTCTGGCATTTCCCAACACATCCCTCAGTAATACCATAGAGCCCCATTCGTGCATACTGACGCAAATCAATGTGCTGTCCATTTATCAAAAGTGCTCTGATGCATCCTGTGAAACCATCTCTGTATTCTACTGATGTTCCAATGACCAGCTCTGAAGTTAAATGCAGGGCCCGAACAGGACCAGGGGGCTCTCGAACTTCCGCCTTTAAAGCACCATCAATAACTATCATAGCTTCTTTTCGGTTCCTCTCTACAGACACTGAATGCCACTGATCATCATTCAGTTTGTAAGATGTCTCTCTGTGAAAGTAAAGAAATGAGTATACAAAAAAAGTCACAGATAGAAAGTTTAACATCAATCAAATAATTTAATTTCTACAATTGACAATATACATTGTATCGGAATAGTTATAAGTTCTACTAAACTAAAACACTAACAATTGGAAGTACCAACAAAAGTTAGTACCTTGTCAAAATATCACACAATATCTGTGACTTTTCATAGTTTAACAGAGCCATAACATACAGTGTCACACATAAATTTCGCAACATATGGAAGTTTTTTTATCAAGAGGTATAATGAAAATTTGACTTCGCAGTTAGTTTGTGCTTGAGAAATGAGCGAAAAACAGCCTCTTTCCTCTTGTCATGTGCTACTCTAAACCTGTCAAATTTGACATTTTTTCGAAAATCCTCAAAAAATCAGTTTTTTTTAGAAATTTCGAAAAATGCCAAAAAAAAAAGTTGCTCAGTTTCCAATTTTATACCTTTCCTCCAAATTTGGACTCTCTACAGTCACTTCGACTTTTTTCAATTTTTTTATTTTTCGAATCTTTCGCTTTACCGATTCGAACGAAACATGATTCAAATTTCATAATTTTGATGAATACGAGACTTCAATATTATATATAAAAAAAATGCACCTCCAGAAATTCGTCTTTGTTGTTGCAAAGTTCATCTAGTTTTTTCATTTCATTGTGAAACTGATTCGGATTCTCGAAGTATGGACGTTAATATGTTAGTAATCGAATAAACGAATTTCTCTTCATTCTAATTACACTCGTATTTCTATTTTTGATAGATTTTTATCCAGTTTGATTATTTTTCTGATCAATAATTCAATTACAAACAAACCGGAAAATCATACTTTTTTGTAAACTAAACAATGACTACAGTCCCATAACTATTCACAAGACTTTCGTTCTAGCGATTTGTACTAAACATGATATAAAATTCCGTGATTTTAAACAATACAAGACTGATGCAACATCTCGGGAAGAAAATAGTACAATTGATCGAATCAAAATAAAATTTTCCCTTAGTAGGCTTTTGAAACAAATTTTTAGTTTTGGTTAATGTCAAATAATTGCGTTTAATAAATCGAGTTGTTTTGTGAATATATTTTCCTACATTAATAATTCACAAATAAGTTTTATGTACAATGTTATCCACACAAGACAAAATGGAAATCGGTCTTTTATGTGGTGAGAATGTGCCATATCCAGATGTTGCTTGTATTTTCAATCACCGGCATCCAGGAAGAAATATTCACTTTTGTACCGGGGGAAGGATATTGAAAAGAAACTGGCTCTGTGGACAATCATTTCAAGAAACCACATAATACAATGAGGTATATACACTCTCAAAGAAAGATTTCGATATTCGAGCAGGATTTTCATTTTGGTTCCACGGTGAGAGAGAAAATGATATCACATTTCCCTACAGGATTTTATGGACAGACGAGGCAACTTTCACGTCGAACAGAATGGTTAGTTCCCAAAATTGTAGCTGGTGGTCCAACAATAATTCAAATTTTGTAATAGAATGCCGTGACCAATATTCATTCAAGACAAATGTTTGGTGTGGTTTATTATAAAACCAAATAATTGGACCATATTTTTTTAGAGAAAATTTGAACGCAGACATGTACACAAATTTCATTAGGAATCAGTTGTCTGAAGTTTTGGATAATCTGCCTCTGACGAAATTTGTGCTAACAGCTTGACGAGACACCGATCCACCAAACGGTAGAAGCGAAACAGTGTCTCAGTCAGATGTTTAGGGGCAAAGTGATAGGACGAGATTGGGAAGATTATTGGCCACCAAGATCACTGGGCTTATCTCCAATGGACTTTTTTCTATGGAGTTATCTGAAACAAAAAGTGTATAAACACAGACCATTTGCAAACAAAGAACATTTATAGAATACCATTCGGGAGTGTTAGTTGTGCTGATATGAATCCCCTATTTATTAAAAATGCCACAAAATCTGTGAATGAAAGGACTATAATTTGTATAGAACGGAAAGGACGGCATACTGAATTCGGGTTCTTTATAAGATTATTGAGATAAATCACTGAATGTTACGATGTTTTGTTGTGAATTTGGTTATAGTTATTTTGGTTTGATGTTTTTTACACATATAATGGTAAAAATAAAGAATATGAGATTTAAGAAATTAATTCAAGAAACGTTGCAAAAAATTATTATTTGCTCGAAAATTACATCAAACAGTTTACATCCAACAGTCACACTGTTGGGTGTATACTACATCAAAATATTTCGAACTCATCTGCAGCTAACGGGATACAAATCTGTTAAAAAAAGAAATACGAGTGTAATAAGAATGAAGAGAAATTCGTTCATTCGATTACTGACATATTAACGTCCATACATTGAGAATCCCAATCAGTTTCACAATGAAATGAAAAAACTAGATGAACTTTGCAACAACGAAGACGAATTTCTAAAGGTGCATTTTTTTTTTCTGGTAACATGCCAATTTGGGTATTTTCTAGGCATGTAGGACATTGAAGTCTCGTATTCATCAAAATTATGATATTTGAATCATGTTTCGTCCGAATCGGTAGAGCGAAAGATTCGAAAAATTAAAAAAATTGGAAAAAAGTCGAAGTGACAGTAGAGAGTCTAAATTTGGAGCAAAGGTATAAAACTGAAAACTAAGCAACGTTTTTCTTTGGCATTTTTTGAAATTTCCAAAAAAAATACTGATTTTTTTAGGATTTTCGAAATATTTTTCAAATTTGACAGGTTTAGAGTAGCACATGACAAAAGGAAAGAGGCTGTTTTTCACTCATTTTTCAAGCACAAACTAACTGCGAAGTCAAATTTTAATTATATCTATTAATAAAAAAACTTCCAAATGTTGCGAACTGTGTGTATATAAGTAGTAAGTATATTACATCTGGGTATATCACGCATACAAAAACTCATTCACAGTATAAAAAACTTTGTCGACAAAAAATAATTTAATTTGTTTTTTGAATTCTAAGTCCCCTGTACAGTTTTTCACTGATTCAGGTAGTTTTTTGAATAACCTTGGCCCGATACAGTTTGGCGAAGAACTGGTAATATTCAATCGGCAAAAGGTAACCGCAAGTGATTCTTTTGTCTCGTATTTATATTATGTGCATTATAAATCTTCGACATTCCTTCCCTATTTCTAGAGACAAATAAACATATTTCAAAAATGTATAATCCAGTTATGGTTAATATGTTCAGTTTTTTAAAGAGATCTCTCCAAAATCTTCTCTTGATTTTCCTGCTAAACACCTAACAATTCTTTTTTGTGCAATAAATGTGTTCTTAGAATGTGTGGAGTTGTCCCAGAAGTTAATTCCATATCTCAAACGAGATTCCACTTGATGTACATCAAGTAATAGAGTGAGTTAAGTTTTGATATTAATGATTCAGTGTGTTTTTTGAAATTGATATTCTTATGTAGTTCAATACCCAGGAATTTCACAGTATTGCAGTTACAATTTGTTGACATGATAGTCCGATCTTGAATTCCTCACTGTGGTGTTGGGCTGTCTGAAATTGCAGTATAGATGTTTTGTCAGGATAAAAAAAACCTTTATTGTCCAAACAGGCAACTGGGTCCAATTACAAGGTCACTGAGTGCAGTGTTAGTATACATGACAAGTGTGTAGTGAAATACCTAATTAATTCTGAAATAAGAACGGTAGACTAGTTAGCATTGTTGTTTTGTAAACAAAATGCTTTTGATTTCGTGTTTGAATATGTGTAGGGATGCAGCATCTACTTGCTTTGAGAATTGATTGACATTATTACACATTGCAAATAGTGGAGACTTATTCAGTAAGTTGGTTCTTGGTGTGGATAAGTAAAAACAATGTTCATTTCTGCTAGAAATTCTAGGAACATGAAAATTCAGTTGGGAAAGTACTTTAGGTGAGTCAATAAGATTATTTACAAGTTTATATATAAATACACATGATTAGATTCTTCTGTTTTCAAGAGACAGAAGATTGAAGCGCTTCAACAATATATTATTATCTATCCCCTGACTAGGGTAGACACCATCTAATTTATATAGTGTAGTTATATAGTGTAGTGAGCAGTGGTTCGTGGTAGACATGTCTCTGTCCCAGTGCTCTCCAATAAAAATTAGTTTCAAATGTTGTAAAACCAAACCGTTCCTGCACTATGTTTGCACAAAATGCGCAAGTGTTTTTCATAGAAGTTGTTTGTTAGCACATTTCAAAAAAAAAGTAGTTTTTGTGAAGGACAATAAAATAATCTGCTGCAAGGAGATATCAGACCAGGATGAAGAAACTAGTCTACTTGAAAAAACACTAAGTGAATGCAAAGTAAAAAAAAACAAAAATTGCTAGAAAGCCAAAAAAGTGTAGTTGAAGAAATGGAAAATAAAATAAAAACTTTGCAAAAACAAATCAAAGAAAAAGTCCCAGTTAACTCTGTTAGTTCCCAAGCCAGTATAAAATCAATTGATAAATCTACAATGACAAATCTCCATACCAGTGGCGTCGACAAGCAGGTTTCAAATGTTCCTAAAATAAAATTACTAACTTGCAGCAAAGGAACTCAAACGATGATGATGTCATCCAAAACAAACAGGTCACATTGTACAATCAATAAAAAAAAGTCAAATATAGACAATTCAAACAAAAATAAAAAAAATAGAATAAATCTAATCTCAAACTACCATGGTCACCAGATGGCACAGTACCTTGGTAGACATAATTATCCAAGTGAAAATTATGAAATGCAAGCAACGATAAAAAAAAACGCAAGTATTGATGAACTACTGAAAACTGCTGAAGAAACTACGCATGAGATGTTAAAGTCAGATATCCTGATATTATGGCCCAAGGGCACTTCCGTAAGTAAAATTAAACTGCTAATAAATCAGGCAAAACACGCTAATATTATTGTCATGACTGAACCCTACTGCTATAATGAAGAAAAAAACTACAAGACTTATGAAAACAACTTAGCTTTATCCAAGGCAATTCATCTTATGCAATTACCAAAAACCAATGTTTTTGAGTGTAATAATCATCTTAAAAAATCAAACTTCCACAGAAACGGTTACAACCTGAATAAAACCGGTATTTACTTCTTGAGTAAGGCAGTTGCAAATTTCATTGAAACAAAAATCAATGAAAAATCGATGAAAAATACAAAGGAACAAATGAACTTTATTTAACAAGCAAGTACCACTGAAACAAGGCCAAAATGAGCCCTCTCCACGAATAAATGTGGAATCAGAATCCATAATGGCAGTTACACTAGACGACCACCAGAATACTTCTTTATATCAAGAACTTTCCCAGATAGAAGGAAACCATCTTGAAATCGGTACACATAATTCTGTATACCTGACACTATCTCAAAGTGATCTCGAGAATACTATTGCTCATAAACAGCTATCCCAGACAGAAGAAAACCATCTAGAAAAAAGCACACAAAATTTGTTATACCCGAGACTATCCCAAATGGAATTCGAGAAGACATTTGTTCATAAACAGCCTTCCCAGACAGAAGAAATCCATCCTGAATACAGTACAAAACATTTTTTATACCCGAGACTATCCCAATTTCACATATAACCAATCATGTCTTGCCCCCTCAAACAAAAAAATTTAATCTTCTGCATCAAAATATCCAGTGCCTAAGTACTAGTAAAAACGAACTCGAGGTGTTTTTAACAGATCATAACATGCAATTTTTATGTATTACTGAACATTGGAGTTGTGAAGCCGAGCTGAGTGTAATTGGAGTAAATCATTATAAACTCATATCCAGTTTCTGTCGCGAAAAAGGCAGACATGGTGGTGCGGCAGTTTATTGTGAGGAGGGCATAATAGGTTATCCAAGAAAAGACATCTGCGACTTATCAATTGCAAATAATTTTGAATGTGCTGGTGCTGAATGTTGCCTGGAAAATTCTGTATATTGTATAATTTGTATATATCGCCCGCCAAGTGGAGATATGCATGTATTTTTGGCAAATATGTCATCTTTACTATCTTTGTTGTCAACAAATAATTACTCGTTTATCATAGCAGGAGATTTCAATTTAAACTTAAAAGTAGAATCCAAGGCTAAATATGAATTTTTGGATATTATAAACTCCTTTGGCGCCGTTCTCACTATAAACGAAGACACTCGCGTTACAAATAGATCAGGTACGTGCATTGATAATATTATTGTTGGGAAGGATTCTAAATATACATCGAAGGTCATAGATACATGTCTCTCTGACCATCGAGCCCAATCAATTACTATGGAATATCCCATATCAAACCGCAACGACAAAAATTATTTATATAAGAGAATTTATTCTGACGAAGCTATTGCAAATTTAATATCTGAAATCGAAAACCGAACATGGTATGAGGTATTCAATGAATCTGACGTAAATTTGAAACGGAATATATTTTCGAGAAATTTCAATGACCTTTTTGAAACCTGTTTCCCCATTAAAAAACAAGAATTGGATAAATAATGAAGTAAAAAACATGAAAATAAAAGTTAGCAACCTGCAGGCAATGTCCCTTGGTAATGAATATTTAAAAAAAGTATATAATGAATATAGGGAATCTTACAGGCTACTTTTGAACAAAACGAAAAGTGAATATTTTGGAAATATGATTAAAGCAAGTGACGATAAGTCAAAAACTACTTGGAACATAATGAATACTCTTACTAATAAGACTGCAAACACGAAAAATTTAATGCCAGATAGTCATGGAAATTGGGTAAATCTGGCAAATGAATTCAATGCCCACTTTATCAATTCCGCGCCGGTCATTGATAACCAAGGTTTGAAACAAAACAACGGCAGTATGTTAAACTCGATATTTCTATACCCGATTAGTGAAGAGGAAATACTTCAGGCAAGCCTCAAACTCAAAAATAAAATAAGCAGCGGTATAGACAACATACCATCTAAAATTTTAAAAAGATGTGTCAAATACCTTTTACCAGTCTTGTGCCACTTTTTCAATTCATGTTTTGAATCAGGTTTATTTCCAGATCAAATGAAGCTAGCGATAATAATACCCCTGTACAAAAAAGGTGACCAAAATGACTTTTCAAATTACAGACCAATAAGTTTGCTATCAGCCTTTGCTAAGTTATTTGAAGTGATCATCTCAATGAGAATCTTGAATTTTATTAAGGCGCATAAAATATTGAATGAATTTCAACATGGATTTCTCAAAGGCAGAAGCACAGAAACAGCTTTATTTGATTTTCTTGATCAAGTTCACGACTTAGTCAAACTAGACTCTTGTGCCTGTGGTGTTTTACTTGATCTCAGTAAAGCTTTTGATTGTGTAGATCACTCCATTTTGCTTCATAAACTATATAATTATGGATTTAGAGGAAAGGCGCATGATCTCCTGAAATCATATTTAAGCAATAGAAAACAAAAAGTAAGCATAAGACCTCAGCAAAAAAATGAAGAATTTTTATCAAATTTTACTGAAATCGAAAGAGGGGTTCCACAAGGGAGTGTATTAGGTCCGCTACTCTTCATAATTTATATAAATGATTTCTCGGAACTTTTTAAATACTCAAATACTAAAATTGTTAGTTATGCGGACGATTCAAATCTCATACTACCAGTTGATAACTACATTCATTTGGAAAACACAATACAAAAAAATATTTCTACAGTATCCACATATCTAAATGAGAATAAATTACATCTAAACACTGCGAAAACGGACTGCATTATTTTCAAAACAAGTTTCAAAAATATTCCATCGAGTCGATGCCTCTAAGAAATGGAGAAGAATTATACTTTTCTACTGAGAGTAAAGTGTTAGGCATATATATAGATGACAAATTAAATTTTGAAAAGCATATTAACAATCTGGCAAAAAAACTAGCATCTAAATGTTTTGCAATAAGAGTTTTGAAAAGAAACTTAAATTTTGAGGCTTTAAAAACGGCATACTATGGGACAGTCTACCCTTTACTGAAGTATGGAATTTTAATATGGGGTGGAAGTTCTCAATTACAACGTATTTTCATCATGCAAAAAAGAATTATGAAAACCATGTTGAATATGAAATACAAAGACTCCTGTCGTGGGATTTTCAAGCGTCACAAAATGCTCACCGTATATGCCATCTATATTTATGTATGTATTCTTTTTGTAAATAACAATAAATTAAAATTTGAAAGTGACACATACAAACATAGGTACTCCACAAGGCACAAATCTAATTTCGTTATACCCAAGCACAGATTGAAAAATACTGAGAAAGACCACATTATGCATGTATCAAATTTTATAATCATATACCCTCGATGATCAGAGAAGAGAGCACCAACAAAACCACTTTCAAAAAATACGTATTTGATCTATTGTGTGACATCGAACCGTATTCAATAAATGAATTCTATGAAAAATAATAACTTTTACCATATCATATATTTTTATTTTCCCTTCTTATCTATATTCTATAGGATATTATATGGTATTGTGACCAGGTATTTTATTTTATTCTTTTGACTGTGATATTTTATTAAATATTTAATTCTAGTGCAAGTTAAGTCATTTCAGAAATTTTGTACTTTTGAAGGCAACTTCTACATATATCTGCAAATTATTATGTATATATGTGTATATATATATATATATCTGTATCTACGTGTATTTGTACTTATTGACTTGAGTTTTTCAACTGTTCAAATTGAAGCTTTAATAAAGTCTATCTATCTATATATTACATATTTCATGAACTGTCATTGCACTGATTCTAGTAATCGAATATGAGTGGCATAGATTGGTGCCCAGATAAGACAGCCATATTCAAGACGAGATCTCACAAATGAATTGAACAGAGTAATGAAACTGTTCGAGGACGAGACCCGCGAAACGATAGAAAATCTACTGACTGATTATATGGCAGAGCACGGTCCAAGCATTCTCAAATCAGAAGTTCAAAAAGCAATACACCAATAAAAAACAAGGAAAACTCCAGGACCCGATGATATTCCTATAGAACTGGTAAAACTATTTGATGACGAAAGCATATCTGTTCTGACGGCATTCTTCAACCAGGTCTACCAAACTGGGAAACTTCCCAGCGACTGGCAGAAATCGATCTTCATCGTCTTACCCAAAAACAACAAAGCTAATAGGTGCAACGACTTCCGATTAATTAGCCTAATGAGTCACACTGTGAAAACACTTTTAAAGATACTTCTCAATAGAATATATGCCAAATGTGAACACAACATTGGCACAGGCACACGCGAAGCCCTTTTCTGCATGAGGACACTACTACAGAAAAGTTGTGAGTTACGAAAAATCATCTATATATGTTTTATTGACTTCGAAAAAGCGTTTGACCGAGTCAAACACACAAAACTTTTCCAATGTCTAAAATCATATAATGTAGACTATCATGATATGCGCCTTTTATTAAACCTGTATCATATTCAAACAGCAGTGGTCAGGCTAGAAGACAGTGTTACAGATGAAATACCAATAGAAAGCGGAGTAAGACAGGGATGTGTTCTATCACCCCTGTTGTTCAACCTTTATTCAGAGAACATATTTCGAGAAGCTTTACATGGCAGGACAGAGGGAGTAAAGATAGGTGGCGAAATTATAAACAACATAAGGAGGACTTGCAAATGCTGCTGGATAGAGTGCATGAGGCTGGTCGAAAATGGGGTATTAATGTAAACATCAGGAAAACGAAATGGATGACTGTAGGTAGAATAAACATAGAACCAATTCTGATTATGATCAACGGACACAACATTGAACTGGTATCACATTTCAAATATCTGGGTAGCTGGCTGAACAATGACATAACGTGCGACGAAGAGGTGAGATCAAGGATTGAAATGGCACGTAGGGCATTCAGCAAATGGAAACCAACTCTCACTGATAGAAACCTCACAGTTCAGACACGGTTAAGAACACTCCGCTGTTACGTATGTAGCATTCTTTTGTATGGATGTGAGACATGGACGCTTAAAGCTGACATCATGAATAAAATAGAAGCGTTTGAGATGTGGTGCTATCGGAGCATCCTCAAGATACCTTGGACTGCACATACCAGTAATGAAGAGGTACGCAGACAGCTGAATAAGGATCGAGAACTCCTGAACACCATAAAAACAAGACAGGTCAGTTATTTCGGACATATAATGCGAGGTACCAAATATCACATCCTTCGCCTGATTATTCAAGGAAAGGTTGAGGGCAGAAGATGGATAGGTCGCAAAAAGCTATCGTGGCTACGAAATATTAGAAACTGGACCGGACTGGGAGTAGAACAACTATTCCGAGTAGCGACAGATAGAGACCAATTTAACCAAATTGTCATGGAGATGGCCCACGCTTGAAGACAGGCACGGCACCGAAAGAAGAAGAATGAAACTTTCCTTATTTTTGAACTCCTTGCAGTTTCTAATTATAAGACCTAGCATTCGTTTGGCAGCGGATACAATCTTCTCAATGTGACAGGCAAAAGAGAGTTTGGTGTCAATGTGTATACGGTTGTTAATTGAATAATTATATTCATGGATGTTGTGTTTGTTAGAATAAGTTGAGTGCTTTGAGACGGTGTGACCCCGGGTCTTGTTAGATTACATAAATTCCTAGATCTTGGTGGGTAGGGGGAGTGTTCTTTTCATAAAAAAAAAGAAACTAGCGTTATGAAGTCAACTATGGAAAACATCAGAGGATGGAATATCATTCTGAAGGAGCACATCTCAAGCAGGTAGTTAGAATCATCATCTGTACTGCCAAGAAAAGGGTTTCTGATGACAAGAATCTAGCAGAAAGTAAGTAAAATTCCTTCGATGATTTCTTTCCCTCTCCGGCAACTGAAGTTATGGAATTGTACGACAACTGATAACATGTCTAAGACTGTATGAAGAGAACAAGGTGAGTGTGAATCATTACATAGGTATGAGGTCCATACGCATCTTAGGTAACGTTGTATGTACTTCCTACGATTCAACTTCATCTCCCAATCACATTTTCCTAACAATTTGTCATCTAGAATTGAAATACACACTCCATTGATTAATCTGAGCATACAAATATCAATCTTAGGAACAGAAAGGACAAATCTGGGAACATTGTAGAGATGAGGATACTCAACTCAACTTCAACAATACCCTGTATTGTTCCAATAATATTTCTCTGCTGAAATGACTTCCTAAATCGTAGAATACACATTAATAATCAAGCTGATCAAAATAATAGTAACTTAGCAGGTAGAAAAAACGAACTTTGGAACTTTATAAGCATGTAGGAGTTACCTTCAACTTCTACGTTACCCTGCAATCTTTCAATAATGTCTCTCTACTTATTCCACACCTCAAATGAAAGAATGTCCTTTCTTGATAAAGCTGATAGTAAGAATAGTATCTTTAGAGTTAGTAAAACCAAATCCAGGAAATATTAAAACCGAATCTAGGAAACATTTTGAACATGTAGGGATGACATTTCAACTTCTACGCTACCCTGTCATCTTCCTAGAATATTTCTCTACTAATCCAATATATCAAATGAAAGAATACACTTTTCTTATCAAGCTGATATGCTTTTTACCCACCTTACCGAGCTTGAGAGTTGAAAATAGAGTTTCAAAGTAAAAGTTGTCCTGTAGCGTGGGTTATCAACAAGACGTCAAAGACCAAAGTTTATGGCTGAAATTTGGTAGATGCCATATTTATTAAGAAGGGAAACCTGTTTCTAATTGTATAACAGATATCTTAGATCACTTTTATGCAAGTTTCAGATTGCAAATCCATTCGGGAGATTCGAATATTGGCAAGTTTCAGTCGTACAATTGGGAATTCTTAGAAACAAAATCTATCTCCCTAGATACGATCCTTTTCCTATAAAAACGAGCACAAAATCGATCAGAGATCAGTACAGCTTGAGTCCTAGTCCTGACAACATCTCCTGCTATGGAATTATATTTAGGTACTGGCGACACAATAAGGGAGCCTCTCTTTCAAGATGGAATAAATAAATAAATACCATTTATTTAGCTTATAGCTAATTTGTACATTTCAATTTACACTAATATGTGAGACAGTATCACCATTATCTTAACCTAATATCTATGCAATCGTGGCAGTAATAATATTATACATATGTTTGTTTCAATAAACGTTTGAAGGAAATTATGCTTTCTGTGGCTTTAATAATTTGATCCAGTCTATTATACTTACTTATACCTTTAGAAAATATAGAGTTCTGACCTGCAGCTGATCTCACTCTTTGCAGTACAAAATTCTGTCTTCCCCTTGTATTATATCCATGCAATTCTTCAAATGTTTGCACAATATTTTGTAAATATTATGGTGTTAGGCCTGACCTGATTTTATGAATAAAAACCAATGCATTATACTCTGCTAGGTACAATTGGAAACTAAATAACATCGAAATGTATAGAAATCATCCCTTCGAATTCTGACCAAGCATAAAAGAGGTTTTGGGCTATTGATTTCGATAAAATCCGTTTCTCAATATTATACAGAATGTTCAAAAACCATTGTCACTTTTTTATAATTTCGGACAAAGATAACTTTGTTATTTCAAATAGAACACCCTGTATTTTTTTGGTCTGAACAATATAAAATTCAATTATCTTTCATTTCTAATTAGGGTTCCCTATACCTAACCTAAATGGTTTTTCAGATATTGGCTTTTTCAAATAGTTGTTCTTATTTCAATGCATTCTTTGAATCAAGATAGCTTTGAAACGACATTTATTCAACTTATATATACATACAAAACTCTTTATTAGCACACCATTTGCTCTTTACATGAATATAATACACTTATGAATACGAATAAAACTAAAATTAAACATACCATACAATGCTCCATCAGTTAAAAGAAGATTACACAATAAAATATTCATTTAAATACTATTAGTATTGAAAGTTCATACAAGCCAGTAGGTTGTTATTTCTGTTGCAAGCAACATATTAAAAATACGTACTACCAATTACAAGTCATTAACAATAATACAACATATTAAAAGTTATCACAAGAATTTCGAGTTTAAAATTGTTCTAATACATATTCACTACATTGTTTTTTGAATTGGTTCAAGGAGGTGATGTTTTTGATCTCAATTGAAACTATTGAAAAGTATTAGACCCCTATTGAATATTGTGTCACACACTGTGTTTTCAGTTTTTACATAAAAATCATTTACTGTTCGAGCTCTAGTGTTATGAGTGTGTACATAACTTATATACTTTAATTCGTCACTGAGGTATGTCGGTAACATCGTGTTTGAGCTTGAACACAAATACCAACATATAGTGTATTCTTTGTTTTAATTGAACTTGTTGAAAGAATTCCTATTGACAGTTATTGTGTTTTACGTTATTCAAAACATTCACTGAATTATTAGCGTCGAAAATGAACACTTATCCCATTCAAGGGCGGATAGATATGATTTTAGCGATTGGTGAGTGTTTGGAGAATTACCTTTTGGCGTCGAGGGTGTATGCCCAAAAATATCCAGACCGGAATCATTCAAACAAGTTGGTTTTCAAACGATTGCTAGATCAATTTCGTAGGACTGGAAGTGTAGATTATGAAAAGGCAAATAGACCAAAACCTATCATTGGAAATGAGGAAAATGAATTTCTTATTATGGGATCTATCATAGAAAACCCTCATACGAGTCAACGTAAGATAGAGAAAGATACAGGGATAAGCAGACGGAGCATTTCTAGGGTAATAAAAAAATTACAAATTTCACCCGTACCGTACTCAGATGCACCAGGAATTATATGAAATAGACTTCCATCGACGAATCGAGTTTTGTCTATGGGTTCTGGACAAGTTTAGTGAGGATGAACATATTTTGGATTTCATTTTATTTTCTGATGAATCTACTTTTCATAACAATGGCTTAGTGAACAGACACAACTTCCATTATTATAGTGATGTGAATCCTCATTTTTTCCGCACTCTGGATTACCAGAATAGATGGTCTGTTAACGCGTGGGGAGGAATTTATAGGTACACAAGTATAAGACCATACTTTTTTGATAAAAACTTGAATAATCAAACATTTTTACGAGATGATCTGCCTGAGCTTCTGGAGAATGTGCCGCTAAATATCAGACAACGGATGTGGTTACAATTGGTTACTCAAAATTCCCTTATTTACAAGAGCAAAAAATTATTTAATCACCTACCCAGCAATTTAAAAGAAATACAAAGTGTATTTAGATTCCGAAAAGAAGTGAAAGAGTTCTTGGTTGTGAGGGCCTATTATACTACAGAGGAATTTTACGAAGATCAATTTAACTTAGACTGTAATTAATGTGATCAAGTAAGATGCAACCTTTTAGATTTTCTATTTTATTTTTAAATCATTAGTTAATGTCGACCCTAATCTTTTATTTGTATTATTTATTTACTATCTTGTGTATTGTCAAAAAACTGTTGTTAACGTTTGTGTGTATATTGGCACTATTAACTTTTTGCCTTTTTACCTTTGTACCTTTTACCTTTTAAATTTAGGATTCCAGACTTTGTCAATGAGATGTATCTATCTTCGGACAATAAAGTATATTTGATGGAGCTCCGGCACATTTCAAATTCAGTATCAGACAGTTTTTGAATATGTGCTTTCTGAATAAATGGATTGGTAGGGAAGGACCACAAAATTGGCCAGCGAGATCACCAGATTTGACTTGCCTCGATTTTTTCCTATGGGGATACTTGAAGAATGAGGTTTACGACACTCCTCCAACCACACTGGAAAATATGAAGGAGAGAATGAGGGCTGCTTTTCGAAGAGTGACGCCTCAAATGTTAAGAAGTCTTTTATACAGAGAGTAGCTCTTTGTATTCAACAGGATGGTCATCATTTCGAGCACCTACTTTGAATTAAATACATTTGTGTTTCATATTTTGTTGTTGTTTCAGTTGAATAATAAAAAAAATTGTATAGTCTGTTTAATGAACTACTGTCAGAATATGAATGTAAATGATAACTTCATTTTAGTGAACAGTAAATATTTTCGATGAAGTGAAGTATAACAATTGTCAATGAGAATTCTGTGAGCAAATCAAATAAATGTCGTTTCAAAGCTACCTTGATTCAAAGAATGCATTGAAATAAGCCAATATCTGAAAAACTATTTAGGTTAGGTATAGGGAACCCCAATATGAAATGAAAATAATTGAATTTTATATTGTTCAGACCAAAAAATACAGGGTGTTCTATTTCAAATAACAAAGTTATCTTTGTCCGAAATTATAAAAAAGTGACAATGATTTTTGAACATTTTGTATAATTTTGAGAACCGGATTTTATCGAAATCAATAGCCCAAAACCTCTTTTATGCTTGGTCAGAATTCGAAGGGATGATTTCTATACATTTCGATGTTAAGTTTCCAATTGTACCTAGCATTTTCATAAAAAAAATCAATAACTCGTGAACGGTTATAGTTAGGTAAATAGTACCTCATATGAAATCATATTATTTTTTCCTGACCTATTCAAAAGTGTAACGAAATACAGGGTGTTCCGTTTAAAAAACACAACTTTGATGTCACACTTTTTTGAGCCTCCCTGTAGACCCCAAAATAATTTCCTTTTGCAGCCTCAATCAATAGACATAATAAAATGGAGAAATTAATGGTTTGGTTTACAGGGACCGTGTCGTATGGGGTGCCCCACCCTGTAGGTATTTATTTACTCTGCGTCTTTTATTTTTCTTCAGCTGAACAGAACTTTGTATCCTAAAGAACAAAAAAAACAAATACACAACGTGGAAAAAATGAGGGTCTATCTTTTCAAGGGTCTATCCATATAAGGTTGTGTGCCGACAAAAAAAAATTGCTATACTAGGCCGTGTGCCGAAAAACAAACAAGCTATCTTCTGAGAGCAGATGGCTTGCAGATCCTGCTACCTGAGAAGTGGAGCTGACTGTCTAGACAATCACATTAAAAAAAAGGTTTAAAAAAAATAAATGAAAGTTGAAAAAAAAAGAAAGTCAACCAGAACATTTACCAATCATATATGACCGGGGTGGGAGCGGATACAGCTTGCATTTGTTTATATCAAGTGGTATATTGTTTGAGGAGCACCAGCTAGACAATTCATCCAAGTCATTTTGTAATATTTGGCAGACCAGACGTTAGGTGATTCTATCCCACGAAAAATCTGCAGGTCATCAGCAAACAATAGTATTTTGCTTTCAATTGTCATTCCTATGTCATTGATGAAAAGGGAGAATAAGAGAGGGGCTAGCTTCCTTGTGGAGCTCCACTGGAGGCATTGTATTCCTCAGATTTATTACCTCTGTATTCGACGAACTGGCGTCGATTAGTAAGGTATGAATGAAGCATAGACTTATTATCCCAAGGAGACAGAACTGTTTACATTTGAATACGATCAGACATTGCCAAATTCTGGTCCACTGTAATTTGCTAGTGTGGCCGACTGTATTGTGCTGTTGCCAGATATCACGTTATGGCAGGAGATTAGTAATTATAAGTTACATGTCAATAGCATTTTGATGAATATATTAGGAGTAATACACTGCGTCAGTGTTGTCTTATCGGTAAAATATTTCATCTATTGTACCAACTCGAATAATACAATGAAATTTTCGAATATTATGTCATTGAACTATTCCATTCAATCACATCACAGAGATTCGTAGTTGAAAAGCTACAACGCCGCACCTCACGCATGAATGGTGCTGTGTGCTTTGTACTACGTAATTTGACAGCCCCTTGTCTTTCGTAGCGGTGTTGCCTTGGATAAGGATTGACTAATCGAGCGTTATTTACTGTATTCTTCGTGATTTTTATGTTTTTTTTTGTGGAATTCAGTGTGAATTGTTGTACAATATGGTTCGTCAGTGCCAAGTGTGCAAAAAACTAGACTATTTAAACCAAGATGTGTCTTTTCACAAGTAAGTTGGAATACGTATCTTTCCACTATCAGTGGTGTAGATGTAGATGACAAAATGGCGATTTGTCCATCAATAAACATTACTGTGAATTTTGTGTCTGCAGCATTTTGATACAAGATTAAAGATTTTTTGTTGAAAGAATGTATCGTGTTCACTATATATTGAAGAATGCAAAGCAATTTAGTGTATTTATTGATATTTCAGGTTTCCGACTGATAGTGATAAGAGAAAAATTTGGGCATCTCTCCTTGGCTGGCAGGAAAATGAGCGTCCGAGCAAATATCTCTATGTATGTTCGAATCATTTTCATACAAGTGATATTATCACTAAAAGAAATGGTTTCAAATATTTAAAAGCAGATGCAAATCCCTTACCATGCCATTCAGCATTTCAGTTCACATCTGACAGGTAATTGTAGTTATACATATAATGTTGGCAGCAAAAGTGTTTCTACTTTCATTAAGAAAATATTGATGAAACTGTAGGGGATTCAAATCATTTACAGTTTGCAAGTTGCAGTTGCAAGAAAACAGTTCGATGACATAATCAACTAAATATATGTATAGAACGAGAAGTTTCTTTGAAGTAATTTCATTTATATCCTTAGATAATATCAATAATTCATCTATTTGATTTTTATGTTTAGTTTCGGATGAAGGTTAAAATACATAGTATAAAAAATTTAATTATTTGTCATTTGAATCTACGAAAAAAACTAATTTACAAATATTCTAAAATTTGACAAAATGTTGAGAGTTATAAGGGAATTTCAATATATTTCTCTCTGAAAGATAGATAAACTTAGATTCACGGAGTGTATTCGATGTACAGGGTGTAAAGATAAAGTTGACTTACTAATCTTTCTGTAAATGAATAGGTATTCATTTCATAATATGAGTACATGACCACCTTCTTGCTGTTTCCAACATAAAAAATACTTTTGCAAATTTTTTAAACGTTTGTTGTTGAGATGAAAAAAAGTTGGATTATGTAATATGAGTCTTTACTATACTTATATCGTACATATCTATTACAGCTCGGATTCATCAGTTTACAATACTCCTACAAAAAGTCCATCAGGGTAAGTTGTTTTTTTTGTATAAAATATTTATTCAGGGTATATTTCCCTCAAAATTTTATAATTCACAAATGTCTTTTTTGTCTCCGCCTTAGATATGTATCATTTAAGGATTACAAAAAAAAATATCACACAAAATGTTTGAAAATGTGTTTAGGAGTATCAAAAAAGTAAAGACATTGTATGGAGAATTTATTACTATAGATTAGTTACTTGCTTCAAATATATAACAAGATAAAAAAAAACTGTTTTTTTAGGACTTTACATATTTGTGATGATGATGTGGTTGCTTCATCAGTGAACCTCTCTCTTTTGAGTGAAATGTAACTATTCTTTCTGCTTTTAACTCAATTTAGTCTGTTTTCATCATGTTGAAGGTATTCGTATTTACTGTTATCAAAATTTTCCAGGAAACCTGAAGTAGTGGAATATCCGATTGGAGCAGAAATCCCTTCCTCCTCTTCGGGCACTGTGACTGCTTCAGAAACAAAAGAGGAAATTCTCAAGTTGAGCTTGATTGAGGAAAATTCTCCAAATATCAGAAAGAAAAAGTAATTTCTATTTTTTTTTTATTCATAAATCTAATCTATGTTTATTCCATGTGTTGCAGGAAGAGATCTTATGTTGGTGACATGACAAGTAGTGATTTCTCCACACCAGAAAAGAGAAGAAAAAATTTGGAAATGATAAAAACTACTGTTGGCACACAAAGAAGACAAATTCATAATTTACAAACTACTGTTCGAAGATTGAGGCTTCGAATAACTTCATTAAAGAGTTTATTGACATACATGAGAGAGAAGTGTCTCATATCTGAAGCATCAGAATCAACCATAACTGTAAGTAAATGAAACTTGAAAAGTGATATCATATGTGGCCCAGCAACAATCAACATTTCAATTTGAAGTGCTCAAATTATCAAACAAAAGTCATTCTGAGGGGTATAGAGAGAATATCCAAGAAACGAACAAGTCGTCATTATTCATATTCTATAAATGAATTAAGGTAAAGATGAATTTGAGTATTTACATACTTATATTGAGGTATTTGAATGTTGACCAGTATAGTGCAAAAGTTCCAAATCATATGTGATATTGACAAAGTTATTTTTTTGCAGGCGTCAATTCCAGGAACTGCTGGAGATTTCTTCAAGAAATTTTTGAAGGGGCCCACCAAACAGAAATATGATCCCAGTCTGAGGTCATTTGCCTTGACCTTATCATTTTATTCTCCAAAGGCATATGATTTTGTCAGGAGAACATTCAATCGAAGTTTACCTCATTCTGGTACTATATGTAGATGGTATAGGTCTATTGATGGTAGTCCAGGTTTTACTAAAGAAGCACTAATGGCCTTGTGTTTGAAACAGAAGAATTCGTCCACACCTCTTCTATGCAACTTGGTCATGGACGAAATGTCTATAAGACGACAAGTTGAATGGACTGGTACAAAATTTACTGGTTATGTAGACATCGGTACCAATCTGGACTCATATACACTACCAGAAGCGAGGGAGGCCTTAGTATTTATGCTTGTCTGCATAAACGGGTCTTGGAAAGTACCTGTTGGATACTTCTTGTTAGATGGCTTAGCAGCTACTGAAAAATCTGAATTAGTGAAAAAATGTCTAGAATTCATCAATGAAAGTGGTGTTACAGTAACTTCTTTGACATTTGATGGTACTCCCACAAATATTTCAATGGCTGAGAAGTTGGGAGCAGATTTCAGCAATCCATTGAATCTGAAAACAAGCTTCAAAAATCCAATTACAAATACTGATATTTATATCTGTATGGATGCATGTCATATGATAAAACTAGTGAGAAACTGTTTTGCTTCACAAAATGGATTGAAGAATTCAGATGGAAAGGACATAAAATGGAGTTATATATCAAGCTTGGTTCAAAAACAAAATGAAGAAGGGTTACATGCAGCAACGAGAGTGAGAATGAGACATCTTCAGTGGGAACGAGAGAAGATGAAGGTTCGTTTGGCTACCCAAACTCTAAGCAGAAGTGTGAGTGATGCTATAAACATTCTTCGTGAAGATCTGAAGTGCCCTAACTTTCAAGGCTCTGAGGCTATATCAGAATTCATTTTGAATTTTAATAATTTATTCGACATACTGAATTCTAGAAACGTATTCTCAAAATATCCTTATAAAAAGGCCCTTTCACCTGAAACTGCAGAGCAATTTTTTCATCTCATGGATACAATGAAGAGATACATTTTGGGTCTCACCTTGAAGGGTAAATCTATTCTCACATCACGAAGGAAAACGGGGTTTTTAGGGCTTTTAATTTGCATTGAAAGCATTGAAAAGATGTATGATATTCATGTATTAAAAAAAACTATGAGCTATTTATTGACTTACAAACTTTCCCAGGACCATTTAGAATTATTCTTCGGAGCCATAAGGAGTAAAGGTGGCTATAATAATAACCCAACAGCCAGGCAATTTGAAGCAGCCTACAAACGCCTACTTGTACATAGTGAAATATCTTCTTCAGATACTGGTAATACAATTAATTTAGAAAAAATAACAATTTTGACTTGTGGTTCCAAAGCTATCACAACTGAGAATGGTAGAAATTTGGAGGAAGATGAAGAATATATATCCTTCATTGAAAAAACTGAAAACGATTTAAAAGATTATGATTATTTAGGATCTAGTGCATGGAATCTTACTCCTTATGTAGAGGATGTTGCTGGTTACATTTCTGGTTTTGTTGTTAAGGGACTCAAAAAATGTGTGACATGTTTAAAGTGCTCGAATCTACTGGAGAGTGATTCATCTGCTTCCCTTCTGCAAGAGAAGAAAACATATGGAAAACTCATTAAATCCAGCCAGATGGTTATAGATTTGTAAGGCAGGAGAAAAGTATTTTCGTTTCTTCAACAACACTACCAATATTTTTAACAGGAAAATAAAAAACTTATATGACATTTTAATTAACAAAACGATACGTAATTTGCCACTCTCAGTCTTTGATAGTTTTGGAGACCATTTATATGATGATGATCCTATAGATGGGCACTCAGTTAATCAGTTAATCAAATTAATATTGAAAAGTTATTTCAAATTACGGATTTACCATGAGACTATGAAGAAACTCGACATGTCTAAAAAGAGTCGATCAAGGTCAATAAATACAAAGGCTGTATTATTCCGTAATGAATAAAATCAATGAACATTTTATTGCTTTTTCTTCATCCAGGATTTTATGAATATAAGGTACATGCGCAAAATAATTTCATACTGATTTCAACCTATTTTTATGATTTGTGTTATTTTGTCATCTATTGATGCAAATGATGTAATTCATCTGTTATATTTATATATCTTATCTGTAATGTATTTTTCATTTCTCAATTAAGTATCCACTAAAGTGTATATTTCATTCATTCATTTAGGTAAACTTTTTTTTTTTTTTTTTTTATGTTCTGGTTCCCACGAAAAGGGATATCCTGTAATGTTCAGAGAACATCGTGGGAACCCTAGGGAAAGAAGGTGGGGGTTGGTGTTCTTCTTAAATTTCTGAAGGCTGTATGCCTCGGGGAACACCTCCCAGGCAATGAGTTCCAAAGCCTGCTGTTCGTTGGATGAACGAGTCTTTGGAAAGTGATGTTCTGCAGGTATCCAAAGTGACCACCGAAGGGGTGTGATGACTGAACTTGACGGGTTAATCTCGAAGAGACTGCCAAAGCAGGAACGATTGTTGATATTTCAGAAGAGCACGCCATGAAAATATCTATAAAATAGAGACAAATGCCAACTTTTCTACGGTGTTCCAGACAAGTGAGCGAGTTTGTGTGGCATCACCGACGAGACGAATTGCCCTTTTGGACAGAATCCAATAGCCTCAGGATATGTTTAGGTGCCGCACTCCAAATATGGGAACAGTATTCCAGGACAGGTCGGATCTGTGCCTTATAGATCATAAGCAGCTGACTGGGGTGAAATAGCTCTTGGCACTAAAACAAAACCAAGTTTTGGGATGCACTTTTGGCAATGGATCTCACGTGATTTTCCCAGGAAAGGTTATTGCTGATAGTAATACCAAGCATCGATATGGATGGCTTCAGTGGTATGGTTACTCCTGACAAAGTTATGTTAGGCACAGCGAGATCGGCTTTCTAGAGAAAAGACATGCTTGTGTTTTGTTTGCATTGAATTCTACCAAGTTATTAGATCCCCATTCGAGAATTGTTGCCAAGTCCATATTTATATTATTAACATTTCTTCCTCGTTCATTTCTGGTTTCACGGGCTGATATAGGGCCCTGGAAGAGAAAGCGGTATGGAGGGTACTATCATCGGGAAAGCTGTGTACTGGACATGAAGTTGCTTTCAACAGGTCGTTGATGTGAAGTAGAAATAGTGTTGGTGCGAGAATGGATCCTTTCGAACACCAGCATTTATGAGTAGAGTGTCAGATGAAACTCCATCGACCACTACATGGAAGACCTGTTTGAGAGAAAACTAGCAAGCAGAGAACACAGCTGAGGGGCAAGCCATAAGACGGAAGCTTGGCGAGGAGTCCCTGGTGCCAAACTCGATCGAACGCCTTGGAGATATCTAATGCCACAGCTAAAGTTTCTCCATGCTTTTCAATAGATAGCTGCCATATATGTGAGACGTAGCGAGCAGGTCACCAGTTGATCTCTGATGGCGGAAGCCATATTGCCTATCGTTGACAATTCCTGAGTCTTCCAGATATTTCATGAGCTCGATGTTGATGGCTTTTCCATGACCTTTGAAATAATAGATAGCAGTGCGATAGGTCTGTAGTTGCTAGGTAGGGCCTTTTTGCCTTTTTAGGACTGGCTGTACTCTTGCAATTTTCCAATTGGACGGAAATACCCCAAATTGTAAGAGTGGTTGAACAACTTGCAAAGAACAGGTGTTAGTTCGGGGCACATTTCTTGAGAACAATCGGCGGGATTCCGTCAGATCCACAGGCTTTGTTGGTGTTGAGACCCAGCAAAATCTTTCTGATAGTACGCTTGGCGAAAGGTGATCTCGGGCATGTGACTGTCAATAGGTGTAATGTTCGGGGTTGTTTTCCCGATGAATCCAGAGTGGAATTTCCAGCAAATAGACGCCAAAGATATTGGCTTTTCCTGGGCAGTCGTGCTAGTGTTCCATCTTCTTTGGTTAGGGAGGAAATGAGCTGGAAGTGAAATTTCTTCCCACAGCTTTGGCGAAAGACCAAAATGAACGGGATCCGTTAGGACATTCAGCAAGTTTTGATCTTATTTTGGCTTTGTGGGCATCTTTTGAGCATTCTATTGTCTCTTTACATATGCCTCTAGCCTCGACATATGCTGCTCTGGTCTCAGGGCCCGGATTTTTTAGCCATCGATGGTATGCTGCCTGTTTGGAAGCCACAGCTCTAGAGCAGTTTCTGTTAAACCAGGTCTTATCGGATGATGTTCTTCTTTCGGTATTCGGTATGTAAGTTTGCATCCCCAACATGATGATTTCAGAAATTGTCTCAGCACATCGTGTTGGATCTACTGAAGAGAAACAAACTCTCTTCCATGGAAACGCTGAGAAAAACATACGAAGACCTTCCCAGTCAGCCGAATTGTAATGCCACATGAGACGGGGTGGTATTGTGCAGCTCGATGGTAAATGGAAAGAGCATGTTGTGGAGATGAGGGTGTGGTCAGAGTTTCCAAGTGGGGCACAAACTTCTATTCTATACGGGTCAGGATTGGTGGTGAGGAAAAGATCTAGTGTATTGGCAGACTGGTTGTTGACATCAGGGATGCGGGTTGGTAGCTCGACCAGTTGTTCTAGACCATGAGTGATGGCGAAGGCCTCGGCTTGACGACCTGCATCATCTGTTTTGTTAGAGAATTTGAGCCAGGCAGCGTTATGTACATTAAAGTCTCCCATGATTATGGTTTCAGCTGTTGGATGGTTCTCCTGAATGTAGTCCAGTTTGAGTGATAAAAATCAAAGAGGTCGTTATATGAAGGTTCATTAGGTGATAGATAAAGGCAGCAGAGGAACTTAGTCAGTTTGGTATATAAATGTATATAAATGCTTTTATTATTATTATGTTCCTGAATACAAGTGTTTATCGATGATCTTTTGTTTCCTTTTAAGAATAATTTCCAAGTTTTTTTGCTGTAGTACATATGAAGAAAAAATCACAAACGTCAAAGAATGGTGACTTTTCGTGTCCATATTAATGATGAACTTTGAGAATATATTCTCTTACATCCACTACCTATCTTCACATGATATAATTGAAACAAAAAGAAAACATGATAATGGGGATTAGCACTCTATCTCAGATCTTGAATATGGTGAAACATTTTTTTTTTCAGTTTATTTGACAGAAAATGACTACCTTTCACCATGCCGACTAGTGAATTACATTTACGGAATACTATGAAAATCGTTTGAAATCTAGAATTTGCATTCTCCTTCATTCTATCAATTTATCGATTCTTGTTGCCAATTTCTTACTGTGAGATTCTGCTTGTCTCAAACTACAAAAATACGCCTCGAAAAGTGACGCTTCAACTTGATGTATGAAACGATATATTTTGAACCTTCAGAACAGCACGCCCCTGGTAAGCATGGCACAACACAATACTGCAGCGTTGCCAATAAGGAGTAACTTTACCTGTGTGATAAAGAGGTTCTATTGGTATTCTCTGTCATACTTATGGGCATCCTCAAGTAATGAATGAGACAAAACAAATAGAGTTTTATGAATGAGTTGTTGTGTCTCCTTGGGATAATAAGTCTATGGAATGAAGAAATTGCAGTAGGTTGATGTCAAAGCCTATTTTGTTGAGTTTGGATATAAGAATGGTGTGGTCTAATTTGTCGAAGGGGTTTGAGAAATCTGTATATACAGATGATTTTCAAGTGCATAATTCGTTTCTTGTGTGAATGTTATTAGGTTAGTGATGGTGGATCTCTTTGATATAAATCCGTGCTGTTCCGGGACGATTATGTTTTGAACTTTGGGACAAATTCTATAGTAAATACAGATTTCAAAACTCTTTGCAAAGTTGCATAGCAGGGTGATAGGGGATAACTTATTTGACCAAAACCATTTCATCAGAGATTCTAATGTAGATTCGCATTCATTTTGTAGGATGTTATTAGATTTATTAGAAATAATCAATGATATATCATCAGCATATAATGGGAAGTGTATCCTAGGAAATATTGTGCCGATTTCATTGATGTAGAGAAGAAATAATATAGGGCCCACAATAGACCCTTGTGGAACACCTACATTGACTTCTGAGTTTGAAGATGATGCATTTTCTAATTTATTTTGATTTTTATACTTTAGGCTCACATATTGCACGCGATTTCTCAAAAATGATGATAACCAATCTTGAGAAACACCCTTTAAACCGTAAGCATACAGTTTATCTAAGAGTTTCGCATGATCTACACAGTCAAACGCCAGACTAAGATCACAGAAAATACCCGCCGGACACTCACCCGACTCGATGAATCTCAATATTTCTGAATAGAAGGACTATATAGCTGTGTTGGTAGACATACCGGGGTGAAAACCATGTTGTTGTTTACTTACAATTTTATATTTTTTCAAGAAGTTCTCTAATCTGTCAAGAAAAGCATATTCTAATTTTTGGAAAAGCTACTTGGAACAGTATCTACTTGGAATGATAATTACTGAGCTGTCGAAATATCATTCCTTTTGTGAATTGGGATAATTTTTCCTGTTTTTAACATTTGCGGGAAGCACCCTGTTTCGAATGACAAATTTACCAAATATGTCACCGGAAGAATAATATGGTAATGATAACTTTATTAGAAAATTTGGAATTTCGTCCGGCCCAGCTGATTTTTTATTTTTAATTTTAGTTGAAAAAGGCTCCAAATATAGTGTATAATTATTGTAAATAATCTTTTTTGTCGCGTAAGAGCTCATAGGAGGAATCTTATTGATCAATTCGAGAGGCGCTGAAGTGAAAAAGTCATTGACAATATTCGTGATTAGCTTGGGGTCTGTATGAACAACTTCCATTTTTTATTATTTCAATGTTGTCAGTTTTAGCTTTGGACTTGTTTGTGACATCTGATATGATTTTCCATGCCGTTCTGGTTTGGGTTTCAGACCTTGTTATAGCATTTTGGTAAAAGGCATTTTTTGTATTTTTTATGAGTTCACTGTGATGTTTCTTGGCTTCTTTGTGAGTATTTTCATATTCGCGTGAGCTATTTCGCAAAGAGTATAATATATGTTTCAAATGATAACTTAATAATTTAATGTTATCATCGACCCAGTGTTTTTTTGTGGACTTACTTGAGTAATAACTGCGAGATGGGAAGAAAACATTGAAGTAGTGAGAAAAAACAATGTGGAAATTTGAAAATGCATCATCTACATTCTTTACATTATAAACATCTTCCCAATTTTCCTTCATGAGGGCACTCAGACAGTTTTGAGTTGAACCATTATTATAACTCCTTCTGATAGTTGTTGAAGCTGGAGGTTTAAGATCGCTTTTGAAGTCCAGTCGACATAAAATAGTGCGATGATCAGATATACTATTATCTATTACGATTGGAATCTCATTTGTATCAAAATTGATGATAATATGATCGATTGTTTTAATGCTAGTTTCTGTAACTCTTGTGGGCCATTTAACAAGGCTTCTCATATAGAAACATTTTAAAAGTCTCGAAAGATTTTCAAAGTCATTGGATTGGTTATAGAGTCTATATTCATATCCCCAGTTATTATGATGTGAGCATTATAATAGCTAATTGCATTCAAGACATCTACTAATCGATCTGAGAATAGTTTAATATTCCCAGAGAGGGATCTATAACATTATAAAATTATTGTATTTATTTTTTATTTTCTGTCATCATAATTGCACAGACTTCAAAGTGTTTTTCTTAGCCATATTGTGTGCCGGCCACTCAAAATTATCACATTAAAAAATAATTGGAACAACCATCAAATATGTTATTATTATAAGAGAAAGTTTTTAACAACAATATGACTCTGCAATCACCACTCATTCCTGAGCATAGGTGAAATTAATTTCAGCATTTGGACAACCGTTAATTTATCCCAACTAAAATTACACAAACAAACCCCAATAAATGGAATGTTAGTTTTAGATAAAATTTTACTATATCAAATAAGGATCTTTATCTTTAAAATAAGAACGGTTCTTACTGCATTTAAAATTAAATTGAAGAATATTTTGTTGAATGAGTACAAGCCTGGATGATGATACATACCTTTAATTAACTTTTATTTATTGACCAATGATTTGTGTATATATATATATATATATATATACACATTTGTTGACCTATTGACCCTCCCGACAAATTAATCAACAACAAAACATCAACGGCGATGGAACATCGACGCTTCCAGCAAAGAGTTCACCCAGCAATACCCATGGCGACCTGGCAACGTCGCGACCAACAGCAAA